>JAJLQT010000006.1:1800000-2153895 GCA_024516245.1 Peziza echinospora
CCAACCAGTCTTCCCGCTCGACGCCGAAACCCGGGGAAAGCTCCACGCCCTAACCACCGCAGCAAACGGCCTAGCCGAGCTCTACTTTAGCAAGAAACAGCACAAGGTCGGCCGCCCCACGCTCCTCGGGCCAGAGCTAGTCCGCTTCCGCCGCGCGCTATTCCGCTGCACAACCTTCTTTGAGCTCTACAAGGAACGCAAAGCAATCTCGTTTCTTGCGGATAATGAAGATGAGGAATTCTTCGATGAAGATGACGAGTGGTCCGATGATCCCGAGACTGCTCAGGCCGCGCAGGAGAAATCCAAATTTACGCCCAGGAATGTCTTTCTCTCGAGATTCTCGCACCAGGAGGTGCTGGAGATGGATTGCGTGAGGGAGTTTCTGACGGAGTTGGCGCAGGAGCTGGCCGAGTATATCCTCGAGGGGAAGGAGTATTATGCCGAGCATGGGGATCAGATTGGCGGGACGACGTCGTTTGAGGAGTATGCAAAGTCGCTTTCGACGACGTGGGGGTGGAGCGGGTTGGATATCCTTTCTCCGAAGAAGACGGATGGGGATGTCGACGACGTTCATGCCGCAACTACTACTTCAACTACAACTGCGTGCATGTGTATTATAAATTACGACGCAAACGACACCAATGTGAATACGAATGACAACAATATCGATATTACAGGACTGGATAATACTAATAATAATAATATTTGCGCATGCAACAACACTCTCGTTATTCCTACAACCACCACTGCTACCACCACGGACACAGACGACAATACCGATCTCTCCCCCGCAACGCCTCCCTCCGAATCCTCCCCCTCCTTCCTCCAGGAAACCCTCCTCCTAATGGGCCCCATCCCGCTCTACCACCTCCACAACTACCTCAACACACGCAACCCAAGCGAATCCTTCCCGCACACATTCTTTGACACTATCAAGTCCCTTGCTCCCACCCGGCCTAGGGATATCTTTGAGGACGAGATTTATAGGTACTGGAAGAAGGTGGGGTATACGGTGTATGGAATGGCGGAGGGGGAGATGGCAGCAGCGGCGGCGGCGGCGACGGGGCATGAGAAGGGGAAGAGCGCGACCAAGGTGCAATTGCCGAGGGGGTTCAAGAGTGTGTTTGATGCGATGAATTTGGAGAAGTATGAGTTGGCGGTGTTGAGGGAGGGCGGGTGGTTTAGAGAGGGAGGATGGCTTTTGTCGACGAATTAATTATGATTAGAGTGGGGGGTTTGTGGATGAGTGGATGTGGGTATTATTTGTGCTTTTTTTCTTTTTTTTTATCTGGGAAAAATTTAGAGAGCGAACTATTTGCGTGGGCCGGGGCGTTAACGTTTTTCAAAGGGAGAGGGGAGGGGTTCCGGTTCAATTGGATGAATGGCCATGGCCATGGTCATCGTTCTCGTGTACGATCATGGAAAAAGTGGAAAAAAGGAGTCGAAAACGGGGAGGGGGGGTACCGGTGTTTCGATTGGACATACCTATACCTATATATATTTCTAGAGTTCGGTTGTTGTTGTTTTGTTTTTGTTTTTTGTTCTATTTGCTTTTTTTTCTGCAGTTGCAAGCAAGCGTTAGACTATATCTTTTGTTTTTTTGTTTTTTTGTTTTTGTTTTTGTTTTTGTTTTTTTCTTCTTGCTTTTGCTTGATAGATAGATCTAGATCTTCTTCTTCTTCTTCTTCTTCTTGTCTAGATTTCGTTCTCCGTCATTAATTGCGCGTACGTTATAATAACTAGAGTATATTTCTTTTATATCAGTACATAAGCTACTTCCAGGTAGCCTCTAGATTTGCTTTTCTTTTTTAAATCTCTTTGGAGGGTAATTAGATTCCTCATTTTCGTTCTCGTTCTAGATTTCGATTTCTTCTTCCTCCTTATATGTACATGGACATGGGAACGCTTTATAATTATATTCGTACATGAAGTCTCGAGCTCGAACTTATAATTAACAAATATGTGGATCGATATTATCTAGATCTGTAGCTTACTTGGACCTTACCAACACGTTTTTTTAAGTCTAGTGTTGACAACGCGTTGAAATAGTATTTTTTACTGCGTTGAGGGTTAGGGGTGGCTATTTCAGGCCGTTTTTAGTTTGTTTCATGGTTATTAGGGTTCGGATTCGATTTTGTTTAAATGGCCTCCAAACCTAAGTAGGATCTTCAAGTTTATGCAATTGCGAGCATATTACTGCATATGTTAAAAAAAAATGTAGTTTGTAGCTTGCTTGCAAGTGAGTAGTCTCGGCAAGTGAGCGAAGCTTGGAAGTCTTGGAATATGGAAACCCGGTCAGCTCCACTGCCTGAAACGGAAGTCATCTTTTGGGCTCAAAGCTAAGTTTAGAATACGGAGCTACTCGAGTACTCACGTTGCAATTGGACGTCCAGTTAACGTTAACATTTTCCTTCGCATTCTCAACACCACCCCCGATCTCGAGGATTGTCGGCGCAAGGCGATGGACACAGGCGGATTCGGAGGAGGTACTTTAATAAACCAATCGCAATGATGCAATGGAGGATTGGCAGACTGAAGGTTCGAATTCCAGAGAAACGAGAGATAGCCACAAGCGACAGATAAACATCCGCAGCAGATTGCTACGCCCAGGCCCGATAGGGTTCGCCTTACTCTACCTACCCACATGGCCAAGCTCCCCCGTCCCCGGTGGATGTACGACATCTTGAGTGAGTGAAGGATGTCCACTTAGCTGCACCGAGCTCGAGCGAGCAATTTAGAGTACATGTCATGCCGTCAGCGGCGCTTCGGACGCTGACAAGGCATGAAGGTATGACAGGCATGCCATGCCACTGGCCATGGTCTCTCGCAATCAATCTTCCGACGAAGGATATATGCTTCTCGAAACATTCTCTGGTCAATGCGTATATAGGTACATATACACCGGTATCGGTACCATCCCACTGGGTGGTTTGCAATCATGATTGAAGTACATGTGGCGAGGGAAAGAATTCTTTCTTGAATTTCATGATCATATTTCAGGGTATGGACTGGGATAGGAGGTACTCTAACTTTACGCGCAGCTGGGCTCATCATGACCACCGCCCGGTACGTATCACAAGCCCTGTGTGTTTCTTGATTATGGTGATCATGGTCAGTGTGTAGCTGAGGACTTTTGACATACCTCTTATAAACCTGTTCTCGTTTATAAACCCCCCGGATCCTGCACTTATTTTTCCGTCGTTTGGTTTCGTTTCATTTACGTGAACGTTAACTCTTATACCCACGGTTCATTTTGGAAGTTATTTTTGCTGGCAGAAATACTCATAATTATCTTCTTTTCTTCTTTTTTTTTGGGGAGCGATTAATATTTTTTTTCTTTTAGTTTTCTTTCTTACTTACTACAGCTGCAGTTTCTAAGAAACTTTTCCTACTTTCTCGGAAATAGTATACATACCCCAGCAATACACATATCGCTAGCTGGTAGGATCTTTTTTGATCTATCGATATCGGCTTTAATATATTTTTTTGTTCGAGTTTACTGTCGGCGTCGACGTTTCCTTGAATTTTTTCTTTTGGCTGGCGCGGGTGGATAATTTTTCTAGGTTGGAAAAGGAGTACAAGAAAGAAAGATTCAGGAAGAAAAAGAGAAGAAAAGAACCCCCCGAGGACATCAAGATATCGAACACCAATACCTGAAATGTCGAAATCAACATTCCTCGTCGCTTTGACGATGGCATACACGATACCCTCTGTCCTGGGCCACAGTACGTATACATTTTTTTGCAACACCAACACCAATCCCCCCCACCCCTTTCTCCAAATCAAATGGCAACTAACATACCTACAGTGGCAATGTGGGATCCCTCCGTCTATGGCTTCACCGGCTCCGGTGCAAAAATGATCGAGCCCCTCCACGGCATGCCCTTCGAGCAATGGTGGTTCCACAATGAAATCACAGCGCACCCCCCCGCCCCTGGAAAAATATTCGACCTCCCCGCTGGCGGCACCGCAGTCGCCCAGATTGCGTGCGAGCAGCGGTGGACCAAACACGGGGGCAACCCCGACCCGAACAATTCCCCGTGCCCGAGCGACCCCGCGGCAGCGCATGCGGGGCTACCCCCAAAGGACTCGAGCATGAGGGGGTGCGGGCTGGCGATTGCGTATAAAAGTGATGCGAGAGACGTCAAGAAGGAGGATTTTGTGATTTTTAGTGTGAACCATGCGTGTGTCAAGACGAGGGATACGAATTTCCCGGTGCCCAAGGGCATGAAGGCGTGTCCGAATGGGAAGTGTATCTGTGCGTGGTTCTGGCAGGGGTTTGAGAGTAATGATGAGATGGTGAGTCCTTCTCTTTTACCCTTTTTCCTTTCCTTCTCGAGCTCTATGTCGTTCAATTGGAAATCATACACCCCCCCCCCCTCCATCTTCTCACGAGTCTCCATCTTCACATTTAAGAATTGAAGAACTATTTTGAAAGAACCATGGAACACATTTCCAACCACGGGAAAAAGTATTCATCTACCTAGCTAGAAGTATTCATACTAACAATTTCCATCTTATAATTAAAAAAAGTACATGAACGGCTTCGACTGCAAAATCTCCAATCCAGGCACACTCACCCTCGCCCCCCCGAAAGCCCCCAAACCCTGCCACGGAAACCCCTCCGCCTGCGTCAGGGGCGCAAAAAACCCAATGTACTGGGCCAACCTCGACAAGTCAAACATCGAGTACTTTGGGAGGAATAAGCTGCCGGCGTATAACGACGACTGGGGGTTCCCGAATGGTGCCCAGAATGATATTTTTTTGGCTGCGCCTGCACCACCACCACCTCCTCCTCCTCCGGCTCCGGCACCAGCACCAGCTCCTGTTCCTGTTCAGAAGCCAGTGGTTGTTGCAGCGCCACCACCGGCACCGGTACCTGTGGCAGGGAAACCGAATCAGACGGTCAAGATCATGCCCGATGGATCGAAGGTTATCATCGAGACGGTCGTGGAGACGGTGGTGGTGCATGTTCAGGGGAAGTTGGCGAAGGCAAAGGCGAGACGTGCGAAGCGGGCTGCGATCGATATCGCGAAGAGGGCGGTTGCGGAGAAAGTCCGTCGAGGGAGGATTCCTACTATTGAGGAGATTAGGGCGAGGGGTGGGACTGGGCAGAGGAGGAGGAGGTAGAGAGTAGAGAAAGAGATCTTGATCTAGTACAGTACCTAGCTTCAATTGTCTTTCTCTCTTTTCCTATTTTGTATATATTTTTTTGGCTTGGAGGGTTTGAGGGTACTGGTATCGGTACAGGGTTTTCTTTGTATATCTGGTGTTTTTTTCTTTTTTTTTTTTTGTATAGAGATGAGGTAGGTAGGCTCTGAGATATAGGTAGCATACATAGCTAGCTATACAGCACACGATTATGAATATCTTCAATGTTAAAATAAAGATCACATGTCCACCCATATCAAAATGATTATACCAAAGTAGCATTGAAAAAAAAGATGATGAAGGATCGATATTCGAACTATAAGAAATCTAATCATAAACACACACAATGTAAAGCAATATTTCAACCAAAGATAAAAGTAGAAGCCATCAGAAATCCATTTTTTTTTGGGGGGGGGGAATAACACCAACACCACTTTCAGTTCCTAATTCATGATCAAACTTGATCAATCAATATCAATCATCCTTCTCCGTCCGCGGCGCGGCAAGGAGCTGGAGATACTCCCCCGGCGTCATCTCCGTCCTCAACCTCGGCACCCCACTCCCACAGGCACCCGCACTCGCACTGCCACCCTCCTCCTTCACCCCCACCACCCCCCCCACCACATCCTCCTCCGTCCCCGGAAGAAACATATTCTCAAACATATTCCACGCCTCCTCATCATCCTGATCGACCCACTCGAGGTTCCTCCACTCCTCGCCCTCCTCGCGCCGCAGCGTCTGCAGCGCGCTCTCGGGCTGGCCGGCGCTGGCGTCGCCGTCGATGGAGTTCTTGACGGTGGCTTGGATGGAGCGGGCCGTGGGCGCGAGGGCGGGGTCTGGCGGGTCGTAGCGCGAGGAGCGGGCGAGCGCGCGCTCGAGGTCCGCGGCGGTGTCGACGTATTTGAATTGTGGGCGGAGCTGGAGGACGGCGTGGAGCGGGGTGAGGTGCAGTTGGGGGTTGCGTTTTATTGGGGTGGTGGTGGGTTTAGTTGCGGGGGTTGATGATGGTGGTGGAGGGGGGGCGGATTTCGATGATGCATCGAGTGGGTCATCTAGGTTTTTATCTTGCGTTTGTGGTTGGAGGGGTGTCGATGTCGATGTCGATGGTGTTTCGTCTGCAGCCTGTGGTTCCGTTTCGGAGGATGGTGGTGGTGGTTGAGACGGCTGAGGTGCGGGCGGCTGGCGGAAAACACCAATCATGTACCTCGTCGATTCCGGGAGGATCTTTGCAGAGAGGGTTTGTTTCGCCATGATCCTGCCCTGGGCTTTCGCCTCCTCAAACGACTGCGGCGTCGGCGGTGAGTCATCCGCATCGTCGTCGTCGTCCGCGGCCTTCCTCCTCTTGCCGCCGCTCCGCACAGTCGAGGCGTTTGCGCCGCGGATTTTCGCTTCTCGCGCAATCGCGGCCTTGTGCATTGCCTCGCCCCACCGCCGGCCCTTCTCCTGGTCGTAGTACCGCGCGGTGTTTATGGGGACGTCGACCTCGAGCGTGCCGGAATGGGGCTTGAGGCGGGCGGTGAGGGGGCATGTGTTTGTGAGTTTGCTGTATGGCTGGTGTTTCCCGCGGACGGGGTACTGGAGGAGGTGGAGGTGGGGCGCAAGGGTGGAGGTGAGGTGGATGTCGTAGGTCATGACGACGGGGTCGTCGTCGTCCGAGTCGGAGTTTTCGGCGTCGCTGGAGTCGGAGGTGGGGTCGAAGAGGTGGGCTGCCGCGACGGCTTCGTCGATGTCGGAGAGGGTTTCATCGTCGTCGTCGCCGGCGCCGAGGAAGAGGGAGGGCTCGGCTGCGGGGGCAGGAGATGCTGATGGCTGTGGGGGGGCGGTGGAGGAGGGGGCGGGTGTGGTGCTGCTGGTTGCCTTTCCTTTGCCCTTCTGGTCGGCGGTGGGTGCTCGCCGGGGAGGCATGCTCAGCAACTGTGAATGGTGTTTTGAGGGCGGATTTTCGTGAGGAGATTGTGGCTGTGGCTGGTTGCACAGGCGGGATGATTGAAGTTTTTGGAATTGGCGGTGGTGATGGTGATGGTGACGGTGTTGGATGGTTGAATTAAATTTGGGCAGGAGTAGAAAGCGGTAAACAGAGGGTCCCCCCCCCCCCACCCAAAAAGTTACCCTGTCATGCGGCTCGGCAGACTTGCAAATCTTGGCGCCGGCGATCGCAAAAATATCGAATTAACCTCACGGCCTCGCCTTGCACAGCACGGCACCCTCTCCACTAGCAGCACTTCGGGCTGCGAGAAGGAAAAAAAAAACACACACTCAACACCCACACACGGCCAACACCCGCCTCACCACTACGACAGCGGCAAACATGGGCGACGATGGGATGCTCATGAACTTTGATGTGGCCGACGTCGGACCAGTCCCAGCCAGGCCGAACTTCAAAGGAGGCCGATGGACGGACAGAGTCAAGGCCAAGCGGGCGATTCAGCATTATGAAAAGAAGAAGGCTGCCGTTGCGAGCGGGGAGGTGACTGCCGATGGTGGGTCAAAGCCGGAAAGGATACGGAGTCAGGCAGAGGCATTCAACAATGCTCAGAACGCCGTGAGGGCACAGTACAGGCGAGACAAGGACGGACACATGCGGAGGGTTGGCGGGCCAGCGCCTGGGTCGTACCCAGTGATAGCAGGTGCTGCCGGTGAAAGAATGGAGCTCAAGAGGAAGAGGGACAATGGTGGAGCTGGTGGAGAGGATACTGTAATGGAGGATGGCGCACAGCATAGCGAATTACCGCCGCCGCGATCGCGCGCACGGGCAGATGCCGGACAAGGTGCGGCAACAGTAGAGAAGGGACAGTTTGTGTCGTCGCTGTGGACATATAACCCCACCGGAGAAGATGGAAACGAAAAGCCAGTGGCCGAAGAGGAGGAGGAAGAGGCTGCGCAGGTTCCATCAAATGCGCCTCTCAGCGACGGCTCAGCTTTTACAACCCTCGGCCTATCACCCATCCTCGCAACACACCTTGTGGATAAGCTGATGATGAAGGCTCCAACCGCCATTCAGAAGGCAGCCATCCCAGATTTAATCACTACAGATTCAGATGCATTCATACAAGCTCAGACTGGTTCCGGAAAAACATTGACATATCTCCTCCCAATTCTACACCGAATCATGTCCCTCACGCCACCACGTGCAGGGCCGGGTGGAATCATGTTGGGCCGGACAATGGGTCTTTACGCAATTATCATGGCTCCCACTCGCGAGCTTTCACAGCAAATTATGAAGGTCCTAACAACCCTCAGCCACGCCAAAAACGGCCCACACTGGATCGTTTCGGGGTGCGTCACTGGAGGAGAAAAGAAAAAGTCTGAAAAGGCACGATTACGGAAAGGAATGAACATCCTTGTTGCAACACCAGGTAGACTTCTCGATCATTTGGAAAACACAGAATCCTTGGACGTCAGTCGGTTAAGATGGTTGGTACTCGATGAAGGTGATCGATTGATGGAACTGGGATTCGAGGAGACGATCAGCAAAATTCTCGCCATTTTGGAAAAGAGAGGAAGAGTAGGAACTGGTAGGGGACACGGAGAGGGACAATTGCCAAAACGGAGAGTTACGATGCTTTGCTCTGCTACAATGAAGACCACTGTGCAGAAGCTTGGTGATATCTCCCTGAAGGAGGCATTGTTCATCAAGGATGACTCAAATACAAACAAGGACGGAGATGGAGACACATCAATGGCTGCTTCTGGCGAAGAGCAGTTTATTGCACCAGCACAACTTCGACAAGCTTACATTGTCGTCCCAGCTAAACAGCGTTTGGTTGCACTATATGCAGTCCTTAAACGTGCTTTCATGAGGCAGTCTGCAAACATCAAGGTCATCGTCTTCTTCTCTTGTGCGGATTCGGTAGATTTCCACTTTGAGGTGTTTACGCGGAAGCTTCAGGAGGACCAAGATATCGCAGCAGCACAGGAGCGGAAACGGAAGGAGGAGGCTGCTAAGCAGCACCGCTCTGGTGGACTTTTAGGAGTTCCCGACGAAAAGAAGAAGAAGAATAGAAAGCCGCGGAAAATAAAGGGAGAAGATGACGACGAGGAGGATGATTCCTCCGCTTCGGATGATGGCTCTGAAAATGAAGATGATGATGAGGATTCCGAAGAGTCTGAGGAGGACGACAAACCCAAAACACCAGTCACCAAGAAAAAGACCCCTCCACCAAATCCCGCTGTCCGTCCAGCGCCCCTCCTCCACCCAACTCTCATCCTCCACAAACTCCACGGTACCCTCCCCCAACCTATCCGAACAGCAACACTCCACTCCTTCGTCTCCACCCCAAAACCAACCCCAGGTAACCCAACGCCAGTCAACTCTGCCCCATCCCTCCTCTTCTGCACAGATGTCGCCTCCCGTGGTCTCGATCTCCCCAACCTCGATCTCGTGACTCAATTCGACCCCCCCTTCTCCCGCGACGACTACCTCCACAGAATCGGTCGTACAGCCCGTGCCGGCCGCGAAGGCCGCGCCACAATCTTCCTCCTCCCCGGCGCCGAAGAGAAATACGTCGAGAAGGTTATCATCCCCTCGACAACCCCCCCCACCACTACCGTCGACGAAGACGGAAACCCCACCCCATCCCTCACCCTCAACCCCGTCAAAAAGATGGACCTCAACGAAGTTCTCGCGCGCGGCTTCCTCCCTCCACCCCCACCAGCCTCCTCCACCGGCGGCAAGAAACAACACAAACTCAGCGCGCACGCGCAAAAGCAACTCTACGAGAACCTCGCCACCGAATTCCAACTCAGCATCGAGAACTGGCTCCTCACGCCCACATTCACAACGTCCCTCAACACCCACACAAACATGACGCAGCAAGTCAGCACCACGAACCCGCATCTCCTGCTCGCAAAGAAGGCGTGGTCGTCGCATATTCGTGCGTACACTACCCATCCTACCAGCGAGAAGTCGATTTTCCCGCTGCCACAACTGCATGTTGGGCATCTTGCAAAGGCGTTCGGCTTGCGTGATAAGCCGGGTGATATCCACATCCCTGGCCTCAATGCTGGCTCGTCGCCGGCGGCGAACGCAAAGGCAAAGGCAGGAAAGAACTCGAATGTGGCCAAGGAGAGGAGTAATAACCTTCTTACCGCGAGCGGGGGTGGAGGCGGCGCCGGTGACGAGAGGAAGAAGAGGGTGTGGGATCCGGAGGATATGGTTGGCGTTGGAGGCAATGTGGATGAGGGTGAGGCTGCCAGAAGACTGTGGAGATTGGCAAAGTCGATGCAAGGCAAGAAGGCACAGAGTGGGGAGTTTAATATTGGTTAGAGAGAGAGAGCGAGAGAGAGGAAAGGATTGGAATATGATGATTGTACTCGGAGGTACTGGTTGGGTTTTTTTTTTTATATTATATATATCTTCGAATTTTGTTTCATGCTCAAAGTACATGCATGCCCCACGCAATATTTTCTTTCCCCTTTTGATATGGTCCCTTTTATCACAAAATTTCATGTTACGTGTGTTTCTCTTGTACATGTTTCTCTATTTTTTCTTTAAACTTTCTTCCTTTCATTTCAATAATTATCATTATCAATTGAACTTTTGAGCTCCTGCTCGTCCCATCAAATCCGCATCGATATCAATTAATATTGGACAACCAGCTGCTGCAAGTTACATAAAGTATACGTAGAAGGTAGTGAAATATGTATTGCAAATTAATGCAATGGGAGAAAACTTTGTTTATAGATCGACTGTAATTAAAACAAAGTATACATGCTATAGTCCTACAAGTGGATCCGGAGGTAAGTAATTGAAACTCACTTGTGAGATTATCCCCCAATTACTTACCTAGGTACAAACTCAAGCACTGCAGACAGACCATCGAGTTATATCGGTCAGATGCACTCGAGTACATGCATATCTTCTTGATCAACCGACGGAATTTCTTGATTTCTCCACGACATCGGTTTAAAGTGTAAGGCCTAATTATAAGTGGTTGATGTCATGAGATTCGATCCAGCGCCAGCGCCAGCGTTAACGTTCCTGTTGGAATTGCAATTGCCTTTTGGAATGACTCTAGAGCTGCCAGGGCTACGTTCAGGTAACGTTCTATAGAGGTGATTTTGAAAGGAAATAAGTATTGTATTATTATCCGGATTCATGGCCACACTTGAAGTCCAGATCGATATCAATACTCGCATGTCCCGTGGTACCGGTAGGAGATTTTAATGAATGTGTCTCGTAGCATTATAATTAGCAATCATAGTATGTATATACAAGCTTGCAAGTGAGTATCGATCTAGAAGAAAAAATATGCGAAGGGTATGTTTCTTTTTTTTGTTTTTATAAATTTAAACTTTGCGCATGAGTTGCAGGCCAGGGAAACGAAAGAAAAAGGGGATTGGAAAATTTAAAGCGAAACGAAGAAAGGAAGCGGACTGGGGATAAAGGTAGAATGTAAAAGTGGAGAATGTAAAAGTGTGAAGGCGTACAGGTGTAAAGTGAAAAGGAACGGGGGGGGCGGGGGGGGAATTGTGAAAGAAAGATACGTATACGTCGATATCTAAAGCAGAATTCTATATAGGTTCTAGATCTATATAGGATGCGTATACGTAACTTGCAATTTCAACTGATGAGGGTAAACAAGAGGAAAGATAAAGAAGAAGAAACAGGAAACAGGAAACAGGAAACAGGAAACAGGAAACAGGAAACAGGAAACAGGAAACAGGAAACAGGAAACAGGAAATGAAATGGAAAGAAAATAAAATCAAGGAGGGATATATGTGTAGGATATGTATGTAGGAAGAACTATAGAAGGAGGATATGATTTTCAGACTGGCTGCGCATTGGCGAGGTGGTGGGGGTTTTTTTTTTTTGTGCACGAATTAATTGCGGAAACAAAAGGCAAAAGGAGAAAGGAAATCTAGATTGGGTAGTTAGGGATAACGAAATGAATATAGTAAAATTCTAAATTGTAAAAGGGAATTGCAAAACGATACAAAAGCTTCAAGGGAAAGGGAGATCTAGAGGTACGTTCGTCCAACTCAAACATAAAACACAACAAATATTCGACGAAAATACCAAAAAGAAGGCAAGAATTGAAACAAATGTGGAACATCAAATCTAGAAAATTCAAACAGCTCGTGTTGAAAGATGAATGTTTTAAGTTGTGGCATCAAGTGTTAGACGGAGTTACCTCCGCGTCCACAATCTTGTTAAATTCACCCCACCAATTCGATTCCTCCGCATCGAACTTACAATAACTCGACTCTCGATCATGATCATACTCTTCTGCCTCCTCCATCAAAACGCCCCTAGCACTTGCAATTGGCTTGACCCCAATTGGTATTTCAAGAATACCGAAGGCCTTGGATAGATCATCCCTTTCCTCATTCGTCAACCCTCTTGAATCACTAGGCGCCGCCAACAATAACCAGCCTTTATGGCCAATCCTCCTTTTGGTAAACTCTGCCTCCGCCCTGCGCTCCATACTCACCAGCCAAGCAAGTAGGTCCTGGTAGAAACTCCGCTGTTTCTTCAACAAAGCATGAAGCTTAATCCTGGTTTTCTCAGTCGGGCTTGAGGTTGCTGTATCTAAGGCATTTTCTAGTGTTTTGAGGATGCAGTACTCGTTAAACACATTCTGCCGATGGTTGACTTTGTGCTCTTGCTCGGCGGTGCAGGAGTCACAGGCGCCATTTTCAGTTGCTTCTTTGGAGGTTGTAATCTTGCTGTTTATCCGGACAAGGCGGGTGTGGTAGCCTGCGCAAACAATTTCGTGGCGGCCGAAACAGCGTTCGCGGTAGGAAGGTGAGGACGTCTTCTTTTTACAAGACGAGAGGCCGCAGGAATGGGCGTCTGGTGTCCAAGGAGGGCGCACAAAGTTGTGAGCTTTGGACTTTGGTAGCCTCGTCCCTAGGGTCGTTGGAACATTATTGCAAGTTCGGCCTGGCATGACTTTTTTTCCTGTTGCAATGTATTTACTTTGAATTTCTTTTTGGGATATTCATGACGGAATTAGCTTTGTTTATTTTCGGGGAGGGGGTCCGATGTATACTTACCTATCGTATTTTGTCTTTGGAGCTTTGAGTATTGTATAAGTAGGTATTTAGGTAATATTGAGCGGTATGAAGTTTTTATTCAATCTCAAAATTCCTTCAGATGTTCTTCGAATCGTTGGATCTGTGAATAATTTGTATATTTCAATATGGCCAGCCATGGATGGATGGGATTTCTTATTGTGAACCGGATATATATTGACGTCGATATAAGATTAAAGTTCTGCACAAACGATATTGATGGAGGACGAAAGCCAGAAAGCGGTATAGAAAGAAGAGTGGAGAGCTAGTCTCGTACCCGTGGAGAGCTCGAGTCTTCATTTTCAGAAACGGAAAGCAGAATGAGAGGAGCGGAAAGCACATTGTTATACGCATACAACTGCTTAGCCACAGAAACGCCTTCATTATCAAATCATTATTTATTTATTATCTAATTCTTTAGGAACGGAAATGAGCTCATGATAAGGCTTGCAATCGGGAACGTTCTAGTTCACAATTTTGGGGGGGCGTTGATAGCAAGCTATATATGGGCAAAGGAGGCAATTGAAAAGCACAAGAAGCGAGATGTCAAGCTCATGACAGATTTGGTGATATATTTGACATACAATACGGACTAGTCCCTTAATTGCAATGTAGGCGAACGTCAGTGTAGCCATTTACGTGTTCATATCACAATTGTGAGCTTATCTCAAACACAGAGAAAATTAAAGTAGAATTTTTATTTTTGTCTACATGTAACTCGAAATAAAATTGAGCATCGATTTGAGCTCAAGTGAGACCAGATTTCTCCTTAGCTAGATCCTGTAGGGAATGTTTGTTCATGATTCTTATACCATCGGTCCCTAAGATCGATCGATCTCATGAATTCTCGGGAGCGTGTACGTATTTTGGAACCGGGATGTCGGACGTCGACCGATGGCATTGAGAGCCTAAAGCTGTACATGTTGGAGGCGTATGAGGCGAGCCAGTGTACGTGAATTCAAATGACTTACGCAATTTTCATGTTCACGTAAACATATTTGGCTATAATATATTACGTGAAACGTCTGAGGCGGCGTTAAGCGACTCGAGTGAGGCAATCAAGGGCACGCGACTGGCAAACAAGCACCGTAGACTCGGGCGTAGAGGCACATGTGCCCAAGTGGTTTTGTGCCGGCGGCCAATATTCTTTATGACAGGTTTGCCCCATGCCACCAAAATGACCTGTGACATGTGCTTATAATACTCGAGTATACGCCCGAGCCTACGATAGTTGCAATTGGGAGAGGGTGTACATGTACGGCTATTTTTTACCAAATATGGCAATCTGGAGCCAGGGTGCACTAATGAATTGTTATGGAATTGATCCTGTCAAGAACTGTTGCTCGCCATCTTTCACCTACCTAGTTACTTCATGCCTCATGAGCTTACCCGAGTAATTTTAAACACTGAAGAGACAAAAAGACAACATCCTCTGCAAAAGAAGGCCCGAAGAGCTCGTGTGAGGACAAAGCCGAGCACTATGGCAAGAGGATATGGATGGAGATGATGATGTATTCTTCCTCTCTCCACTCTCCGATCTATCTACTTCTCCCCCCTCCCAGAGGTGAGCCCTTGGCTCCCTGAACGGGTAAGTCTCTCCATGACTCTCCTGCTCCTGCTCGGTATGGCATACACCCCCTTTCCCCTTGCGGTATCCACCCCTTCCCCGATGCGGTAGTCATCCCTCCTTCCTCAATGAGTCCCTCTCCTGACAGCTCGAGACTTTCTTTGGCATGATGCATGTCAGGGGCCTCCCCTGAGCTCTCAAGTTCGTCTTCACGCAAGCCTATTGATGAGATAGATCACTCGCCTATTTAAAAATTATGTTTGAGATGATAACAATAAAGTCTGTATTATGTGAGCTAGGGCTAGCGCTGCAAGCATTTCTATATGTTTCTAGAGCAATAAAAATAAACGCTTAAACTTACCTCATATTTCTCATGAACAATTGCAACCCTTTATAGAGGCCTACCTAATTCGAATTCTGGCTGCAAACGTCAACTTGCAAGACACAAGAAGTGTTTTCCCGAAATAAAAAAGAGATCGAGGCTAGAACAGAGTATCGGGCAATGTGGTTTTAATTTTGAGTATATTTTCAGCCAACCTCCAGCTCCCTTGCAAAGATATAACGGAAGGCCATTATAAGCATGCATACTTGTGCAACAACGTATACGGTAGTGTCTTAAGCCTCCGATAGAAATATGTGTGCATAGCCATGGCAATGGCCATGGAACTCGGTTTATAGAGGTTGTATCTGTATAATCACCCATAATCTGGACCTTGCTAATCTACTGGCTGACCGGCATAGTAGACTGCTACCATGAATTACTGCTACCATGAATTTGGCAGCTCGCTTGGGTGTTGACAGCAGCAGGTAGCTCCAGTAACAAGCTTTTACAATCTCTGGGCCCGAATATGTAGGAGTGTATATATATTGGGATATCCCTGTGAGAAAAGTAATCCTTGAGAGGCTTCTAGTTTGTGATTACTCTAGCCAAAGCATAAGCAATTCATGCATTATAATCGCTCTGACATCAATCGCGTAGACATTTCATGATATCATGATTGATATAGACATATCGTCTACAAGTACTACTTGTAATGTACGGAATCAGCTTCAGCTCAATTGAGTCTCTATGCAAAGAATTTTAGATGAGAAACTCATACCAACTTATAACGGGTCAATTGGCTTGGGCACTATCGGCAAAATTTGAAGAATCGGCAGTCGCTCAAGTGCGGCCAGGCAGTCGAATAGTGAAGGACCTTGCAGCCGTTGATCGTTTTTCACATAGAATTTTACCTCAAAAGAAACCATATCAGTAGCAATGCCGCTAAGGATCCATGGAGCACGGCAGAGTAAAAAAAATAATCTTCAGCGTGCAAAGTATTGATCTGTATCCTATTCTTATTTTTCACCTTTCAACCGTGACTGAACTCGAGTATACGAAGTCAGTTTAGAGAACACTTGCAATGAACACACAAGAACATTGCTTTTTCGAATTCCTTAATAACTTGCAAGTATTTGTCCGGATCCTACAGAAGGTACTTTTATCTACATGAACCGTTGAATACACATTTTGGCAAGAGCGTAATTTTAAATTTAACGTTCAAATTTCGTGCACCAGCTACAGAGCCTTGACACTTAGCAGGAGATATTATACCTATCAATCTCCATCTTGGGCATATTGATGTCGATAACATTCATATATCTCGTACTAAGTACTCAAGTAGACCAGCCTATAAGAAACAGAAATACTGCCAAATTTAGAAAGTATCTGAAACCTGCATACTGAAGGATTGGCTGTGAATGGATGTCTGGCCGTGCACTATTCGGAGACTTGTGGAAACAAAGCTGAAAACGAGGCCTAAAAATATTGATCAACTCTAAATTTATTGAGTTAGTATGAAACTCTACAAATTTAGGCAGCCATGAGATATGATATATTGCCCATAGAAGAACAAACGCCTACATGCATATGTTTGTATCTTTAATCTGATTCTCAGCTCAAAGGGGCACGGCATGTACTCGAGTACAGCATTTCAATCCCTTCATACCCTCTGTAAGCTCAGCTAGCTGCACGGCTTGAACGAATGTGAGATGTGCCTGCTGCGGGGCTGAGATATCACCTTAAACATACTGTACCTACTTGTGTTGTTACTTTCGGAACACTTCGGAACATGCACATAAGCTGTACTCGAATACATACATGTGCATGCAACCGAACCGCAACCACGGGGATTCTTCTACTACAGGTTAAGGGCAGGCCATATACCTATTTTACAAAGATCTGCGGAAACATAAATTGTGCTTACCAAGTGGTTGGTACTCTATCCACTAGAACAACTCTACCCTTGGCTTGCGATCGCTAAATTTGCTTGGGAGAAAATCATTAATTTTAAGCCTTGCACAAATTAGTCTCGTGCCCGCATGCGCACCAATTGCAAGTAGATGTGGACTATTCTGGAAATTTTCGTTCAATATTTCTGCTTTGGGTTGGGTCTTTTTTGGGGGTGCTGTACTCCAAACTCTAATCCAGAATTTGTAGATTTTGGCAGTTGAAAATTTTAGCTCTAGAACTTGGAGATAAACACACATTCGTCAAGATCAAAACCTCCCCAAGACGCCATCTCATGATCATATGTATGTGTACACAAAAGTACTACATATCAGCAAAACTTCATGCAAGATGTTGGTTCTCAGAATTATTAGCACTCAAATAGCATACGGCAGTTCGAGACTTTCATGGGGAGGGTGCAATGGCGCTCGAGTAAATTTGCAAACTGCATGATATAAGAAATCCCAATTCAAACCAGTGAAAAAAATATAACTCACATTTCAACAGATCGTTCCTAATATTTCACAAACCGCAATTTCTGCAGCTGGTAAGGACGTCCATGTTCACTATTAATTAGGCTATGCCTGAGATTTGGTATCTCAGCTCATTGTGAGATTCCAAGAGAATTTTGCTGATGATGATGATATCCATCCAAACCCATGGGTTATCAGCTAACCCGGCCCACCTCCTATTCCGTGTGCGGCTCCGCCCCATGTAAACCCAGTGAACCGACAACCCCTCAATGGATTCTGGGTGCAGCACTCCGAACACATCCGGCGTCCAAACAACATGTTTACCTAGGTATTTTGATATGTGCTTAATGAATTATCCATCCCTTCCCAAGAACAGTGTTCTTCCAACGGGAATCTTGCGGGCCAGAAAATGCATGAAGAGCAGAGTTTTTTAGGATGTGGCTGGAAGAGGCGTTATTTATGCTGTGAATGATCATGATTTCATCTCCGTGTGGGATTCTAATTCAAGATTATTAGTTTAATTCTAGAGCACGACTCAAGCACGAATTTGGGTGGTGATATAGGTACTCCATAGGCCCATAGTTGATGTTTCCAATCTGTTCACAAGTACATTCCCTTCCACCCATGCCCTGCAGATAGGTGATTCCTACCTCCCAGTACTGCTGAACCCTAACCTGTCCATCCACCCACTCAATTCCGCCATTCCCCTGCACTTTATGCCTAAGTCAAAAGGGCAAGGCAGCACTCTGCTTGCAAATTCAATAAAGGAAGAGATCGCCCTTGGTTTTCTAATCCTTTCTCCGGAAAGAAATTCGATCCCCGCTCTCACTTTCTCTTCCTCTCACCCACAATCACACACAACGTGAGCGCAAATCCTTGTACTCCGAAGTAACGTCGCGTCCGTTTCGATCAGGAATTCAAGAAAAAGGATAACTTCAAACTCAGTTCCGATTTCAAGCAGAGATAGCCCGGTCCGCATCCGGCCCTCCGTGAGTCTAGTCGCGAAACCCGATCACCAATTGTTTCGCCTCGACAACCATGCCGAACAACTCGCCCAAAAAGATTAAGCAGCGCTCTCGGAGTCTGGGCAAATATAGAAGACGGCCTGGATTGATTCACCGAACGACAGCTTCGGCGGCATTAATTTTCGCATGTGGAATCGCCACGGCCCAGAGTCAAGGATTGTCATGGGATCCAAGAACAACGTTCTGTCAAATGACAGGCCAAGTATCGACAATTGCAAGTTCGACGTTGTTTGTGGACGGCGGTGAATGGATGCCGAATCAATATTTCACAAATGGTACCGATAAACTTGTATCAGAGACCGTGACTCGACGATTGCAAAGTATGGACTTCAGACTTCCCCCCAGCTACCATTCTTCGGGTTTCGTCATGGTGATATTCGACGTCGCCATGTATTTGAGATCCTTGGTTCAAATCTGTAACCTCGGGGCTGTGCAGCTGACAGATACTATCATCTAGATGAATTTCTCTGGAGGCTCGATCTCAGCAAAACATTTCAGGCCAATAAGCCCCCATGGGAGATAGAACAGAAACCACCAAGTCACACTGAACATTACAACGGAGCGTTTGCAACGATATGGAACATCGATGATGGTAACTTCACAACCGTCGGGGGTTGGTTCTCATTACTTCGTGGCCCTCCACCTGCAACGGTATTCGGTTCACCAATAATCACCCCCATATCTGGCTCAAAGGATATGAGAACGTTTCAACTTCCAAAAGGAAGTACCTTCACCTACAACACCAAGACGCGAAAATGGTCGTCAGTTCCTTTTGAAGAAAACACTCAAAGAATTTCATCGGTGTCGTATGGTGTCTCTGTGAGGAATAGATTGGGGTTTACCATAGGGGGCGAATATGTGAACGAGGGAATAACGGAATACAATGCGACTGTATCTCTTCCTTCCCCAATAAAGGGTGGCCCTTTGGTCGATACAATGACAACGTACAACTTCAAGACGGGAGAATATAAATTAACCCTACCACCGGATGAATTGAGACAGTCGTCTCATGGACATTTCCTCAATCTTGATCGAGTCGGGAAAGAAGGTGTGATGGCATTTGTAGGCGGAAAGCAGAGGCTTACCAATGGAACAACTCGCAATGCAAGCGCTATTTCCCCTTGCCTCTCACATCTGTTTCTCTTTCGTGGAAGTTGGTATTGATATTTGGTACCTGAAAAATTGAAGCTAACATCTGTATCATGTTTAGCGCGATCTCGATAAAATATACTTGTATGATGTTGGCAGTGAGAGCTGGTTTTCACAAGCAGCCACTGGCGACATCCCTATAGGGAGGCATGATACATGCATGATCGTAGTACCCGCGCCTGATCAGTCGTCGTACCAACTGTACATGTTTTCAGGGCTGAGCGACGAAAAAGTAGCAAACATCTATAATTTGGACCTATATGTCCTGACCCTTCCCGCATTTATTTGGGTGAAAATTCCAATTGAAGGGTATAGGGACACCTGGGGAGTTGGGGCCCATGCGTGCATGTACTACCCAAATCATAGTCCTTTCGATGAAGAAGCTAACGGATGCTGTGAAAACAGGTGCATTATACTCATCTCGCCAAATGCTTATTTCCGGCGGTGCTCGAAACGCATCCTCTAATGCAGCAGGGACTGGGATTCAGATTGCATGCGATACGACCAATCAGCTTTCCATCTTTGACGTTGAAGAATGGAAATTCAAGTCCACCTTTGACCCTAACATCAAGGGTAGTAAGGTGCCCTCTGGTATCGTTAAAATCATCGGCGGAAACTCAGACGGCGGAGCAACTCTCACCCAACCGAAGGCCGGATTTAACAGTACCGAGCTTAAAGATATATTCGCCATTAGAAACGAACTCATAGATTTTGGCACAAATAATAACAACACTAATGGAACTGATACCGGAAATGGCACCAAGTCATCAGGCAATCCCGAGGAAAAACCGAATCATGAATTTGGTGCTGGAAAGATAGCAGGCGCCGTTGTTGGAGGTGTATTTGGCCTCGCCCTCATTGTTTGCCTAGCTGTTTTGTGGAAACGATCAAAAAACAGGGAGCATAGACCTGCAGAGCTCGCCAGTAGCTCAACGGGGCAGACCAGGCGCTCTGCGGAAGAACTAGGTGGTAATCCTTTAGGCGAATTGTACGCACCAGATCCAAATGCATATAAATACGAAATGGATGAAGGGAGGAGGACTCAGGAGATGGGGTGATATGTGCCACAGGGATTGGCTGCTGGTGGCGCTTATAACTAGACTCACAGAGTCCGTGCAAAGATGAACCTCGCGATCAGCAACAACAGCAAAGATAACAGTTGTCATTCCTCATCCAGGGAGGGGTGCAGTTATTTAGCTGGCGTTGGCTATGATCATATCTGTGTTGAAGCGAGTTCTTCTTGTATTAATCGATAGCGTTCAATTTTTTTCTAGTTCTTGCATGTATCCTTCTCTGTATTTGTTAATTTTCTTTTGATCTGTGGGAGTTAATGTTATATGTGTACTTGCGAGGAGCTTCCTGTTTGTTGTTGTTCATGTTATTATTGCGTGTCCTTTTTCTTGTTTTCATTCCGAGTATATTATTAATGATGTGTGCTATTTTTATTTAACCCTTAGTGGAATAATAAGTTTTTATTTTTGGTGCCATAGAGGAAAGAAACTACCGAACAAGGAGGCCATATTAGTTGCTTATGTCTGAATATCCGGATCCAGAGGGCACTGCCAAAGACGTCAATGCATCCAAACCGTGTATTCTTGTATCTGTTGGTGGGATTTTCCAAATTCCCCTTCTACATCTCGATGCGCCCCAGATCACCTAGGTCGTTGGTATGGTTGGCGAACGAAAGAGAATGGCGAACACGATAGCCCAGACCTCGATGGGGGGTAAGATCTATATGGTGATTTCTTCATGGAGGTGAACTGTTGGTAGAGTACATAAGTACTTGGTGTAATTCCTTGGGGCGGTTTAGAGTAATGGGTTCGGAATAAAAGCATTGTCCATGGACATCTTGGCACGAGATATCCACTAGGGTCTTCTTGGGTAGGCTTATTTCCGTATTTGGGTTGAGCCGAATTAGGAAGTAACCTTGCATGCGTCCATGACAGCTCGAACCCCTCCATTAGTCCTATCCCCACCCCCCACGTCCCATTCATCCCCCTCCACTTCATATCACACGCCAGGTCAAGACCACTTCTTCACAGATCAGCGTTTTGATTCTTCGGCTGCCAATCCCCTATTTTCGACACCACCAATGCGAAGCCAATGTGTCCCCGCCCCTTGGGTTCCTACTCCACTTTCATGACGGCTGAATATAAGAATTCAGATATTACTGTGGCAGATGCAAATGAAGCTTCTGGACAAACCCCACCCCAACCATCACACATTCCACGGCATGCCAGAACCACTTCCAATGTCACATGGGGCTGGGGCTGGCGCAGATAATATCATCGAGACACTTACAAGCATACCAGATAGTAGCATTGATCCGTTAGAAGCATACAGGAACCAGTCCCAAAGCCTATTTACATACAAAGTTAGCATAAATCGACCCACTTTTTTATGCAATGAAAATGCTGCAATATGCTAATAAGGAGCGGAAATCAGTGCTGAATATAGTAATTTCTTGGAATATTTAGCTCTAAAATGCAGATTTTGTGCATACTCTTCTAGCTTATTACAGCTATTGCATAACCATGTTAATAATTGACGAAATTTTTGCATATGTGCATCAAAATGTACAGACTTCTGCATATATGCACTATCCCTCATAAGCATATATCCGTTATAAGTATACAACCTCAAGCCCAGAGGCCATGCTTGTAATGGGAGTTATCTGTACATCGACGGCCAGACTTGTTGGCGTTGGTGCATTCGGTACCACACTCGTCGACACATGCTTCAACGTGAAAGATTTGGGCAGATCTGCTCTGGACCAAAGACGTGCAGGAAGTAGTTGCCCTCGAGGGCTGCCGAATGCGAGGTACCTTTATCCACTCGTTGAAAGATTAGATTCGGTATGGTTTGGGTTGGCCTGGAAATATAACGGATGTGGTGTCAAGACGGGATAACATGCTACCTAGTCTCGTTTCCAGGCCATGTACCTAGTTTCTTCGACCTAGTCTCATCCCCAGGCCCTCGTGGAGGCATACTTTGAGGATTGACCTACAAGTTGAGGATTGACCTACAAGTTTTGAAAAGAACGAATCTAAATATCCACAGTTAGACCCACGATTGTCACTAAAAAAACGGCATTTGAAACTTATGGAAGCCGGGACAATATGTTCTCGTGGTTACCTAGGCAAGCCCAGGGCAGTAGCCTCATTGCTGTGCATGTTTTCACAAATTTAACTAAAGGCCATTGTCGCCTCAAATCTACTGTACCTAAATATGTATGTAGTGCAAAATTATTAACCTCTAGCAGTCAGTTTCATGCCCTCACAGCTGGTGAGGTTTGAATAAGCTTAAGCTTTGGTCTTTTATGTTACGTGCTAGCCGAGCTCGGTTACTAAGATCTAGGGCATGAAACGTTTGCCTAATTCCTAGCCTCGTGCCCTATGGATCCTCTACGAGTACGTATCCAGCCATGGCTAGTCTCAAGAAATAGCACCTAGTCTCAATATGCCCGAGTGTCTGCGCATGCCAAAGTTTAAGGGCCGGTTCAGAACATCAGGGCAACTTAAAAACTTAATTAAGAGCTTAATGCAAACATCACACGTTCAGTGGTTGGCCGCCGGGGGAAGTAACAATTTATGGAGGCATTAACTCATAGTTTGATTCTTGAGTCAGAGGCCTAGTTTCCTAGATCTTTAAGTTTGGACGTTGACGTCGACAAAGCTGCAACCCATGGAACCCTTAATCTCACTCACAGGGCTTGATTTCGAATTTGATTCTTCTTTTCGTCCCTCATAAGCAGCCCTGGTGGATGTATTGAAGAACAGGTGTTACGAGAGACAGGCAGAGTGCCGGATGCATATCTGAAGTGTAGGCACGTGATGCATGAAGGATCTGAGATTGCTCCTTTGGAGTGCATCCCGATTGGGAAGTGGGTGGGAAGCCTAGGCACGAGACTATATGGTAGCCTAGAGTAATTTTTTCGTTAGAAAAGGGGCTACAGAGCCTCTGTGAGCCTTCTGAGACGAGGGTGTCTCCTTCTCCACCTCCTGCTTGAAGGCCATCAATACATACTCTTCATAGTTCAACAACAGTTGAGAATCAATTGACGTACAGAATGTACAAGTGGGCACCGGCAACCATAGACTCGGGTTATAGCAGATTCAGGGTAACTGTGCATTGAAGTGATGCATCACGTATGTAGTGACTACAATCAAACTACCCTTTGTTCGAGCCTTCATTACCCTCATTGTTCTACTTTTGCTAGCCTCTCGTCCCTAGAATGATCAAAGCTTCCGATCTGACTACATAATAACTTTCACTGGATTTCTTTGACGCCGAAATTATTGCAATTTTGACGGAGCTCAGATTTAATAGACCTAGAGTCAAAAATGGCATGGTCATAAGTACTTAGGGATTTAGTTACAATAAAGTCCAGTTTCTACTTCTTTTACATGTTAGTGGTACCGGTGTCATATCATATTCCAAGGGTGGCATACCTATGCATGTGCAATCTTGTAACTTGCAAGATCATTCAGGGTAATGGAGCGCACTCATTCACTTCCGTTCTTAAGTTTAACAAATCATGCCAGTGCATTGATACTGATCAAATAGACATGAAACAACACATTTGCGGTCGAGAAGTTATAAGTGGATACCGATTGCTGACCAGGGCAGTCCTAATGATCTACTCATGGCTCACAATTGTGGTGGCCGACTGCTCATGTAGGTATACTATCTCAAGACTTCTTGTCGTCAAATTAAGTCACAGTATCTAGGGCGCGGCGCCTATCAAAGGCCAAAATACAAAAATTGTCTGCAAGAAATCGTGACTTGCAGCGCACGAAGAGTTTCGATTGAAAGGTGCAGTTGAGGGTAACTGTATACCAATCACGAGTAGTTACCCTTCGTCCATGAGCTGGGAATCAAGGGCTCTTGTCGATATTGAGTGCCCAAAGAGCTTTTCTATTCAACATATGGGCACAAACGGGCGCCCTATAATATTCGAAAGGGTTCGTTAACGTTTATACTCTTATATCGAAGCTTGCCCAACGCAAACGCAGTAGCTATAGCAATGAAGTGTGTCGTGGCCTCAAAAAAAAGATAAGTATGTCATCTTCTCATGTATGTATGTTGTACATGTCATATTTGTCCTTTTAGATACGAATAGCAGGTAGCTTCAACTAGTACGCCATTGAAATTAATATTCACAATATAATTAAGCAAAGTCTAGGCCTGCTCGCACATACACGTGCATGATCAGTTGATATTATGGGATGGGTATATATATATGAAGTAATACGTATGTAAGATCAATGCATCCGACCAGCAGCTGCCCCACATCGACACTTAATTTCTTCCATGTCATAGCTATAGTATACCGTTACATCCCTCCTATCTGAGACATTTATTCAGGCACCTCAATACCTCTGATGGTTATTCAGATTTGTGATCAATCACAACATCTGCAGCCCTGAGGCGTGACAACCGTACCACTCATACACGTCGACAATTGAAAGATCTCAGGGATATGGATTCAAAAAGGGGTCTCACTTGGCGGGGTGCCCGCCGCGGCTGCGCCATCTGTGGACTGTCGACATGGGCACCGGCCACGTAGATCTAGAGCTGGCCGACGGTCCCTCCATGATGCAGGAACAGAAATGTTTGCAGACCCGGGAAAAGAAGATTTTTTGGGTGAATTATTTTGTGGCGTCTACGTGAAACGTACTAAATGCGGCGTCTTTTCTTACACACAGCTAGTCCAGATCTAGAAACTTTGGAATATATGTACTCTTTGTGGAGCTGCTGTGTGACCCGGGCGTAGCGATGCATCGATGCCAAGCTAGCTGTCGAATCATATGATACAAATTGTTTTGCAATTACATATATGGGAATTAATCGGGCTGGGGGACGCGTAGAAATCAACTGATTTGATATTTAGTCTACTGCTATGGATATGTATACATAGGCCTAGGCTTTTGTACTTAAGCTTGTTCGTTCACTGCAAAAATATTCAGCCTGATCAAGGAAACAATCGAAGGTCTAGAGCCGCCGTGCCATGATTACACTTAAGATCAAGGCTTTTGCTACAACCTTGCAATATCGGCACCGTGCCCCTTAGACTCATCACGTTCCGGAGTCAAAACGTCCGAGTAGAAAGTACAAAAAATTGCTTTCCAATCTCAGATGTACTCTACATAGAATATCAAAGCAAATCTTCCTAGTAGTTTGACATCGAGCTAGATCTTAAGATCTTATGAGCCTGGCCGTCAGGGGCTCTCAGAGAACTGCTGCACGTAGTGCACAAAAACACTAATTCACAACCATCATGCTCGAGCTCGTGAACTGATACATACCACTAGTTGCAGGGAATCCCGAACTGGCACCCCGGGCCCCTCATGTGCATACGAGAACATGCATAGAGTACATGGCGCCAGTAAATCGACCGGTAAGGCGCCATAGTAAAAATCGGAATGTTGCCCTACTCATGCTACATACTAATCTGCATTTACAATCGATATATTGTACCGATCATGCACAATCTCATTTCACGATGCCACATCAACAGCAGAGCGCTACCTACATAGTAAGTATTCGGTGAAGCCGATTGAACAACTTAAGGTAGATTAAAGCTTACTTTCAATTGCTACTCCATGGATTCAGAATCAAGATGTGACAAGCCCTGGTGCGCTCGGTGATTTAATTTGCCTATCAAAACGTATGGCGCAACCAAAAAAGTGCGTACGTAACGTAGTACGATAATATATCTTGGATTTTTTGAGGTCACTTCGCGGGCCCGGGATGATGATAGGGATGATAAGACATGTAATAACACCAGGACCGGTACTATACGCGGCTCCGGTTTCGGTATACGCGTGTGCGCAATTACTCAGTATTATAATGATGCATGCTGCTACTCGAGTATAGGAGGGGGACGAGACTGATAGGAGGTAGGTATACCGGTAGAGCTTGCTTGCCACATGGAATGAATTATCTTATTTATTCTAGATCCTTACGATTTTGAATATAGCATCTATGTATACATGTAATGTACATTCAAATTATTTTTATATATTACATTGATCATCAAAAAGAGAGGAAACCGTCTCAAAATGACTGGCGTGATAGGTACAGTACCACCGAAATTCAATTCATTTAATTGATGAATTGAGCTTTTGATTTCGATATCCAAGAAACGAGATGTTATGGCTCCGGAGCCGAGTGCATGCTTAACCGAGATTGTAAGTACGTTGCGTAGACGAATACAGAGACTATATAGCTGTAAACATGAGACTAGTTGGTGGTAAACGAGATAGGCAATCGATAGTGAATACTTTATCACAACACACATGAATGCATAAGCATATGGTCGGACTGAATTTTACAGCATTAATATTTGAAAGATACATTCTGAAAGATTTCTCAAATAAATTTTTGAATTTAGGGCCCACGGTCGTTACGATAAATCAGGATACTTTGATGGATTTGGAAACTAAAGAATTCGAAGCGCTAGCACCTGGTACAGATTTTTCCACTCAAATGGATATGGCCATGAGATACACGGAAACGCATTCACTTATAACATGTCAATCTCTTCACGAAGCGAGGACTCGATTTAGACTTGATGTACTGAGTATGAGAAAAGAAAGGAGATCTTCGAACCTGGTACGGAATAAGGCTGAAAATTGCACGTCACTCCAAGCAAGATGCATATGATCAGCTGCCGCAGATAAGCGGTCAATTTCTAGGCAACTGTAAAATAGGGCATGGAAATTGACCAAACAGTTTTCATCACACATGAAGCACCAACGGGAGCGTCATGGATTATTGTGCCCTGGAGGCTGTCCGTGCACTGGTCGCTTCCTTCACGCGTGACGAGCGTTGTCCGATGACTTTCCATGCCCTATTGTACATGTCTCTACTTTACGAATTCAGATTGATATCGGTGCACCCCCTTTCCAGGCTAGTAAATCCCCCAAGATACCCAATGCCATTTTAAGATCCGCTCACATTCGTTGCCCATTCGCTCATATGTTTTAGATCAATGATGCCGAGGTTAATAATAAGAGATATTGAAAACGTCTATCCCCGTGGCCAGGAACCAGCGGAGATCCCATAATCATCATAGCTCAGGTTTCCCAATATCTATTTTTTTTGAATCACTGCAAATCTCGCTTGAGTCGAAGAGGGGGTTGGGTTTATCTCGATTCCTGGGATTCGATCGCACTATCCTCAATTCCTCCTGAAAAACGAACGCCCCTCCTTTTCACGCCAAAGCAGAGAAGGTTCTATGTGATAGCCAGGTATGGATTTCGAGCAGAATACGACCTAGTCTGCGCGCTTGCATTTGTGGAGGCGGGGGAAGGAGGCGTTCAAGTGCTTTGAGACATTGCCCTCCATGATTGAGCATCGATTGCGGTGGACGGAATAGGGAAAGCCGAGCACATAGAAGCCTGAGGAAGGAGTTCTAGAATGTCCCATCTGCACACACACCCTCATGATCATGACCCAACCCCCCCTCAACTACTCGTACCTAGTCGACAAAAAATAAAATAAAAAGTCATCATTGATCCCTCGGGGGCACGAAACAGAGGAAAATTGGCTGCCAGTGGAGAAACAGAAATCCGTGCAGCTTATTGGGTAGATTTTCGTCCGTGCTGGCTTTGCGTACCTCAGAAGGGAATAGTACTTTACAAAAGTGGTTTAGGGAACGCTCGCTACACTGGCAGCCAATTTTCCTCTGTTTCGTGCCCCCGAGGGATAGGCCTTGCCGGCCGGCCCACCGTTCATTGTGCAACGCACCTGGGATGATACTTTGTGAACCCACTTACCGAGGCCAGGGTACCCCTATCCTAGCAGCAACATCACATCACGCACATTTGAGTAAGCTTCTCTCTGGTGGAAACCTGGCTTTCCTTACGGTGTGCAACACGCTCTAGCTCCTCTCGGACGAAATAAAAAGTAAATAGAAAAAGAAAAGAAAAAGCCCCGCAATAAATATTGTCCAATCAAAAGCTTGCGCTAAGAGGTAGGTAGAACGGGCCAAACGTTGTAGTGCAAAGCTGGGACTTCGGCCCGATGGCAAACTGAGACTTTCCCGGGGGGCACAGCTACGGTAGGACTCTTTCTCGGTGTGTGTGGAGAATGCGGGGGATAGGGAGTGGCATTTTTATTTCTTTTGGTGGATGTACCGAGTCAAAATCTAAGACATGCATGGAAGCAAGTCACTCAAGCCTGTACATTGATCATGGGCAGTTCTCTTAATTATAAGGGAAAAGGAAGTGCAATGATCTCGACGTAACCAGGCCCACGCTAAGTCACACTAGGTTACCTTCTTTCAAATAGCAAGCGGCCAAAAGCTTTCATTGGGTGCCTTGTTGCATCTCTGTGATCATTCTTTTGTTGTTTCCCTCATTGCCTTTCCTAATCCATCCAAGTCCTTCAGAGGCGACGAGTGGTGCATTCGAGCATGTGATTTTGAATGCAACCCAAATTGGAAGGATGAGGCGGTTTGATGGAAGGTATTTTCACCCTTCAGACGGGCATAACTCTCTACTGGACATACTCGGGTCAGGCAAGAAGTTGTTGGAAGATGGTGTGCAGCTTCCTTCACCAAATATGGCAAGCTGGGGGCGTGCGCAAAAGAATTTGTATGGAGTTGATCCTGTCAAGCCACTCGACTGCTCCACACCATCTTCCAACTACTTCTTGCCTGGCCCGAGTACGTTAAAAAGAAAAGAGAAAACGTGCAGCTGAGTCCACACTTTGTGTGCTCGTACAGTGGCAGTTGAGATACATAGGTACGCTGGCAAATCTCTACAAGCAACATCCCAGTTCATGAAGTCTCAGTGACTGACAACAACAAATATTCGAATGGCATTGCAGCTGAGCTCGAGAGAAATCCAGGCAGAGAACCTAGAGTGGCTACCTAGTGTTTTCGTTCTACTCTAACATTTCACATGTGTTGTTGCGCTTGGCCGCCTTACATCCATATCCATAACTTATCGGCAGTCAAATAATATGATCATTTACATGGATCATTTACCTAATCTTCATGTGCACCACCAGAGATACACAACGATATTCATAAGAAATTTGCCTTATTGGCCAGCATCTCATTGAACCCCTGATGCGTGCAGTGGTACCTTAAGTGTATACATATTATAAGTATAACAAAATTTTCGAGGCTGAGAGCCCAAAGCCAAATCCGGCACGTTCACACTAGATTGGTGTTTTGTACGACGTAAGGATCAGAAAACGGAAGGTGTAAAAAAAAGAATTATACTTAGAGTACAGTATTCAAACAATCAATGCATGCATTGTGCGTTAGCTGCGTCCGTCTCTAGGCTTCGAATTCGCTGCTAGAGATGTTCATACAATCAAGCATACATACTTAAATATCGATATCGATGCCAGGATAGGGCAGCAATATTGTTCGGCACATGGCCGGCTTTAAGACTTTCCTTAGCTAGCAGTGAGTACAAAATCCCATACATGAATGAGTAAAGATCGAGGATCATAAGAGGATCGATTTTCACTCATGAGATCTTGATAAGTATATGCCAATTCAGGTTATCGAGCACAACTACGTACCTAATTTCGAGGCCACATATATCAATATTTACTCAAAGCACAATCGACTCCCTTAGCTCAAGCTGGCCAGTAGGGTGCTTTTCAATGTTGAACGTATATCATCAGGAAAGTAGATCTAGGGTGGCTAGTGCCAATCATCGTAAACAGGCCAAATAGTTGCGTATAGCTCCTTCTTTGGAGCTGGGGTGGAAATCTATTCATATCTCGAGCGTATACATGATCAGCTCGTCGTACGTCAAGGCTTAACTTTAGCATTTGACTTGGGTAGCTCTCTACATGGATATTGCCCCTCTTTTAAATAACGAACGTATGTATTTCGAACACATGCAGGCCATGGCAGTGCACCTTATGCCGCTTCCTTCCTCAATATTCTGCTTCAATCTCAAGACACAGTTCCAAATCATCTATATTTTGGTCGAAATACCGGTCATATTCTGTTGTCCAACGTTAACAAATACAAAAATAGCTAATTGTAATAACAGGGCCAGTGCTTGATGTATTATTTCTTTTAACTCCTAGGTAGTACCTCATTAATATATTCTCAGATGCTTACGTACGCATGAGACGATACGTACGTGGGAATTAATATTTTACTTCTATACTCCAGTCAAGCGCCGATTTACAACATCTGCATGCACCTGCATAATACTGATATGCTGCATGGACATGTGCATACATATGCATGCATATGCGGGGCAAGGCTTACTGCGCATGCATATATTGGTAGGTATAAAAACTATATGTATGTATTATATCAACTTGTTCTCGCGCCCATGCATGACCTTATCAGCAAACCTCTCTATCAAAACAGTTTGGGTAGATAAATGCTTACATAAACCTTTCGTCCGCGAGCGCAGCGCGGAGATTTTAAGATGCATTAGCGCAAATTGCAACACGCTGCATATATGCATATATCACCTTTAATAATATGCATTAGGTAGTTTGAGATAACAATCATTAAATCTATAGATCTGGGGTGTGCGATCGAGGTCTCTATAGATCTTATCCTAAAGATACATGTTCTTGTACTTCCCAAAGGTACCCTCATATGATAAGTAAGTATATCATAAGAGGTAGCACCTTCGATCGTACATCGTAGTCCCTGTATTTATAATCATTCGACCTGTTTATGATCAGCTATAGGGTACTAATCTGGACCTGGACAATTGTCATTCCATCTTAAATGAAGTATAGGCTTGTACAAGTCTAGATAGTGACCATATCTGGAAAAAAAATTAGAGAATAGAGATTCTTGCTGCCCGTAATTATAATGTAAACGTTAACATATGTCCTCACCCGTATCGTACTCCAGAGCGTCGATCACACCACGGCCGGTATATCTCTAAATCACATATATATCATGGTCGCCCCCAGCTGGTTCCGGGTGGGGGTGAAGGGGTTTGCATTAGCAAGGCCATCTCCACGCGGGGGCTATTTGTTGGATATACAACAATCTTAAGATATATAATAATGAGCCATGGCCAATCATTCGAATTCAACATAGCCAGTTTTGCGAGACATATATCCAATTATTTAGAGCACGCACGAGCGCACTGGGACCCTAATATTCTTCATATTTCTAATCGAGATCGATCAATTCTCTACGAGGGTCTGAGGACGATTCTATGACGTTAACGATAGAATTACTAGCTCCCGCCGTGCACTTCTGCGGAGAATTAAGTCCGGATATAATAAACTTAATGTTCTTAATCCAATAGTAATGCATGAACTCCATGGGGGCTTTCTGCAATCAATGTATCTACCGTTGCCACCTATAATTATATATCGAGCTTTTATATATGTTGTGATGGGGGCTATCTACTTCCTAATCCGTGATCCAAAGTGGGGGGATATCCCCTTTTGGGCCAGAAACAGGGTTGGTTCGCTTTTTTTCAGCCCAGTCGAGCGAGGAACGTTAACGTTATTTGGCCAGGAAAAGCCGCGGCTGGCATCAAGTATATATCTATATCAATGTTGATATAGAATCAGCTGTACGTGATATAGACAGGCGAATCTAGACAGTAGAAGTTCTGGGTGTTAAAACTTCATCATTCTCTGGTTTGCCGCCGGTACATGTGCACTTGGAGTTAACCTAAAGCAAGCCCCCTCCGATCCCAATTCTACGCGAGTTGCACATGCAGGCAGAATATATATATTGATCTGAAACTTCAACTCGATCGAAAACTAGATCTATAGACTTTCGATCTTTGCCCCAAGTAAATAAACCTGTAGAGTTAAGCGGAAGGCTTTGGTTTATATTCTAGATCTGAGCTCGAGAGGACGGTGGTCAAGGGGTGCCTCCTACTTTAAGTAAGACTAGTACAGCTACTATCCTTGATTACAATAATAATTGTCTCCAAGCCTTTTCAAAATCAATGGTAAATACGTTATGTAAATACACTACAAGACAATCAACGATGAATCCAAATCAACATTTGCATGTATAAGCAACATATGCTAGTAGATGTATAAAAAAAGACATGGGCCATAGCATATTGCGCATCTGCGCATGCAAACTCATGATCAATCATATCGAATCGGATCCAGACCCTGCACTGCCACTGACACATAGGTACCTAGGCATATCATCGAATTCCCTTTCTCTTTTAGCTACCAATTTATTATACGTATCAGCTTGACATTCTCTTGCAAGAAACTACAGAACAAGAACGCATGTGCACCGAATTCTCCTCCTCTTTTAGCCACCAATATCAAAATTATCGTGACCTTCTGGAGCTCAGCTTGCAAGCAATCAACAGAACCCTAACGTTAACGCACGTGCACGCACTGCACCTACATATTACATTAAGTATCATGATCATGATCACCTATCGGATCACCCCCACATATGGCCAATTACACTCCTAGGCCTTAAGTACCTATCCAAGACGGGCCGCGGGGTGATTGATGATCAACATGTACGTACTTCACTCTACACAATATTACAATATATCACATTTTTCATGATCCAACCATAAGCAACCCCAACTAACAACTTGAAGGTAACCAATTGCAACAATCAAGCACTGCATCTGGACAGCCAGATCGATTCAAAACCATCGAGACTACAAAACTAGAGTATTAAGTATGTAAGGATCCCGTACGCGTTACGACGCAAGCACGTATACATCTGCGCCGGACCGATTGGAGGGAATAATTCATTCTTGTGCCGGTATGCACATATATACATGTGGGTTTGGCCAGGTGTGTGGGTTGCGCTGGTGATAAGCGAGGGACAACAGGTGCAGTAGTTTGGTGCTGTTCATAATTAATTTTACGCTGAATGCATACATACATCGATACTTGATTGATCTCGGGTTCATGTTTTGTTGCTGGAGAACGTTCACGTTTCTAATCGCGTGTCTACTTGGTCGCTTTAGGACCTACCCAAGTCATGAACTGCATTCATGCTTTATGACCAGCCCGTGCATGTCCAGCTAGAGACCTGGAGTTGGTATAGAGAGAGAGCAACGGAGGCCCGACGCGAAAGAACGGAAGAAATATAAGTAGTAGTAATGTCTTTTATTCTCATCACAATCAATAAATCTTCCCTAAGTAGTACCTAAATTCGTATCCATACATCAATCGCCCATCCCGGCGGCGCCATCCATCCATACTTCATATGCATGGCCAATAAAAAGAAACATGTGACATCGATATCGCGAGCACTGCAATCGCAATTCGCAACAACAAAAGAAAAAAAAAGAGACAAAAAAAAAACGAAAAAACGAAAAACGAAAGAAATAAAATGTCAAATCCAGCTTTGCAAAAACAAAAAACAAGAACAGAGAGAGCCATGATTTGATTTCCCGGTCCGCCCTGCAGGACCAATTCTTTCCAATTTCCAATCCCAATTCCGTCCCATAAAAATCCATCCATCCATCCATCCGTCCAATCCTCCCAAGCTTTTTCATGATCCAAAAATCCCTTCAAATCCGGATCCCTTGTCCGCCCCCATTAGAAACACAAGTTATAGCTAGCTATAGATATATACTTTAATATATAATAGAGAAAAGAAAAAAAGGAAAACCCTTCCACCCCCCTATAATATGTAGATCAGAAACACAATTGCAAGTATCGCAGCAAAATGCTAAATAAAAACGACCACCCAGTCAATGTATCCACTCTCCTGGTATGGCGCACAAGTAAACAATGGAAGAGAGAGGTTTGGTATCAAAAGGAAAAAAAACATCAAAACGCTGCAAATATCGGTTGCTTGATTAGGACAAGCAAGGCCTTGGACAGAAACAAAAAAGAAAAGACTCAAAAAAAAGCAAGCAATTGATGGGCGCCGTTTAATCAGTGGGGAAACTTGCGAGCCATCGAGAGGGTAGGTCGGTTAGGGTCGCGAGGATCCAGATCAGCAAGAAAAGGAAAAGAAAAAAGAAAAAAGAAAAACAGAAAAAGCAAATCAGAAAAAGCGAAGCAAGGTTGAACCTCCCAAATAAGCTCGCGAAAAACAAAAGGCAACTGCGCAGGAAATAGCCAAAAGGAACAAAACACAAACCCAAAATCTTTTGTTTTCCAAAAAAGAAAAAACAAAGGGAAGTATATAAAAAACAATTGAAAAAAGCAGATAACACCGGAACATTTGGAAACCCCCAGTTGGCGGATCAATGTGGACCGCCAGGGTAAGAAATAGTGAATTACCACATTGCCCAAAAATAAAGGAAAAAAGACTTTCCCGACATTGACGTTGGTATAGGCAGTGCACGCCTTGTCCTTACCACCCCGCCTATAAGAAATATATGAACAAACCCCGAGTTGAGATGGAGGAAGTTCAAAGAGAAAATTGGTTGTTGTCATAACCTCGTGACTATCCTTGCATGAATGCACTGAATCTTTTGTTTTGTATCAGTGTACTGAAGGGGGGGTGAACGTGATTTAAGGCAACTCCTACAGAGCCAGCCCAGTCCCGTCTCCACACCACCGGTATAGCGCCAAGACTTCTCGCCTCCGCATTTTCTGTTCCTCAACGTCCTCTGGTAGTCCACGGCCCCGAACTTGACTGAGTGCAGATCTCATAACTTTTCGGAAATTTCTCTGTTTGTAATGTTAGTGGATGATAGTCAATTGCGGGGGTGAGAGTAGATCTACATACCTGATACTCAGTGTTCAAGGTGACAACGCAGACTTCGTGTGCGCGGACGATTGTTTCACAGGCAGTGACCACAGCATCACTGACATTTGCTTGTAGCTTGTCAATGATCAAAAGAAGCAAGAAGCTTCCTTGCAAAAGGTAAATGCCGAAAAAGTATGGCATGAAGCTTAGGTCTGGGTCGTACTTGAGAATATTGCCAATTGCTTCGGCGGCAGACACTGCATGGCCTGTAGCCGAGAGGAAGCCGGCGGACGAGATCCAAAGGTCATTGTCGTCGAGCATGGAGATTGGGTCCCATTTTCCGACTAGGAGAATGTGAAGCACATGCATGACATGGGTGCCATAGGCAACCACAACCTTGTTTTGCATATCCGCGTCAGAAAGGGAGTGACCATTTGGACCGCCGTTGGCAGGTGGGTTGGTGCCGGATGGGGATGTAGCACGCTCTCCGTGGGCATTTTCAATATTGTCTGCTTCAAAGTCTTGCAGCGATCGCTCGTATGCCTCCAAGTGGCCTGAAATTTCAGCTATTCGCTCGTCATATTCGTTCAGGTTGGTGCTCAAGGGGCCATTAGTCCCATATCTTGGGCGGTTCTTGGCGTGATGCAAGTCCACAATCTCCCCAAGTATTGTCATTAGTGGGAGAAAGTATTCAAAAAGGCCACTGCCAGTGATTTCGAAGACAGGGCCCACCGTTCGCTGCCTGTGACTTGATCCTAGTGCGGATGGAGAGGCGTGCTGATACATGTGTGCAGTGGGGTGTGAGTCGTGATAGAGGTCGCCGTTTTGCCACGAAACCTCGTCCAATGGCAAAAGAAGGTTTTTGCACTCAATGTCGAGTAGGGTGAGTGGCCGGTTATAGCAAAGCGCAAGATGTCGGTCCATGATGTACAACAACCACCAGGTTCTCCTTCGTTCTTCCTTCTCCTCCTCTCCTACCGCGGTCGGGTGATGGTTGCTGCCTGGGCCAGTTTCCGGGGGCGAATGATGTCCGTCCTCGTCTTCCAACTCCATCTCTGGCGGGGGCACCTCGCGGTTGAGCCGAAGCTCCCGCGAAAGTGCCCATGCAGCACTCCACCATCTGAGGGAGGCACACTTAAATTCACTGGCCGAGATGACAATGCCCAAGTGAATATAAGTCAGCACGTCGTCCAATGTGCCGGCAGCCCCAACTCCCTCCCTCCCCGACCCCGGCCCGCCGCCTAGACCTCCGAGGCCAACTCCCACACCGGCATTCTCGTTATCATTGGAATTGGTATGTTGAGCGGATCCAATGTTGACATGAACAAGGGGTCGGAGAAGTCCGATGCATAGCTCCAAGAGTCTTTGACAAACCCTTCCTCGGCCGGTGAGAGAGGCAGTGAGGAATGGTGCATCGCAAGTTTGAGCGGCAACCCAGAGCATTGCGCAGAGAAGTGCAGGGGATGTTGGTCGAGGGGATGTTGGATGTAGGAATGATCGCTTTCGGAAGATGTGGGTGAGTACATAGGGTGAGGCTGGTTGGAAGAACGCGGTAGACGGGTTAGTGAAGTAGAGGTCGAGAAGGTCGCAAGCCAGCATGGGAGGGATAATGGAGTTGATGTGTGGTAATAAAGGAAGAAGAACGGGGTATCTCACTCCGACGTTTGAAGACAGCAATGGCTGTGGTGGTGATGGCATTGACAGCCACGACGGAGACCCACCATCAGGGGAGTGTCCAAGCAAGTTTGTCAACGGCGACGGCGCAGAAGGCGGCAGAGCGCTCATGGGGTGTGTCTGGTGATGCGGAGACATGATGGAGTAGTCCCCCGGATATCCGTTTGGACCATTGTTGGACTGATGGAGCGGCTGGGGTAGCATGTTTCGTTGGCCACCGACGCTGGGAGACTGCATCTGGTGCTGGAACGAGGACATTCGATCGTATCCCATTGGAATGCCGTCATGGGATATATTTTGTTGCTGCTGTTGCTGCTGCTGTTGCTGCTGCTGCTGCTGGTGATGCATGTGCAGGTGCGGCGGCGAGTCGGGAGTTGGGAGGTGGTGGTGGTGGTGCTGAGGGATGTGGTGGTGATGATGTATCTGGCCATTGTTGAGTTCGTGCAAGTCACCCAGCGAGGCCCGCGTGCTATTGCTTGCCGTAGACCCCTTGCGGACGGTCCCGGGGATGGCGGGCGGAGGCAGCTCTGACCGTCCGCTCAGCACCCTGATTGTCCCCGTGGGAGAGGTCGACGAGGTTGTGCTGCTGCTGGACACCGAGCCACCACCGCCCTGGGCGGCAGCGGCAGCGGCGGCCGCGGCGGCCTGGATATCCTTTCGGGAGGCCTTGCCTCTCTTTTTCCTCTCCCGCGCGTACTCGCACTTTAGGGTGAAATCTAACCACACCGCGAGTGTTAGCAAGAAGCACAAGTGAAAATTCATCTACGAAATGACGACGGCCTCCTGGTATTCGCTGAGCTGAGTTTACCTATGCAGTGTTGACATGGCATCTTGCCGTCACATTTCGTTCGCAGCTGGTTGCACTGGTCGCAGGCCCTGCTGATCCGGCGCCTGATGGGGCCCGAGGTTGCATTTGGACTATTCGAGCTTACTTGACCGATGGAGCTCGACGAGTTCATGCCATTTCGCTGAGCGTCGTAGGGGTGGTGTCTCTGCTTCGAGGTCTTGATATTCATGCCCATTGAGTGGGAGATTGCTCCTGTCGAGTGGTCCAGCGAAGGCGAGGGGCCATTGAGGCCGGACGACGGCAGAGGAGCGAATCCTCCGGGAGAATATTGGTGCATGGGCGAGGAGAGCATCATTTGGAGACGGGTTTAGGAAAAAAAGAGAGTCAATCCTCTGGGGGGTTAGTAGCAAGCAAGGGCAGAGCAGTGATGCTGATGGCTAAATCGACACCGTAGCTATAACTCTTCTTTTCGTTCTTTCTTGCACAGTCTGCTGAGCTGCCAAAGCCGTTGTGAGCTGTGCCGGCAAGTTCTATGTTGCTGGCGAGATTTCACAGAGGGCAAAAGAGCAAGGCGAGTGAGAGAAGAGCGCCAAAAGAAGCAGGAGAAGAGAGAAAAGCGAGTGAGTGAGATGGAAAGAGGAGGAGATAAAGATTGAAGGGCGAGAGACTCTAGCACAGGACAGTGAAGCCTGAAGGGATGGTTGTGCGGTAGATTGCAGCGAAGCAATCGTCGATATACCAGCTAGAGGGTGGTGAGCGAGGTCGGCGGTGGTGGGGTAGGAGGATGAGGCCCTGAAGAAGTACTCTACTCTGCGTCGGATGTGCGTGGTGCGTGTGGTAGTGGAGGAGGTGGTGGTGGTGGTGGGGGAGGGGGGTGTGGGAGGGGGAAGGGTGAAGTATGGTTTTGTATATTGATGCTCGCGCACTCGACCAAACGGTACCTCCAGCGTCGATGTGCCTAGCCCCTCCCTCCCTCCCTCCCCCCCTCCGATGCCGACCACATTGATCGAGGCCATGAAAACACTCTGCCTGCCTGCTCCTCCCCTCCTCCCTTCCGCGAATATGGGGAGCACGGCGGCGGCGAAGCCTGCAGGGTATCAGGGTCGAGTGCGAGTAGGTTAGGTATCGTAGAGTATCGTAGAGTGCTCTAGAGGGCCTGTCCTGCCCTGCTGCTGCTGCTGCTGCTGAAGCCTGCCCACCTGCCCACCTGCCTGGCTGCCTGTTAGCCCGTCCGCAGGGGTATCGCGACGTTAGCAGGGGAGTGCATGGCCGGTATGTCGACCAGGATCCACGGATGGCCGACTAGCAGGGTGGCAGAAAAAAAATGGGATGAGCAGGCTCCGCGAGGGCGACAAGGGCCGAGGGGAGAGGAGGGCCGCAGGGGGGCGAGGCGGTGGGGAGATGGCGGAGAGGCAGAGGGGTGGAGAACTTAGTAGAGTCCCTTGTGGAGGGGGGGTGCAGAGACATTGTGTGTGTGAGAGACGTGCATAGGTGCGGCTTCCTGGGAGGCCGAGTAGGTATCACCTCCTCTCGGAGTGTGATGCCATGAGATGGTAGAGTGGTGGTGGTGCAGCCAGTGGTTGGGTGGTGAGGCGGTGGTGCTGGTGGTGGAGGTGGAGAGGGAGAGCAGCAGCCATCCTGCGCAATCAGCCTCGTTTTCGCTCACTGCTGCGCACAATTCCAAGGAGCCACGGACATCGACGGAGGAATTCCGAATATCCCGATTCCACACCAATATGTAAATAATTGATCAGCTCGTGGCTGGGCTGGGGAACAATTCCCCAATTCCTTTATTCCTGCACTCGCTATAATGAAAGAAACCCACCAAAGATCCGTGCGGGGCGGCAGCTCTCGCTCGTGTGATGGCATCAGCTCGAGCGAGCTCGCTTCGTCGCCTGCAAAGAAGCGGGTGGCCACTGTGGCTCCTCTGACCCAAGTCTCTGCTCTACTCTAATTCAAGTAACGTAACTCTAGATAGACAAAGTGCACTCTACCACTCTCCCCACCAAATAAAATTCAAACTACTCTCCAATTCCGTCGCCGGTCGGTCGGTACCGTCCTTCACTCTTCCGACTCGCGACATGCGGACGAACGGGCGAGCTCATGAGCCATGAGCGAGTGGCCGCGGTCGGTCGCAGCGATTTTGATTACCTGAAGCGAATTGGGTCAAAAAGGTCTGCCGTTAATTATTTATTAATTGAACTCACATGATGTGGATTGAATACCAAGCTCGCGCAGCGGCCGCAGTCGCAGTTGTTTTGACTGGCCCTCTAAACGGTCCAATATTAATCGTGGACGCGAACTCGAAGGACCCGATTCCTAGACAAGGGACTACGCACGAGACTTTGCCATGAACATTCTGATGGCAAGCTAGAGAGCAACGTATTCCTGTTTGTAATATGATCCCCGGCGACAACAAAAGTAGTCCCAATTTAAAATTCCCCAAAATTCCTCGTCAGCTTATCAGCTCGATCCCCCTCCCTCCAAATCATGATATGATAAACAACCTAACTACAATAATCGATACCGTGCATATGGTATGTGACTTACGATTCGAAGCTACATCGATATAGGTAGGTAGCTACAGTATAGAACAAATGAACAAAACTACTCTAACTCCCCACATTCCTCCTCCAGATCTTTCTCTACTCTAGATCTCTATCCGTCTCGCATGCATGCATGTAAGAAAAAACTCCCACCACATGTATCTCGCGTGCCGTCCCCTCTCAACCTACAACTTACTAGTTTAGGAAGTGGTATTGATCAACACTCTGAGCACGAGGCTACCTGGAAACAACTTCCCACTCGGGGCCGCGGGGCGTATACTACGATTCCTATTCGAACATCATCGCCGGCGCCGTTGTATAGTCTCGTGCCCCGTAGTGGGTCGAGGCTACCCCGTAGTACTGCGCCTATATACGGCAACTAGAGTAGCTCTAGGCGTCTAGCAGCTGTAAGCTACACGTGAAATATTAGAGATAGAGATATGGTTTGCTTTGCCAGCGCCAACAGGGGTTCTGGTTTACAATCCCAGTGAGAAGTTTGCACATGGCACAAGGCACCGGAGACCATGGCCGCAATCAGTCTTGAGGGCCCAAGTTTGAAGGAGATGCTGAAGGAGATGCTGAGCATCGTGAGGCATCTTTTCTTCAGATGGCTATTGCCGTGCCGGAACGCCTCATATTTTGTATCCTGATATCTCGCCTCTGTTCTTGCAATTGCAAATTGGAAGCAGGAGTGATTAGAATTCACTGCGAATGCCAGTTACTCGAATATGTACCTCAAGGCTAATAGATATTCTAGTGCAGAAAAGCTTGCAATTGTGGGTTTTTCACTGGCATTGTAGACCTCACTGGCATTGTAAACCGGAACCCCTGTTGGCGCTGGCAAAGTAAACCATATCTCTAAATATTACATACTCTAAATTCTCCAGATTTACACTTAACTAGTACTCGGGTTGTGCAGGAAATACTGAAAAAATCCGCTTAATTCACAGGGTTGAGAGCAGGGCTTAAACAGCCTGAATTTCCGAATGTGGTTGTCCTCGACCAATTGACTGGAGAGAATTCAGAGCGGCTTGGGATTATTCTAGCCTCGAGTCAGCCGTTGGGATTATTCACTAGTAACTCAATAGCGACTTGTCTGCAGTATTTCCTGCATTGGAGTACTAGTAGTTTGTCATTGCCATCCAAGGCCATTTGGAGGCGGCCGTCGTCCTCGTCGACGACTCCACGATTAAGCTTGTAATTAATCGACCCAGCTGGCCTGGCGAGCCGCGGAGATACGTATTTCCTAGACTGGGGAATTTTTTTGTGGGGGACGGGCTTGAGGCCGGCCGGCCAGATTGTGGAGATTTAATAAGAGGACTACTTAGTAGTCTAGTACGTACCAAATAAGTACTTCATACCTAGTCGAACATGATCATAATCATAGTCATAACCATGAAGCTGCTGCATGATCCGGCGCTGCTCGAGTTCATGATGACCTAGCGGCGTGGGTGATGAAAGATTATGATCATGAACATGATCAATGTACTACAATCGATTCAATGGGATATCTTGACATCCATCAGGTGCTTCTTCATGATCGCTCTTCCCAATATGCACCACCATTCAATTCATATGCGTATCGATATCACACTACACTCTCATGATCAACCATGATCACCACGCTTCGATCGCTACCCACACCCTTGTAGCTTGATTCTCCTTCTTCCAATCTTGTTTTTGACATGTCGACATTGATATTACAATTACAGTGCCAAGTCGATTTGAAGCAGGTACCAGTAACTGGTATTGCATGTTTTTATAAACTTGACCGTTATAATCATGATTATAAGTAATGCCATATAACCAACCCCCGGAAAGCCGCGCCGGTCCATGAAAAATACATTTGCTTGATTGCAACAAGTATGTGTCGGATCCACTATATCTACGTATACAGAAGTATTCACCTCTTCTGGCCATATGCGATCATGCTCACGTTCCTCATACATGATAGTCTGGTGTGCATACATGACATATGCAAATGTAATGCAATTATAATTCCAACAACTAGTTACTTCCTACTTAGGTAACTTGAGGTCGACCGACTTCGTCGACGACTTCTACATTAAGTACTTACCTAAGGTAGAAAGAATGTAGTCTCGCGCCGAAGGAATGTTAAACGACGCTCGATGTTACTCATATAGACTGACCATGATCATGATACAGCGAGCTAGATCTAGATCTAGATCTCTGCAGCTACAGTAAAACTGGAGATTAATGGACGAATAAAGAGTTCTGGGAAGTAGGTAGCAAACACTTCACTTAGGCGCTCCAGCTAAGAAGCATGCGCATCGATTATATCGATGCGGGCTTGATCGAGAACTAGCGGGGTACACGGAAAAATATGTAAATAACTACTCGATTCCCCACATCAAGAAGTACTCGTACATAAACACGTATTTACAATGTACTCGAGTACTTATCCTCACCTTTAACTCTTTTAGACACAACTATATATAATACTGAACCTTAAGCCAAGAAGTACCGGTATACCGGTATTCCGGTAGGGTTTTCCAAAACTAGGCACCAATGTATACCTACTTACCTACTAAAGTACTCTCAACGGTTCTGACGGGCCACAAGGACGCCAGTACCTTTATAGTACGATGTATAAGCCAGGTATATTTGTAGTAACGTTCCTGGGCATGAGAAGCTTGCTCGAGCTAGCAACGTGAACAGCGTTTATTTAACAGGGAGGCGTCGGTTGACAGGGAAGGAAGCTTGAGGCCTGCGGGGAGTTTGATGTGATGTGATCAATGGCGCCGGCCATGGCTATAATCAGCAGTACTACTAGAACCGAGTACAATAATTATAATTACCTATTATTAATAATTATAGGTAATAAGTGAATTAGAATGTTGTCGGGCAGGGAGGGGTGGGAAGGGGAAAATAGTACGAGAGGTGTTCTTACGAGAGGGTGTTCTACGAGGGGGAGGTACGATAGGCATGTTTCCAGACTGTAATCTGTACCGGTCGACTGAAAAGAAAGACTTAGGGATTTTAAAAGAAATTTGCTGCCTAATACCGGTACCCATGGCCAAGTAGTAGTTGTTAACGTTGCGATTGTTGGCATATGATCATGTCCAGATCTAGAGTATTTAGGTAAGTAGCCGGCCGACCATGTGCAAAAAAGTGGCGTATTTTCGAATTCGAATTCACATTCCCTACAGTTTCCCTAGCCTGGTTCTCCTGGCCATAACGAGATCACTGGCCATAGCCATATCCCGTCCCCCGTCGAATCCCCAATTTCCAATGCCAATTTCCAATGCCAATTTCTCAACATCACGATCAACATATTTCACCTAATTAAATATTCACAAGTAATCATTTCTTTTTTCAACATGTACGAGTGCATTCGCAAATATAACAAACTTGCGCCATCCACATGCTCGCGAATTCCTCAAATCCTAAAAGCCTAGGCCCTAGGTCTTCGAATTCGGTACCTACCCGGGTACCCTTCATGCCTACAAATGTACTACTGGCCACTTATTTAAAAGATCTCGACTCACCGTACGTATACAACCACGAAGTTAACAACATGTGCATCATATCACATGTATAAATTCCCTTAAGCTAATGACTTAAACTCAAGTGCCAAGTACCGGCCGCGGTATAGATAACACAATTGCAAGAGCTCGCTTATGGCGATACCTGTTACTCTTCTGCCCTCCGTAGGCCTAGGAGGGGCTGGGCGCGCACGAGACTAGAGTACTCCTCTGGGAGCTCAACTCTAGTCCAAAAAAAACATTGCGCCGCGGGGAGCTCGTCGCTACCTCTTTAATACTTGTCACATAATTATGATAAAGTAAGTATGCATGCATGTGCTGCACCCACATGTAAATCAACGGCGCACCTAGTCCAACCTAAGCCTGAGCAACGTTAACTCCTGTTACCGAGCATCATGATCAACACACAAGTATCGATGTCCTCCACCTACCTTACCTTGCCGAGGTGCTCTAGTTATGTGTGTACTCGAGTACAATCCTAACTAGGCCTTTGCCTGCCCGCTGCACTGCACCTGTTGCCAAACGCTGCATGAGGAGGGTTTGAGGCTACATGAGGAGTAACCTCGTACCCACTTAACCTCCTAGTTAAGAGGATATCGATGTAGGTACATCCAACGTGCATTCGTGCCTACCTCGCTTCAAACCTAGGCCTTGCAAAAAATATATTAATAAAAAAACTCGAGTAAATTTACTGATGATTATATTATAATTAAGTGAATTATAGGTAGGCCAGGTCTAGCTGGGTTAACGTTGCAGAGTTGTATATTATATATCCCTAGCAAAAACGGATACTATGTATGTACTCCACAGTTACAGTTAGGTAGGTACCTACGTATACTATATGATCAACAAGATATGAAGGCCCATAGGGGCAGCTATAAGATGTTAACTATATACCGCCCGCCTCCCATGGCCACTTCTCAAGATAGTTAGCTTGGTTTTTGGGGGCGTAAATTTAACTGGAACAGATGGAAAAACCCCCTCAGGGATCCCCGACAGCTCGTGCGTGGAGAGCGTATCTAGCGCTGCTGTGCCGCCGGTATTTCAGGTTTACAGGATGGATGGATGCGAGAAAATCATTGACATTTTATGACTAGTGTTTACTTGCAATTGTAGTTGAACTTTATACTATCTGGTACCTTGATTCTTGGGTAGTTGGGGAAGATATGCATATGTCGATATCGATTACTATAGCAGGTAGCTACTTAGTAGGCACCGGTATCGGTAGTTCCTTGGCCGGCCATGATGAACATGCAGGCCGAAACTTGCCAGGCTGTAAAAACTCGTGATTTACTTCATACTCTGGAGTACTAACCTCACAACCATGTTCTATCTCACCCCAGCTATAATATAGCAGGTACCTCGTGCCCTGCTTTGAAGAATTCGATCAATGGGGCACCTAGGTACTTACCTGAGGTACGTACTCCACTCATCCATCCAACTCACCATCTCATCGTCTATCTCTCCATCCGTCCATCCATACATCCATAAATTAAAAAAAAGAAACGTTAGAATTTACGAATTCAATTTCACAATAACCTGCTCGCCGGGTTCTTCCCAGTAACGCTATAAACGGTAACGTAAAACAATCAAGGTCTTCTTGAACATACGTTAACTTCCCTACAATTTTAAGCCACCGAATTTGGCTTCGGATTTCTCTCTTTTTCTGTCGATATCTTCTTTTCTTTACATTTCACCTCACGTGTGAGGACGAAGCCGAGCACTATGGCAGGAGGATATGGATGGCAATGATGATGTATTCTTCTTCTCTCTCCGCACTCCGAACTATCTACTTTTCTCTCCATCCCGGAGGTGAGCCCTCGGCTCCCCCAAACGGGTAGGTTCCTCCCTGATTTCCCTGCTCCTACCCGTTGTGGTATGCATCCCCTTCTCCGTGTGGTATCCATCCCCTTCCCAATGTGGTAGTCATCTCCCCTTCTGCCTCCCGGTGAGGTGGCCATCCACCATATCTCCTGACATCACGCTTGAGTGAGAAAATGCCGGCGCCGTCTTAGTAGCGCTCCATATCATTCCACCTCCATTCGAGTTCATAATACTAATATACAACGTACTATATACATTTCTTTTGGCCCCCCAAATGATAGAATTCAGTACTCTATGACATATACTATCGATCTCCCCAGAAAATGCAATGTCTGTCGAACTATGGCCATGGCAGCTGTCTTCCGCCCGCGAGCGAGCGAGCTGGCTGGGTACATGGCAGCTATACCTGCTACCTCTAATTAGTGACAAGAATTCCGGCCCCTAAATTTGATAGACTAGCTGGATGCCCCGCGTTGACTTCCCGGATTGAACGCTCCCAACGTTAGGCACACGATGCAAGTAAATATGGGGAACATGAGGGGGGGGGGTACGATCAGGTACTTCGAAAGCTAGCTATCAAGCACAAACATCGTAGCTCGTATATATGCGTTAGACGTAACATAATGCTATTGACAGTTCTTGCTACACATGTGCACAGTTCATGATATCGATCCTTATAATACCAGATATCTGATCATGATCAAGTAGGTAACAATCACGAAAATATAAAAGATATTTGCTTTTTTCGAATTCCTACCATTCTACTACTAATTAGTGGCTTGCGGCTACTTCTCACCTACCACGTACCTACTTACATATCTAAGTACCTCTTGAGCTCTCACAAGTCCCTTTGCGACGGTACTGTGCGATCGTACCCATTAGAGCTAGGAGTAGTAAGTACTATGTATATAAATCTATTTAAATTAAAACGCCCCAAAAGCAAAAAAAGAAGAAGGATTCAATATCAAGATCCCCATGGCCATGCACCGCGGCCGCCACTATATAAATTAACAATTCCTGCTTGTAATCTATGGGAAGTAGCTAGGTAGCCACCTAATATATATAGTGGTTCGTCGCGCAGTTTCGCCCCGTACCTGCCGATACATAACGCCACAACCCCGAATTGGGCTGATATGATTTAGGTAAAGCCTCGAAACTTGCAAGCTAGCTTGTATATATACTTATAGGTACATATTAATTATATAGAGAAGAATTCGAAGTAAAATATTATTATATATGAGAAGTAAGTCACGAATTTTGCAGTAGATGCGTGCTCCATGGAGCGATAGACGATATATCGATATCAAGCTATAGCTATAGAAGGGAACAATAAGAGAGAGGAAGGAAGGGAGGGAGCTCCCCGCCCCCGCCCATCCGTAGTTTAGACGAACGTTCGAACATTGTTCCGCTCATCCGCATATACGCCGCGCCGAGCCCGATATCATATATTTTTAAGTAGTAGATACTCTAGATTATCGGGCCGTCGCGAGGCGGTGAGAGTATGGTTTTCTTTTCTTTTTCTTAATAAAATTGTAATACAAAAGCACACGAGAGCTGTTACGTCGGTTGATCCGGGACGGTGTCGGTATAGTTTCTGGATTGGGCCGATCGAAGTAGTGATACCTTTTTGACATGATCCTGTCTATTGTTTTCCGAGTGTTACTCAAATTGTACGTGAAGGTATGTATGTTTACTAACAATAACAACAGGGCGTTAAATCAAAGTTTTTTCGCCGCGATTAAGCGATTACCCAAAAGGAAGTAGCCTTCAGCTGAGTCGCTTTGCATTCCCGATCAGGTAGGTTTGCCGATCATGCTTAGGGGTTGCTTGCTGCCTACTTCCTATTTAATTCAATGATCGATCGCGATGGGCACACGGCGTGGGTTGACATAAAAAGAAAAGAAAAACATAAAGGAAAAAAAAAAGAAAAAAAAAGAAAAAAAAAGCGAAGAAGCGAAGAAACGAAGAAAGCAATACGTGTCGATCATGATCTGCATTTATCGGAGTATGGTAACCTGGTTGTGGTTCGCAAATACTCAATCGTGATCTAACATTTGCTTCTTCTTCATCCTGTATCTCAACTCGGTGAATTATTCCTACTCGAGTATCAATCAATTGCCTAGCCAGTCCATGGAGTACTAGTGCCATGATCTACCTGCAGAGAAGATCCCAGATCAGATCGATATAAGCTGGAATGGCCTGGCTATGCGGTACAACGATATCAGCAACTGCCTGATATCGATCCATCACGCGTGCACGGAGAATTACGCCTCAGATGGGGCATGACACCACCCAGATGCAAGTAGGAGCTTTTGAATCTATTTCAATCCTCTAAATTTGCACTGCGTCATGCATATGTATCATATGTTGTACGTCTGCTCTAGAATAAGATATGCGTAAATACCCCACGGCTGACGACCGATTGGCGAGGAGATTTCTCTCAAACATGTAGAGAAAAGTGGATATATAGTTGTGAATATATTGCATTGGTGGCACTGCATCGCCGTCAGTATGTGGGGCTGAGCTTACTCGTTCTAGGTCTACTGATCTACAGTTGAATAGGTACCTATGTTAAGGCCTTTTGCATGCATTGTAAAAGCGTTCAAGCTTCAATCAGGTGGCCCAATGCTTGCAATTGGATGCAAATTACAGAAATATTGAGGCAAGTCCCGGATCCAGGACAAATTCAAAGGAACACAAAAAGGCACAGAATGAATTGGTACCTGAGAATAGATTGCCTTGGCCACAGAGGCCATGTACATGTACGACGATGCACATGTACGTTTTCATATGAATGGAACTCATATAGATACGTTTTCCCCACCAGCTCGCGCTCGCAAATCACTGTGGGGGTGATACGGGTTCGAATAAGCGCAGGCCTCCCTAGATTTGCCGCTGCCTACCGCTAGATATTGATTATCATTATACCGGTGCCTACTCGTGCGTGTACTCGAGTACGAGAAAGAAAAAGTTTGCATTTATCCCCCCTGGTTTGCAGATGGTGTACTCTACACTTAACCCCGATTGTCGATTCTTATCGCCATTTCCCCGCTGCATTGCAATGCGACTAAACCTAAAATAGCGCACTAATCTGTGCTTATTTGGGCAGGTTTTGTTATCTCTTTCGGGAGTCCATGGCAAATTACCTTTCTCATTTAGTAACCGTTGCATGCGTATACAGCACTGTGTGCCACCACGCCATGGCCAGAGCCACTAATTACAGTATATAATGAAGGAATATATGCATAAATATCTCTTGTGTGTTACATTAGGTGTATAGTACCTTTCAGAAGGAAAGTATTTGAGCACGTTTGTGTTATAAATTGTGTATACATGAGTTTTTCCTTCTTGTTTCTAGATTGTGTAGTACGATGCGTATGTGGGTGAAGTGTACCTGCGTATATATTATGATACACAGCATGAGCATGCAGAGATAATTTTATGTTTCTACAACCTGCAATTAGGTAACTGTTAAATGATATATTTTGTGCTATGAGGTGGAGACATGTAAATTCAGCTAGGCACAAAACTTTGGAACTGTTGCAAAGAAATACGCTGTCCATAGATTCACTTAACTACAGGCCAACAGATCATGACACAGGCCAACTAGATTTGGGCTCCCTGTCCGGCTTGCAAGGGAGACCTAGGGATCAATAATTATGAGTACGGAAAGCCTTCATTGTAAGATAGCGTTCAGCGCCGAGCCAATCTGCGGTGCGGATTTGAGGGAATTTTGATCACACGAGGTCTTTCTAAATGTGTAGTAGTGGGAAAGATGATGGCTAGGTATTGGCATTTCATTAATGACAGCATCCTAAACATATCCAGAAAAGAATCACACGTGCACACTGTCCGTCTTTGTATATTCTATTTTCTCGGTGAATGTAAGTTACATCACGTGCCTGCTCGAGACATCGATATCTCTTATGATGAAAAGACCATAATTAGCCATGAGAAGCGACTGGCAAATAGGGGTCCATATCTAAAAAAAAGAGTGAAATACCGAGGTTCGTATGTGCAGCTGTAAAACTAGTGTTTTTCTGCCGGTTCGAGGATGTAGTACCAGAGATCCAGGTAAGTAGGTATATATTTTCATCATATAAACATCGTTCATGAAACAAACCTCACGTCTCACTGCATTTCATCTAGACATCAAAATGGCCAGCCAGTCGTTATGCAGCAGTTCCAGGTTAAGGTTGCTAGACTCTCTCGAATTTTTCCCATCTGCCGTAAATCTATATGAATTCAGAGCGCTGACTGACCAGTATGGGTGCAAATTGAGGTACATCTGTGCAAGCTCAAGTCGAATCTGATGAACCGCTTTCAAATTAACCGTTTTCGAATTCAAAGCCGTAACCGTGAATAAATACATGTATCACACAAGCAACGTTAAGTTTTGCTGCCCACATAGGAACTCGAAATAGCTATGCTACATTTGTATTTTCGTATTTAGCATGTAACTAGTGGATTCGACCAGGTCACCCCCCGTTCGGCCTCTATAAGTCTCATTTTGGAATCTAGGGCTCCCGCTTTTGAATGTGTCAAAAATTGGAGGAGTGAGGATCATTCCGTATGATTTGCTACCACTGGCCGCGGCTGCTAGTTCTGGTACAACGTTGATCTGCAGAGGTCGACATGCCCAGACTCTACTATCGCGTATTTTCTGATCGGATTTATCCATCCCATGAATAACTGTTATATCTAGAGTACATACTCCTAGGTAAGCACTCGTACATTTTGCTCTAGCACATTCCCACCTTAATCTAGCCTTGCAAGCTTGAAGCTTGTAAACATTTAGATTAGGGTAGAGTACGAATTTGGTGGCGTATGCACTGGGCCGACTCATGCAATAATAAGAAACGAACACACTACTCGCTACCCTCCTGAAGTGACGGAAAATACAAGGGGGTCTTTTGCGTCTGCATTGCAGAGCAGCTGAGCAATAGGAATCAAGATCTAGTCTGCTGCTTTTTCACTCAGTGTCTAAAGGCACTATTTTCAGTGGTATCTTATGCAATAGAGAAGCCAACTGGTCAAATCGTCAGAGCAGCAAAGATATTCTCTGCAATGCACATGCACAAATACCCCGGCCATTTTCCGTCATTTCAGGAGGGTAACGAGTATAGCCTCGATGGTAATTGAATAGCTCTGGTCTTTTAGAAGAGTTAGGCAGCTTGCAGAGATACTTGTGATGGAGCGTATTCGTATGGAGGTAATCTAGGCCTTGGCTTATCAAAATGCCGTGACGTTGAGTCGTCTATATCCTGACATAGGTCGACGTTGTGCACGTTGTTCCTGATGCAACTGACGATACAAAATCATTGATATATTGAGTAGCTCAGGGAATGGTGATCAGATGGTTGGTAAGAGATAGGAGTGAGTTTGCTCATAATAACGTGATTAATGCTATTAATCCACTCCATTACCATTCTCCGACAAAGTTTACTTGCAAGTGGCCATGGAACCGAGCGCCACGCAATTAAGAGCTACAAGCAGTTGCAGTTGCAATTTCACTCTCATGGATGCGTAATTCTACAATTACAATGTATGCATGACATTTACAATGGCGGCCACGTTGTTGATTGCAGTTACGAAGGTCAGGGCTTAAGATGCTTAGATATTCAATCAAGATTGACAAATTTATATGACTATTTTGTCGCAAGTTCATGATCTGCATGACACGTACATACATTAAAACCATCAGTCATAATTATTCAGCTCTGCGTTACAGGTTTTTGTAGCCCTACTTTGTATTACAATTGCAAGTATACGACTAATTACTCAGTTTAATATACTTAGGCTTATATTATCTTGAGTTTTGATTCGAATCATGCTAATTTGCAGATTCATGGTCATGGTCATGGTCATGCAATCATATTGTGTCATCCAAAATTCGGGGATCATATATATTTCTCATTCTGTCCACAGGTCTGCTGAGGGCTAGGTATGTGCAAAACTGCTCTTAGCGTGGTCACTATCCTTGTGTGCGTGCCGATTAGGACGTCGACGAGTTCGACTTCCCTCCCTGGTTACCTACCTCGCAAGTATATTTTTTTTTTCTCAGTTGTTGAGAGTTAGTAGGTATGCACAATACGCACTCGCACCTGCAACCTAGGTCGAAGACATGCGTTGCCGACACAAAGCAATTAATTATCATGGCCATGCTCCCTTGAGTGTGTCTCGGGTAGTGGGATGTTGGCGCCGCGCGAGCAAGCACGTGCAGGAATAGTGCTTCATGCATGGCAACGCCAAATAAGAAACACACTCTAATATCGATAAACGCTCTGGGCAGGGTTCATGTTTAAGGAGGGTACTCGAGCTCGAGTACTACGAGTACGTGCCTATTCAATGGCTAGCTGGTGGACAACTACTCTTAGTAAGTATGTCGTGGGTAACTATTGGTACTCTGTATTCTGCCTTCTTCACGTAAACATAATGAATGATCATTCCGAATTCGAACCTGATCAGAGGAACCCAAAATTAATATGTGGTCTACGAAAATAAGTCTCTTCATACTCGAGTACTTTCATGCGGAGAACCTAGTTAGACACAGTGCCGCTTATTTCTAGGGAAGTTATAGCTGACAAGGTACACGTAGTAGCCATCGAAAATAGCAAGGTGTTCCCATAGCTGAACATTTTTAGCCCTGTCAAATCTCATATACTCGAGTACTCGAGGACGAGTAGGTAGGTAGTCTGCAATTGGGTCATCATGATGACCCCTCACGATTAGGTAGCAACTCGATACTCCTTAAGCTTATTCCTTTTTCCTTCACAAAAGAAGAAAAGAAAGTGGACTCTACTCCTAGCTTGTTGCTGGGTCATCTATACTGCAAGTGAAACAAATGTGAGGCAGCCACACTACCAGGTATGCGATTGAAGTTGTGGTGCACGTGTGATTGAGTGAGCTCCAATCCATGAATTGGAAAACTACCTTCGACTAAAAAACCCTCTTCAAGTTGCATTTGCATACAAATACGAATTTCCGCAAGTAGTGACTTCTCATACGCCATGTATGTACTTGCAGATTGTAGTAAATCCCACCCTCCATAGTTACCATACCTTTGTAACTCCTTATAGAGACATACCCACCTACATAAGTACCTAGGTATGTTCAAGGCAAGTTATTAACTTCTATTTTCTCTAAAGAAACGCATGAGGCCATGAAAATAAATACAAAAAGATCCACCTTTCATTGGATCATGGCAGGATATTTCCTGCAGCATGAGAATTTCGGAGTAAAACGCCACCTATCTCGTCCCCAGCTGCTCCAATCTCCGCAGCCCAAGGCCTGGTAGTACGTAGTACTGCGCTGCCCCGGCCTGCGGAGAAGTGCGGTGGCGGGGAAAACATGCATGGGGACGTGGAGGGGCACAGGGGAATTAAAGAAACGGCCCAAATAGTTTGCTTTGCCGTCGTGCTCGCCACAAAGAAGCAGATTGGACCATCATAAAAGTCTTATTATGATAGCAAAGTAATACTACAAGTCCAACGTTAACACGTTATTGCTTGACCTCGTACCTTTTTAATATTTGGGGTGGCCATGGGCTTGTTCCCAATGTAGAATATACTATCCAAGGAGGCTTAGGGTTAGAGTAGAAATATATGAAAACACCCATTCTGACAGCTAACCCCAATGGAGGGATAATCGCAGGCTAGTCCGCAGGCGAGACTAAGTCCACTGGCCTCAACCGTATATTTTGTTTTTCTGGTGGCTTAACGTCATGCAAGGATGGAAAGACTCGCTGAGCATCGTTTGTGAATCCGAAGCCCAAAAATGATTAGTGAGTTCGAACTCCCCGCCCATTCGAATGCTCACTGCAGCCATCATCATGGTATGTCCCTGGACTGCTCAAGAGGGCCGACCCCTGCAGGCTACCTAACTCGAATAGCAACTTTGCTTGCTCCAGAGTGCAAGGGGCCGGATTATCTTCTTGTGTGTTCTTGAGAAGAGGGGAAGCGCAGGCCCGAGGTTCCGCACTTACCGGCATATGATACTTACTAGGTCCTGATATGATGCGCAATTCAGACAAACCTGTTAAGGGAAGAGGGGAGTGATAATAGGTGGGAGAAAGAGATGCGTGTGCCTGGAGCAATTGCTTAATGGCCGATATTCCCCCATTATATGTCCAGATCTGGGTTGCTAAATAAGTTCCTCGGCACCTTGAGCGCGTATACCAGGCCTGATCATGATCAGGAGGTCCGCAATCAGTGTAAGCGCACATCCAGAAAGAGGGAGTCCAATATTCAGCCTAGGCGCCCATGAAAGCCGCGCATATGTAAATGTAACTTGATCATGATTAGACCCGTAGCGCACTTTCTTTTGTCGTTTTTCAGGTAAAAAGGGCAAATAAAGTGGACTGCGTACGTTCAAACATGGTGAAAAGCAAATGAACTGTACAATCCATATTATTAAGGTACAAATTCAAGTAGCTATAATAATCATTGGCCATGTGCCATGTGAACTACCTTTTAATAAGAATTAGTTTCTCAAGAACATGCAACCACGATGTAAGACTATAAGAGTCCCCAGCACCTCGAGAACGATAGAGGTTATCATAAATTCTCTTCCCGGTTTGTTCATAAATTAAACCAAGACACATATGGAAGGTTGCGCATCCCTCTTAAGGCGCGGGGCCTGAGCACATCTCAGTCACTTGCAGCGACCCTTCATGGAATGTTCTTTCATGGCGTCATGGCCTCATTTTCTGTCTCATTTTTCCTGTCGTATCACCAGGAGATACCAAGATATGTTAAGCTAGTAGGAATTCTCTCGGGTGATCATGTGGCGTGGGTTGCCAGGGCAGAGATGAACTCGAGAGTAGAAAACTCACTGCAGAACCTTCGGAATATGGCGTTATAGAGGTGTCACAAAAGGATCAAGTACGTATTGGAAAGCGTGCACTAGCGAGCAGATGAACCCCTCATATTGAACATCCCTTCAGGCGAGCCTATCACACCTTGCCCCATAAACCAGGTTTAATCCTTTGGCCATGGATTTCGGTTGATGTTTGAGTGTGTGTGTGTGGATGCCAAAGCCGTAAAGAATCGATCATGTGCCCTACGAGTAAATGTTTGTGATTGGCTGCATATGGTCGCCATGCATCCTCGAAGAGGGAAATCCTTGGAAGTGCGGAGTGGGAGTAATCAGGTAGTACAGTGAGGAGCGTTGACCGCTTCGCCATCCTGGGCATCCTGGATAGTGAAATCATATCTACTTTGATTCACCACCCCTTTCTCTTGCTTTGGATCTGTTGCCTTTTCTTTTTCTCACATATTACCGGAACTGACAGCTTCCATGAATGTTCTATCGGAGAAAATGCGGGTTTGACTACTCGAAGTACTCGAGTAAAGGAACTAGCTAGGAAATGTACACACCGCCACGTAATGAATGACCATTATGCATCCGATTGGCTGCAGCGTCAACATCTTTTTCTTGAGTTAGTGTAAAACCAACAACAAGTTGTTGAGCTCGAGATTAACAACGGAGAGAGTGAAGATCGTAGCAACGTAGGAGAGGACGTAGAGTCAAGAGTTGAAGGACAAGATGAACCTGTCATCCCATAAGCGTTCGTGCATGTCTTAACGTAACGTTATAACGTTGATATATAAATTTACCATGCAGGCCAGCTATCAGGCCGTATGTGCATCAAACTATTAAAATATGATAAATGTGATATCAATTCACGATGATGAGTATCGGGGCCGATTTCAACAGGGCTAGCACTATAAATTTCTCCTTTGGCAAGGTCAACAAGAAGCTCGAGTGAGGGGGGTGACATGGGTGTATAAGTTAGCTCGAAACCTGCGGATGCTCTGCAATGAGGAGGCCCACACAGGACAAGATAGAATCACAACAAATGACCCCTGCTGCGCAAACATTTGAATTATGAACAAGACTACCTAAGAATCTAATAGAATTTACACTTATATTTTCTAGATATACACGATGGCACGCTAGGTACCAGATCTTGTTATAAATGTTTACCTTTTCTAATTATTCTCACGATCAAGTTACTCGAATCGATGCCCGCGCAGAGTGCTACGAAGGAAGGGGGAAGCTTTGAGGAATCACCAGTGATCAGTTCGAAGTGGTACCCATGCGAGTAGCATATGCATGCTCTTTTCAAATTTGCCTCAACCGTGCAACAATATATGGTGCTCAAACTCCCAGTTATAATCAATTAGATTTCCACTCATATTGCACTCGTTGATATCTAAATACAAATATCAAAGATTAACAGGTAGCTACAATATATAAGCAACAAGGTTCTGAGTGTGCCTTCAAGCTCAAGATGCTTTGAGGGTTGAGCTCATGAGGAGAACTCGGTTCGACTACTACCCAGATCTTATTTGGTCTGAGACTGATTTTAGGAGCACTGTAGCCGATGATGATTGCGCCTGCAAATCTTTTCTGATTTTGCCCCTAGGGAAATCTTTCCCCACTGATAATGATGAACGTGCCGCTAGGGTTCCCCGTAACGTATACCGGTCCGGTGATTATCCCTTGCAAAAGCATAATATTTGCTTTCAAGGGTTGATGCCTGTCTCCAGAGTGATGAGACTGAACAGGGCCATAAAAACTGAAAATATGTACCATATTCGTTCATATTTAAGGTACGTGAGTTGTTGGCACCTAGGTACCTTTACTAGTATTTGCACTGCAAAGATGTATCAGGGTGCGCACGTCTACTTGAATATGTGAAAATCTTTCAACCGAGTTAAAGCTGACGGCACCATGTACTTCATAATCATCTTTGCTGCGTTCACTTAAGGGGCATGGCAAAAATATTTGCCTTCTTGCCATGCATGTGGTTCGGATCTGGAGACAGCTTCGACTAATCCAGCCCGCAAATTTTCTAGGTTATCATGTACATACATGTATGTTCGTGATTTAGACTTTGTTGCGTTTAATTCAGTCCAACGTCAAAACTAATTTCCTCCTTTATATACTAAACTGGCCTAATGAAAATACCTTGATCGTCGAACTAGAGCATTCACTTATTCCCCAGAATTCCCCCGCCTCCGCAAATTCTCCACCCTCCCGCCTTATCTGGTCATGGTAGGTACCCAGCCGGATTTCGGCCAGATATGAGCTAGACAGGGTGCTGGGCTTGTAAAAAGTAGGTAAGTGGTAAAGTAAGTCGCAAGATTGAAAGAAGTACTTTATACCGGTACGTACTAGGCTGCCCAGGCTACTTGTTAGGGTAGTCACCAACAAGGAACCTAATACTCTATATGTGCTCGAGTATAAGGCGCATTCTCTAGCACATTCCCAACCATACATGTACATGAACTAAATCTCCACATTACACTGTGAACTACTCGTAGAGTGGGTACACTCACCCCAGCCGAGACGATCAACTCGAAACTTGGACCGTTTTTACATGTTCCTACTGAGAAATGCGCGGATTCATGGATCACTCTGAGAAACATGAACATTTTAGTCAAGATGAAATTTTCAAGACACTGCATTTGCAATCTTAACAGAATTAATCAAGCACAACTTTGAAGCCGTAACACAAGTCGATATTTCATCCAACAAGAAAACGTGAAATGGGCGGCATGTGAGGGCTGCTTGCTTGCAGAAATTAATTATTGTTCTAGTGCTTACTATGATGAAGGCTCGCTTGCTGCAGGATGCCACAAGCCATCGGTCGTGGTTCCGAACATGTCCATGGGAGATCTGGGTCTAACCTATACGCTCATTTTATATACCTAATATGCTGCTAGGGGGTGATCACGATGCCATCGATATCCCAAGCGCTGCTTCTAGCTTCGAACAGCTTCGAGAGCTCCAGGATGTCGATCAGACGTGACGGAAGGAAGTAGCATTAAACCAATTGTAGGCACGATCATGAGTTCTGTACGGATTGTCTAAAAGAAAGAAAGATAGAGTTGTAAAAAATGAATTAGGGTACCCGACGTATAATTCAACTATTTATCTTCATGCAGCAGCTGACGCATACGTACAGCCTTTGAAGTAGCTAAATACTTATCAAGACCTACTAATTAAGTACTTTGTACAGATGGTTTAGTCTAGTTTCCAAGGAGGTTATTGTTAGCTGGCATCTCTTTTCGGCAGATACCCCATGGTCCATATGTCGTACTACCTAATAAGTACTGCTTTAAGTAGTGAGCTTCTCGACATACGTACAGTGTAGGTATAAGTAGACGTCTTGCACTTGGAATGGGTATTCCAGCCCTGCTTGCCGCGCCTGTCGACATGTGCTTACCGCGTCTACTATCGGGACCGCGTATAGTTACCTGCCTTAATTAATAATTATGGTTCCTACCAGCGCTTGGAGCTAATTATCCAGCCGAGTGGCTTCAACATTTTTAAGCTGTCAGGTAGTATCTACTAGTGAATCATGACCAGTATATTACTCCCAACTTATCCTTTCAACTATTTCCAAGGAAAGGTTTTCAAGGAGTTCGATTGTATACCACCCCATGGCCCACCTTAACGCTTGATGTATAGGAATCAGCCGTCTATAGCTATTTGGGTGCTTCTAACTGTAAGGTATGTACTTATAACTATACATATAGTACTTTATAAATACGGAATGGGGTAATACCGTCAAATCCCTACTCTTATATATCTCAATTAAGGAAAGGTATGTGCGTGGCTGGTGGAAATTCGGAATTTCGGCGCATGCCAACTCTGAGTACCACCACTAGCTCGAGGAGCTCCAAGTATATGAAATCAGGCAATTGTTCGAAATATGTACTCTGAACTAAATACATTCCTTCAAAAAAAATTGCCATAGTTTTTTAAGCACGGTTCCGGGTTGTATTTACCTACTTACAAATGACTCCCACTTATCTACAAGCATACCCGATTTAGGACATACTTTCGTTCTAAGCATACAGGTACCTCACAGTCCCAAACTTCTCTTTTACACCAAATTTGTATCCTCTCATCATAAGCATAATTCTGTTGTAGGCATGCAAGTGAAGCCCTAGGTCCGGAAGGTATGCTTAGTATAGTTAACGGGAGTAATCTGTAGCTATAACCGACAAGGTATATAGATCTAGAGAACTTAAGTACATATATTATACTACAGAAACTAGCAAAGGGTCTGAAGCTTCACAAAAAAGAATCCGTCTGACCAAAGTAATCAGACTTTCAGATCTACTACTGTGTAACTCGAATTCCGCTAAGCTTAGTTCATGAACTTGAACTTGAACATGAAATTTGCGATTTCCTGAAAAGATGAACTAGTTAGCGGGCTTTATATAATATTAATTTAACAATACGGCAGATGAACATAGGTGTACGTAGTATTGAATGAAGATTGAAGTGGACTCCCTAGACGGGACTTTAATTTTTAGATATATCCACATGCTGCCCGGCCGGGACCAAGGCATTAATTGCAATGACTGTATGCCCGGAGAGGACTGAATTATAGCCTAAATTTTCAAAGAGCTAGTATCAATTCAAGCAACACGAATATGTAGGAAGAGCTAATTGTGGTGCCTTTTCGATAGTTAAGTCTGGCAACGCATATCGTGGCGCTGGCGAGAAGAAATCTAGTCGGTTTTTATTCAAAATGACTTTGTATACAATTGCAACTTGTGTGTCTTGTGGACTTGGTATGCTTCGCCGCAATTTTCTTTTAAATATTAATCTTAGTATGGGCACTGCAAAAGGTATTACGAAACAAAATCGATTCGAGTTCAGGTTCACAGAGTATTTCTACTGTTGCATTCGCCGCATGTGGGGCCTTGACATGCATGTGCAGGTAGCTAATTAACTTAAGGTGGTATCAAACGAATAATTATAAGAAAAAATCACGCGTGCATGGCCTGAAAAAGAGGCGTGCCTAATATGCACGCCACAGTTCACTCTTGTCCAACGTTATATTCCACTGCTTAATATTAATTTCAACACACAGTCACAAAAATGTGGTCCCGGACCGTATAATCTTCTGATATCGATCATATGAGCTCGATCGAGGTCTGTGCCCTAAGTAGATATCAGCTCACACGAGAGTGTGCCTAGATTATAGGTGAGTGGTGCAGCTGCAGGTGTCAACTGAGACATCAACTAGTAAGTATTACTTGAGTATATCTCGTGGTATCGAATCATTACTGGTGCTGGTGTGTATGATTCAAATTCGTCTAGATGCCATGTGGAGCATGCAAGATTTCTCGTTTATAGTACAAACTGACCAGTTTGTCATCCATATGGCAAGATATGATATCAACATTTCAAGACGATATCAACTCAGCCATCAACATTAGCAGTAGACGTTGTATGAGCTGGTTGTAGTTTAAAATTAACATAAGTTGATCTAAATATCAAAATTAGTGGTAAAGTAAAACCAGCAATCAAAGCTGACTCCAGCCCATAAGAGATGTCCAAATGCATGTGTCCTTGATGAATAAGTATGTTTCAATTCTATTTCAGCATAATACTCATATATTCAATCCAGCACTTTCACGGCGCAGGAGAGGCGCGTGCGTTTGTTCACATGGCATCTTTAAGTGTGCAGAACACCAACTGCAAGTGCCATAATATATATCATGATCTACTCAGCTGCAGTCGTAACCAACGTTGCTAGAATTAAGTATGTAAGTTGCCCCAGAAGAGCAATAAAGTCCACGAGACCAAACACTTCATCCACAATATCAATGCACGAGCTTGCTGCAAATCGCCACATGGATCAACACAAGAAACCTAGCAAAACCGCGGCTGCAGCCAGTGGCAATATTCGACCACGAGGGTTATAACATACTTACTTAGGTACCTAGGCCTAATGTCGACATGCATACCCTGTGTGTGTGTGTGTGATCTGCCTATGAACGTGAACAACTGGATATTGTGTGCAAGTATATCCATGCAAAGACGAACATATGCGGTAGATAAAAAAACTTATCTTCAGATATCGCTTGCTAGGGGGATGCTCATAACAGATCGATCCCTGTTCACCATGAGGCAGGTATAGCGAGCTCGAGGATTACTCACCATACCTACTTACTGCTCTAGGTTCGTACTAGCAGTTAGTCTCAATCTGGTGATGGCTGGTAAATCATAGAATCAATTATGTACATGTGGCATCATTGCGGAATCAGGTATTTAAAAAGAACTTGCCCTAGTTAACATTGATGGCATGGATAGTTTGGCACTCAAGCTTCGAGTTGTGTATTTTGCCTTTGAGGACTTGAATTTCCTGTGCCTTTATGCTCAGTAACGAGCATGACAACTGTCCAATATTAATATGACCTTTGAATATTCTATTATATTCAGGGTTTTCAGGCTCTTCACAATCTGTGATTAGAAGAGGCTGGGCCGCTCCTGTAACTAAGTGATATGTCCCTTTGCTCATTTGCAAAGAGTACGCTTTGTTGATCAACTTCATCATGTGAAGAAGGAAACCGCTGCCGTTTATTCGCGAGCATTTAGCAACAGCGTCCAGCTGTCGGCCTAATTCTTCTTATTATATTTACCGTCAAACTTATGATAGATGGTTACAGGTATTAATAAAGTAATGGTAGAGCGTATACATACCTTCTGTGAAATGTAAGCGCCCCGGGCCCGCAGTGGTTATAAGCTGGAATGCACTTCTCAGCTACTTATCTGCGAGCTCTGTTGATAAAAATGGCACATGTGCATTTAACATCGATTTTTCTGAGCTGACACTTGGGTATATCGCAAGTAGTGTATACTATGCATGCTATACCAAACTCTAACTGACGCTGTCGGAGGATTTATTGAAGATCCTTCCGCATGTGGGAGCTAGACCTGGCTTCCGATCCCAAAGTGATCCAGAAAATCTCGGAAATGCCCATTGATCATCGTCGTAGCGGTGTTAATTAAGTCTGGGGAGGGGGGTGGGGGGGATATAAGTCTCTTTTTTATTGAATTGACAAGGTTCTGCAGTACGCGCACATGAATTGATGAAGCGGCCGCGGTGTCAGGGCCCGGGGGGATATATACAATACCAGATGCGCTTTTCATGCATGAATATTATTAAGGCAAATTTATGTATGGCAAGGCTGGGATTCAGATACTAGGTAACCGAGAATGCTTGGACAGACAGATTGATGTATAATGTCGATCGGGAAGCCCCGGAATGGCCGCATTTTGAATGACCACGGGCGGGCCGACATACATATCGCTAGATCGTGGCTCATTTTTGAGCTCAAAGGAGGTTGAAGGCGTTCAAAGCGTGCGTATACACCGGGCGGCTGTTGCAAAAACTGCAAATGCTCGTGAGTAACAACTCATTTTATAGCCCAACACTTTTATCTGCCACGGCGAATGAATGCACAAGCCCAATCCTGGAATGTAGTACAATTTGGAAATCCGAAAGTGGGAACGTTCGAACGCAGTGGTGATGAAAACGGAACGGTTTTCAGCAGGTAGTGAGCATGTTAAATATTGTGCTATTCCTATTTCAGGGCCAATCCAATTCGCAATCACAAGGCTCAACCCTGTCTTGGTTAGGGTCGATCCATCGATATAAACGTACAATTATAATGAATTATTGATATGATTAAAGACTGAACCGAGCATGCGCATGGGCCAAAGATTGAGTCAAGTTGTTCCCATGAGCTCGAGGCAAGGCTTATAATTACTTAACCCGAGAAGCTCACTTCTTTCAAATGATAACATGGCCAGACTCCTCCAAGCCGACAACTCGAAGTAAATTTTGCTTGAACGCTGCGCATGGTCTCGTGATTACGAGACTTGACTTGCCAGTCCAGAAGCACCCTGGGTCAAGAGACCAAATTGGATGCCGTGTTAACGTTCGAATTTCAACGATCTTCCGGCTACCGATCGCGAAACTATGGCCACACTTTTGCATTCTAGTACACCTGCACTCGAAGCTATTAAAACAAGAATTACAAGTCTGTTGCTGCTTCTTTATAAACATCGATCATCTCATATTGTAAGATGGTAAGATGCTTATCTCTTGTGATCACGGAAGTTTTGATTTGCTATCACATGTTCAGAGGTAACAGTGACTAACCAAGAATGTGCGACTCGGAGATTGATGCTTCGGCGAGGTCATGCAATTGCAATTCGGTCTCTTGATTCTTATATTTATACTACTTTCAAAGCCAGACAGATGGAAAGGTGTTGCTCGCCTTGCCGGCACCCTCATATACATGCTTACATGTTGCGTATACGTAATATATTTTGATATATATGGCGATGCACAATCGATATCATCGGGTAAGATATTACTGCTAGGCCTGGGTGTGAAGCCGCCATCTATTCCAGACAGTGAATAGTGTAATTCGAGAAATAGAATTTATCTCTGTAAATATACAATCTCTATATTGTACTGACCCGGGGAAACTCGCACCCGTTCGTCTATGTGCGTATATATAAACACCCATACTTCATATATGCATATTATGTAGTAGCTGCAGTATGGCAATGGCAATTGCAACATGATCATGTATCTAAAAGTGCGTCCTGCAGTACCATTTTACCTTTACATTCTGAGGGCCACATGTTAATGATTTCAAGTTTGCACAGGGGACATATGATGGTATTCTCGCGTCCATTCATAGCAGCCCGAATTTGAGAGGGGGGGGTTTGTGGGCAGCCTCCATAAGAATTCAGCGTCAGTCATGCAATGAAAGTAGCATGTGCAATCCCTGGATCCATGGTATCTCGCATCATGTAATTTATAAACATATATACTTATGTATATATGGAAGTTCTGCATCATTGGGATTGCAAATGTACCAATTCTCATTATTGCATGTTGCTTTAAGCAAGCAATACAAACTTGCCAGTTTCGCCATGTGTTTTGTTCTTAGGAGGCTGAGCATCCAGACTACCTTCAAGTTAATACTTCTCGGAAGCATAATTATATAAACCGTAAATCCAATCTAACTTTTTTTCAGGTACCACCCCCACTCCCCATTTCGTTATGAACCACTTTATTTCTAATAGTATTGCACTCAACATTATGGATTACTTCAATATCTAGCGAGAGCTTTCATTCGAAAAATCATGGCTATGGTATATACAGAAACATGGGTACCTTGAGTACAAGGATACGAGTATATTCTGTGGTTGGGTAATCCTTCGCGTTCTTGCAAGTTGAGTATAGAAACGGGCCGTTAGTCATGCTGGCCTTCAACGGCCCGGGTAGTTCGGGAGCAACAGACTCGGCCGGGACTCGGGGATTTTGCCCTTCAATCAATTCAGAATCATGAGCGATATTTTTGGTCCATATTGTTTGGTGGCTCCATTAGCAATCTTAAGCTTGGCAATCCATTTAAATTTCGGTTGAGGCATGCAATACATCGCGTAATGTGGTTGGAATATGAAGGTGGTCCAATGGAACGGGATCGAATTTTGCAGTTATAGTCTCACCTGGATATGATTGGAAATATATATAAATTGGTTTTGATTGAGACATCAGACCGAGCTCTCCCGATGGAGCACGGGAGGTGTATTGCGCCTATCTATCTAGTCCAAACATGATAAACATTAATCTTCATAATATTTTTTTTCCAAAACACTCCGAGATACCCAATCACAAGACATGTGAATCGAGAATCACGTCTTGGATAACGTCGACAAAAATTACAAGCCTACTAAATAGCAATGCATTTATTGTTCATATGTGTGGGTGATAGGCATGAATATCAATTGACTACACCAGTAATAGAGAAAAAGGCACGTCATCTTCCAGTTTACGAGATAGTAATCACTATCAGTGTGAAGAACAACCACTAGATATATCTGAAGGAGATATTCCAGGATATGCCTGTACATGGCAGTCGTGGAAGTCGTACGTAAAAACATGAGCATAACTTGTTCACGCAGACACATACCTACTTTGGGCCCGGGGACAATATGTATAGATGTGCGTCTTCATAAATTTTAATCAAGTGCTATATATGTAAGTATATAGTGGCTTGTTCTATCTATCGAGCAACCCCTTAATAAACAAGAACTAGTACTTAGGTATAAACGTGTCGGGCGGATGGCCGTTTAGTCCGGAATCGCCATGAATTCATGAATCCATTAATACCTTGCTTTCTTGCGATTAAATTTCGATCGACCATGGGCCTATCCACCCCGCCAAACGAAATCAATATTTGCTGGTCACATACTTTGTTTTATGAATTCAATCATTTACAGCCCCCACAGATGCCGAGCCTGTGGGCACTATCGCAATGAGGTACCATGGCTGCGTGCGCTATAGTAGATACAAGCAGCCACTTTCTTGAAAATCCCCAGTTTAGATGAAGTTACGTACTGCAGCTGTCCGTCCATATACGGGCCACGGGAAACGGGAAACGGATAACGGGAGACGGGAAATGGCTGGGCGGAGATCCGAATTTTGATTTTCAGATGCTACCAGATTTTAAAATACACAATTCAATATGCTTTCATGAGATGCTCTTTTAACCTCAAGATCAACGGAATTCTAAGAAATCTAGATGAATGGACATACGAACAATACTGATTTATCTTGGTAGTAGCTATCCTCATGACACCGCAGCCTCAATATATATACCCTCCAACATAATATACATTACCTCACTGTCGCTTGCTGCTGTATACAGATTAGACGTCGACTCGCTCGGTCAAGACAAAAGTCCGGGTACGAACCCGAGGACGATTTAGCGAATAAATCATCCAATCTTAGCTCACTCATGATTACTTGCAAGCAAGACATGTTCTATATACCTCCCTTTGAATAGATTACTCAATCTAAATTCTTTGATAGATAGTATTTACAATAAGTGCGATATTGGCCGAACTTTTGAACAAGGATGGCTACCTTCAAAATATTCCCATTGATCGTACGCGTCATGGGTTTTGTGGGATGGTTTTCGATGCGAAAGAACGTCCTGCATCTAACTTTGCATAGAGCTGAATATCATTTGGTGACTTGGGGGACGTAATTCCTGGAAAGCATTCGAATTCCCTTCATTCTCGAACCCAAATTCAGACTTTGAAAGCAGTTCGGGGCCAGCTCACCCAGCTCAATATAACCACCATGTACATCCGAGTGTTTTATTCTCAGATTGCAATTGAGAGAATTGGAACAGAGTATTTCATAAATTGAAATGGGGGGTGATCACTTAGTTCGAAGTAGATTTTAGAATCCTATAGATGCCTTTTGGGTTGAGGTTGTAAGATCAAGCTAGACTAGTTTGAGCTCATGATCATCTTCTGGGGCCCGCCATGTACATATCAATTAAGTATAAATTCGGTTTGGATCCAATATTCCGAATGGTACAGCTGCCTTTGGATATGAACCACTAAGTACGGCCTATTCGGTGACTGGGATTTGCCAAGCGTTCTTTTGTGGTGTGTGTAACGGCGGTGCTTCATGATAAGCCCCCCATTGTGATAGATGAAACCAGAATGTCCCTCATACGGAACGATTCCACACAAGGGGCGCTTCTGTTTTGCCTTCTGTTCTTAGGCGGATTTGATACTTTTCTCGGCTGGCGCATTAATATTTGAATTCTGTTGCACAGCTCGAGGTATACGTAGTTTTTCTAAAAACGTATTTTCTAAAAACGTCCCCAAGTTACCTCTACCCAAATTGGGCGATATTTGGTGAGATTACAATTGGATATCCCATGTGCGAGAAAATCACGTTTGCTATTTCAAAGTTAACCAGAGATCCGACGATACCCAGGCAATTTGGATGAGACTAGGTGATTTGATGACATGTTGGGAATCCACGTCCGTTGGGATCATTGGGATGGATGTCCAGCGTGGAAATTACCTGGTTTACGTTCACGCACCATGAATATAGTTGATGTGCATGTAAAAAACGAGATGAGCTATTCCTTAGGCCTGTTGACCCCTGAAATTCCGAGCATTGAATTCATGTATATAATTAAAACGAAAGGGAATCGGATTTTACTTGTGCATGGAGCTTGCAAAAAAAAAAACCATCTCTCCATTTACATGTAGTGGCATGAACCTAAAGTGGAATAATGACCGTTAACCCATCTACTCATCCCTTCTTTTCGAAACATTCCAACGGTCTACCGACGTCTAAAAACATGCGCAGCGCAGCTACCTAGAACCATGTGGGATGTCAGATCTTACCTAGCAGCGCAGATCTGCAGAATACCGAGTACCTAACACCGACCAGGCTGCGGATCCTCCGGCCGGCATTCGATTCCAAATTAAGAGGCGAGCGCTCGAGCGGAGCGATTATTGCGGATTCATCATTGCGGATTCTTCAATAAGGAAAATTATTAAAATAGTTGTCCAAACTAGGATGGCCATGTCGTATTTGCCAAAGCCGAATAACGTGTCTTTAATTGCCCGTAGTACTTGCAAGTTCTGGATCCCGCTGTGTAAAAATCGGGTATCGGAAGATTACTCCCCCGGGCCCCCATACTACCAATATCTTCGAGCTCGTTTTTGTCATTTGTCGAATGACCAAGACAGAACCCATACGGGGGCTTCAATTTGCTGGCCAAATGCAATTGATTACTCGAGTATGATCTTAGGTTACCGAGTCTGAGTATTGTCAACTAAGGACGAATGGAGCTCTAATTTGACCAACAGTTACAGAAACGTTGTCGTACAGAATATTGTACCTGCATAGATATCTAGGTTTCCATTCATTTTGGCGCCCATACACAAGGGCATAGCCATCAATATTTCAGGAAAGGCGTTAACTGTTTGAGTTTTCTTTTTTGCTACTTAATGCTTGTATACCTCGTGACTAATTCTGTCAATGCTGGAGTTACACCAATATATAATTTACAATTCCCATGCAATCCTTGTTCGTGCGTTAGTGATCTGCCGAACGGACAAGCGGGCCTCATCTTCCGCCAGGTAGTTCCTTGTATCTCGACGCATGAATTGCAACATTCCTGGGCTACGAGTACCTTTGACAGCGGGACTAAACAGGTCTTTACTATTTTCGATAGGCTCTTATGGATCGATGTGGATGAGCTAGCATGAACAGAACATACTAGATCGGGAAAAAACAGCGTTGTGATATTAATCCCTGTGTGTTTACTCTGCACGGGATTAGTTCACTTGCTGCTTTCAGAATTATCCCTCGGGACCAGTATTTTGTCATTTACTTGCATTGTGGCCTGCTGTAATCATGTGGAAGCATCGGATTTTCCATATTGCAAGCATCTATGGTCCCATTGAGCAGTTACTTAGTATAAATTGGTGCTTTGGATTGCCTACATGTATATGAGATAGCTCCATCTAATCATGAGCACATCTGGGGCAGATGATTTAGGGGCAGATGATTTAGAAACGGCTGCTCCCGCGCAATCGCCACGATCCACCGTTGTCCGGAGACACTGGATCCTCCAAGGATGCATGGCTGCAGCTGGGTGGAGAACGATATTACTCCCACCTAGTAACGGCCAACGTTCCGTCTAGAGTGCATACCCATGTGCTTTATTTCTATAGGTTTCTTCGAGCTCGACCATGTATTTAATAAATCCATCCCTCATCAATAAACAGTCCAGATATACCTACCTATACCTTGCATGCAAGGAACCATAAAAACGATTACTACAAGCGAACATGGGAACACCTTCTTTGAGGAAAAATCAAGCGAACGTACAGGCTAGGATATAGTGACTCTCACCTTCTTCTTGCCTGTACGTAGTCCCTCACCTGGTATGCTATATCCTATTGATTAAGGTACAAACAATATGAGATCCATGGGCTGTTCAGTAATCCAAGTGCGTATATTGCAGCTCGAGTTGGTGGCTTTTCCACCTACTTTATACTAGCATAGTTCTCAAGCGGGATTACGAGCAACGTGCTCCCTGTCATATGGCCCACCTAGCTGTGTATAGCATGCGTAAGTAATTATATTGCTGCTTTCGACTTGTATCTCTGCAAGTCAATTTTCACAAGACATATACCTCCGTATACCTTTCGATGATATATCCATCAGGGTACCAATCCCGATCAGGTCTCGTGTCATTAATTGCCATTTCCTTGCCATTGCTTTTTTTCTGTTTTGTGCTGATATAGATATGTATATATATATATATATTGCGGGGCCCCTTATCATGTCAATTATAATCATATCGTGTCTTACCATCATCATGCCGCTGTCGGCGAGTTTCCCCGCAATACCCGGCCTTACATTTGGCGAGAAATCCCTGTAAATTTAATAGGGTTCTTTTATTGTGATGAGAGCTATAGATGTGGATTTATACAGGAGTTGACGCTTTTTGGTCAGTTACTAGCTCGAACTCAAGTTGGGTGTCTTAGGGTTAATGCAAGTAGGTATGTAGGTATACCTATACTATATTACTTTCTCAGCTGCCTCGAAGAAATCTTTTTTTCTTCGAATTCTTCAAAACAGATAATGTTTCCACCTGCGTTGCAATTGTAACCTGCCTTTTGTGGGATTCAGAGTGTGGCAGAAAACTAGAGAGAGGAGCCCACAGAGCCATTAATACTTATACGGGTACCCCAGTTTTCGAATTCGCATTTACTAGTACTATTCCAGCCGTCGTTCGAGTACATGTAGAGTTAATGTGAAGATGTCTATGATGTCTACCAAAGTAGTTCAAGATATCGATCTATTCAAGTCAGGGAATGACCGTACTGGCGACTTCAGCTTTCAGTAGCCTGTTGTAATCATGAGCATGTACAGACTTGACATGTGTTGTATATGCCCACATACACGTGCAATATACCTGCTTGTGTCAATTGTCAAGTATTGCACTTCAAATATTCAATCTCGAGCTCATCAACACGGCGTAGCAGTAGATCCGGATCGGGCACCCTGACTGCGATTTTCAATGAGCTGAACTACGTATCACATGTGGGAATCACTCTTGTATAGATACCTTCTACCAAAACAATACTTTAGGTATTATAATTACTCGTCGACTCACGATATCGATATCGATTGATACTTCAGCTGATAAAGCGTATACTAACTACCAAGTTTTCAAGGCGGATATATATAGCGGCTTCGAAATAATCAAACTTAAATTTGTTTTTGAACCAAGAGCGGGCATGATCATGATCGATATCATATATGTATATAGATACAAATATCGATGACTCTCGTCAGGTATAAGCATACCTTCGGGACCCCGCGGCGCCCCATTGCATGCATGCTTCCAATAGAGCAAGACGGTTTCGATAGATCTAGATCTAAAAGCGCCCGACTACTTATATAATTATACATACTCTCTCACGGCGTGGCATAGCGAGTTCTGCCACTGGCGCCGGCCATGGCCTGCATGGAAGAACTACCTAGCTAAAATGTGCATGCTGAATTACCCTGAACTCCTGGGCCTTCAACCGAATCACGAGATAATCTCGAACAATCTCAGTTCACGTATATAGTATCTGTGTTCCGGGCCCCGGGTGACCTGTACAAAGTCTTCAAGTCAACAATAATTCTAGAATTAAGCTTGTTGGTTTCTAATTCAGAATAGTAACAATCTTCGAATTGATCAAAATGCATGCCCTTTTGCTCATTCAGTTTATAATTAGTACCAAGCTTGATCAAAGGATCTGGATTCAGAACGAAAAAATATTAATGAACTTTTAAGCCAGATAATATATATATATTATGTTGCTGCAATCGTTATCTGTGGTGAAGAGAAAGTCATGGGCTACATACCATTAGCTAGCTGTATATACCCACTTATAACCTGGCATTTGGCCATGGCCGATCACCTTGAAAAATTCAATAGGCATGAATCTCGTAGGTTCCTGATTTCGAATCTAAATAGATGTAGATGATAAAGCTAGCATACTTACACAATAATCCTACCTAGAAATTTAAAGGCTTATAATACACATAAATATAAGAATGAAGGCCTGCAATCCCATCTGTAGATAGTGTAGTTACAAGATGGCCATGGCCAGATGCGGACAGAAAGTCTTTCCAAAAAAAAGCTGATTGAGTTAAAGCTTTACCTTTATAATTATAACATGCAGCACTATAGCTAGCACTAGTACTTTCCAGCTCCATGTATTGATATTTAGAGGTATATATACTAGCTCTGAAAACAAATAAACCCGAATGGATGCGTATTTACATAAGTATGTACCTAAAGTATGCGTATGTGTATTGCAGACCTTCGATTCAGAAGTATATTATAGCTATGGCCAAAATAGTTCTGAATTTGAATGTGCATGCGTCCCAAGTCTGGGAAAGATTAACAAGATGGCGCCTTGATATGCTTGGAAAGTTTCAGTGTGTCGACTCAAATTCATGAAGTACGTATATATACTGCGGCCATCGAATGCTCAAGCGAAATGACGAAAATGCGTAATCACAATTTCTGCGTACGTATACGCGCGTTATATACCATCGATATCGTGGGATACGGTTATTATTGAAAGCTTTCGTTTTCAATTCAGAGATTCGAGCTTCAATTTAATTTCCTCACTTGACGTTACCCTGAAGCAATAATTGCCCAGTTTACACCTTCCGGATATGGTTTTGCTTGGCGGGGGAGAACGCGGGGGGCACCCCCTTATCTCATCTCATCTCATCTCATCTCATCTCATCTCATCTGATAACCGCATCAACAGATCAAGCTCTCAACTTTCTCCCCGAAGCCTTCAACATCCACCACACACACCAACCCAACCCAACCACAACAAACCGAAAACCCCCAACCCGCAATCACCATGGCCACCCCCTCCGCCGCGGCCCCCACCCAGCGCGGCGGCCCCCCCTCCGAAGCCGCAATCAAGGCCCGCATCATGAACCACATGAACGCCGACCACGCCGACTCGGTCCTCCTCTACCTCCAGCACTACACGCCCTACACCACCGCCACCGCCACCCCCCACCCGCCGCAGCTCACAGACATCTCCCTCGCCCACCTCACAATCACGCACTACCCTTCGCAAACCCCGATCCCAGGGGGGGAGGCAGTGACGACCACGATCCCGATCACCCCACCGATGGCCTCGTACGCCGAGGCGCGGGTGAGGCTCGTGGCTATGGCAGAGGAGGCGCAGGATGCACTCGAGAAGCGCGGAGGAGGAGGCAAGAGTAAGAATACTTCGGCGCTGGGGAGAGTCACCCTCCCCAACCTCGTTGGCCTGGTCATCTCCTTCCTGGTGCTGCAGACGCTCGTCTTCTTCGCGCCGGGGGTGGTGGAGAAGGTCACGTTCCCGACCTACACCACCATCAGCACCAGCGGGGCCCTCACCACGAAGCTAGACACAACCTCCTCGACGCTGTATACAAGGACGTTCTTGCTGGGGTACACCCCGCTCATCCGCCTGCTGTGGACGTACCGGAGGGTGTTTTGGGGGATTGTCGTGGGGGTGCATCTCGTCGAGGCAAAGATTTTGGATTCGAGGCTGGTGGGGAGGTATGGTGTGAAGAGGGGAGGGGGGGTTTGGGCGGGGTGGATTGCGTGGGCGATGGTGGAGGGGTTTGGGTCGTTGGTTAGGGCGGAGGAGACGTGGAGGGAGGATACGGGGAGGGGAGGGAAGGGGGGGAAGAAGGTGTAAAGAGAGAACGCGCGGGGATATGGGAATTACAATGCTTTCCAGAGGGTCCTTTACTCCTTCATGAATTCCAGGACACCGAGCTCGAGACATACATACAACCGCACCCGCATGTGCAATGTAAAAGCATCAACATTTGCTACAAGAATATATACCATTCATTCGACTTCGTAATTTCACTCAACCATTCCATCAGTGTTTGTTTTCATCTCAAATTTTACACCTACCAGTACTAAACGTTGACCATGACCATGACCATGACCTGTTATAATCAAAAACTAGTAGCTACCCTACAGCTACATCAATAAACATTTCCTCAATTTTTTCTATTTTCTACTTGGCTCATACCTAGGTACCATGTACAGTACCTCTAAAGTAGAGACCCCTCCCCTCCCCTCCCCAAACTCGAATCTCGGAATAAAAATACTGTGATGATGATCATGATATATATATACTGTCCTCGAGCTCGACGGATACCCACCTACCTACTTAGGTAAGTACATATGTACCTACTAACTACGGTATACACACAAATTATATCTCAAAAAAGTCCTCACTCACGATCGATGAGGTAGGTAGGTAGGTAGGTTCCCCAAAGCTCGCAACTAGCTACCTACTAAGGTACATACGTATGGACCCCAGCAAAAAAAAAAAAAAACTTTGAAGCGATAATATATATATATATCTAGATCTGGGCTCCAAAATGCACAATGCAATGATGAATGCATTGATATCAGGACAACACATATGATGCATGCACCTTTTTTTTTTTTTTTTTTCCGCCATCTTTTTAAAAAAATAAAAATAAAATTGAAGCTGTATTTTTAGTTATGTATTTCTCAGGGCCGGCGCCAAAGACTAAATTTTTTTTGCTTTTTAAACATGGAGTGATTGATAATTATATAAGGTGGTTCTACTACTTAAGCTTCCCAAGGTAGTTAGTTAGTTAGTTAACCAATATTTATGTATTTGCTACTCTACAACTGAATTCGTATGACCCCCCCCGCACAGGCCTAGGCCTATAGCTATAGCTATTTAGGTAGAGTACGTACGTACGTAGTAGGGGCTGGCTCCAGCAGGCATGAGACTACGCATGCGCACAGGACTAGAGTATACGTAGGTACTGCATTCCATTTTCCTCTCCTTAAGCTTCTTTTCATGATCAATATAGTCGAGTGAAATTTAATGAATCCGCACCAATTGCAATGTCGTGCACACTCACCCCCCCAAAAAAAAAAAATTGTCCGGGAATAATAATGAGAAATGAAAAGTAAAATAGGAAATAGAAGAATAGAAAATAGAAAATAAAAAAATGCCCCCCATAGGGTGCACGTGCAGAGCCAGGTACGGAGTACTTCTTCCCCTCCCACCCCCCCCTTCCCTCCTCCCTCCTCCCTCCCTCCTCCTCCCTCCCTCCCCTCTCATCCATCATCCATCCCCCCACACTCCAATCCTCTACAACCCCCCAAAAAACTCTACAACCCCAACCAAACCCACCCCGCCACGCCCACCCCCGTCATCCCCCCCGCCATCACCGCATTCACCCCATTATTATCCAACCACCCCCTCCCCCCGCCCACAACCCTCCTACTCCCTTTCCCATCCTTCCCATCCCCCACAATCACCTCCCCCCCAAAATGATTCTCCACAATCTTCCCCGTCTTGACATCCACCACCGACTTTTGCAGGACCTCGCCGAGCACAGAGTCCACGAGGGACCCGAGCAGGCCGATAACCGTAAAGTATGCCAGGGCTGTGAGTTTCGCGCTTAGTGGGGTAGTGGTGGTGGTGGTGGGGAAGAGCGAGTTCTCGTTATCCCAGGGCGCAAAGACGGCGATGAGCGCGATGGAGAGGGACCCGAGGAGGCCGGAGAGCAGGCCGAGGGGCGTGACGCCGCCGTTCGTGCCTGGCGGGCAGGGGGTGGTTGGGTGGAGGATGAAGTGCGGCGGGGTGGGGGAGAGGATGCCGAGTTCGGAGGAGAGGGTGTCTGCTGTTGTTGCGGCGTAGTTACTGTTCCACCATATATATGAGATTAGAAAATTGAGTTTTTTTTTTTTTTTTTCCAGGGATTTTTTTTGTCCCCGAGTTGAGATGGATATTATGGGGGGGGGGGGGAAGGGGACGGTACCATATCACCCCAACCAACACCACTCTCCCAACCCACTCCGACCCCGCCGACGACGACACACCTAGATACTTCTCCAGCACCCCACACCCCACCACCGCCCTCCCCGCAAGCACACACAGACTCGCCCACGCACTATTCGCCAGCACCTGCCTCACGCCCCTGCCCTCGCCCACGCCCGGCGTAAAGTGGCCCCCCTCGCTACTAACACACAGCCTCTCCTTCTCTGCGCGCTTTACCTTCGTCGCGCCCGTGCCGAGGATGTAGAATGTCAGGAGGAGCGTGAATGGGAGGGCGCTGGCGTGGGACGCGTGGATGAGCGCCGTGAGGGTTGCGGCGAGGATGGCGGCGGGGGTGAGGGAGTTGCGGGTGTGGGCGCGGTGGATGAGGAGGAGGATGAGCGGGGTGGAGATGAGGAGGTTCATTTTTTTGTTGGGTGCTGCGGATGTTGGGGGGGGTTGTTTCAAGGTGATGGTGATGGCTGTGGAGAGAGAGAGAGAGAGAGAGAGAGATGTGAGATGCGATGTCGATGTCGACGTCCCAAGGTGCTGCTTGGGAGGTGGGTGATGAGACAGCTTACTCGCACACTCACTCGATGCAACGTTGCAACAGGGTTTCTTGTTACAGGCTTCCCTGGGTGATTTTGACGTCGTCGTCGTCGTCGGTCCTTTCTCAATTGCTGCTAGCCAGGATTGACTAGCGGAGCTTCCCCACATTACATTGGTTGCGTAGCACTTCCGTCACCGCTGGCGCTGGAGGTGGTGGATCCCGAGGTAACGTTGCATTCATTCATTGATCATGATAACGACATATTGCCGCGATCAGCTCGAGGGAGCTTACCTATCGCCATGCATGTATACAGTGTAGATACTAGTGGTCTTACGACCAAACATAGCCCGCAAATAAACTTGCTACACTACACTTCTACTTTTTTGAATTGTGTAATTTTTATTTTTTGTGTTTCCTTTCGCGATTGCATATATACCTAGACATCGCTCGCGCGAGGATCCCACACGCACTATAGCTATAGCTACATCAATGCCACAGGGCCAAACGACACCCTCCCCTCCCCCTCCCCCTCCTCCTTCCTCCTCTCGCCGAATAACTCCACAACAGGCTCGAACCCGCTATCAATCGATATCACCACACATTAAGCAATTAAGCAAAACTATGACAACCCAAAGAATTAGAAATGAAAGAAAGAAAGAAGGAGAAAAACAGGCAGTTCCATTAATTGGAAATTCGTCCATTCAACTTTGGCTTTGCATTTGATATAGCCGGCGCCATACACCGCTGGCCATGGCCACCACAAAAATTCGAATTCAGGATCTGCGCTGCAAACCCCCGAGCAAAAAAGAAAATCAACAAAAGCAGCAAATTGCAAATATCCACCGATAGACACCCCATAACAGAAGAAGTGATTCCCTAAAGTTAAAATAAAAATAAAAAAATAAGACCCAGAAAAAAAGAAACCCCATGATCCCAAATTGAAAGAAGAAAGGCAAAAAGAGCAAGATTCGAAGAGAGGAGGGTGGTAGCCACGATATTGACAAAATCAAGAGGTACTACGTATGCACGTAGCACCCACCTGATGGCAATCATACCTGTGGATGCATATAATGTATATGCATAAGCCACGTTGAATGACCTGAAAGAGAATGGAGAAAAAAAAAAGCAATGATCCCAGAAACAAGTGTGAAAGGCAAGGTATGGTAGAGGAAACAATGAATTAAAAATCAATAGCAAATGTATGTTTGAATGAATGAAGAATGCAAAGAGATTCATGACGGCATCAGCAAAGAAACAAAAAAAATGACAATAAACTAAAAGCAATATGTTCAACAAAAAAAGGGCTATGATGTGGGTAGTAAGTAACGCTCGCAAAAAAAAAAGCAAACAAATGGTGTGAAAAAAGAAGTGAAAAAGACATGAAAGCCTCGAGTAAAAAACAGATAGTAAAGCTAAAAGAAATAGAAGCAGAGAGGAGATGGGGTTCCAGCGTGGATCCAGTACCACAGTTTCGGCTGTGATGAGTTGAGAGATGATGATATGGTCGGTGCAGGTTTACAGCTGGTAGCTGATGCTGAAAAAAAAATAGCTACGCAATCAAAAATAAAAAGTTGTGGTGGATGCAAAAAAAGATGGCGATCCTCAACCATCAAACAAAACCAAACAACCTGGCTCGGTAATTTCACGCCAAAGGAGGAGGAGATAGTTAGTTTCCATCCATGCCCAACTGCTTCAATTCGCCCAAGACCCTTTTGAGGCCCCAGCGCCTTGCTCTCCTGGGCTCAGTCATGCCCAAGACGCAATCTCCAAGCTTCTTCAATTGATCCTTATATGGGCAGTCCTTTCCACCAGCAGCGCGCAAAACAACAGCCTCCCAATCACGTGGCAAAACCCTTTGGTCGCGGAGGCTCGTGATGCAACGAACCCTCTCGCTGCCAGTTTCAAAGTGATAAAGAAGCTCGAAAAGAATAATTCCGAGAGCAAACACATCTGTTTTCGGACAGATGATGTTCCTCCGGTTATCTCCCTTCTTTGATTCCTTTGGTGGTGGAAAGAACTGGGAATGCCTTGCTTTCGATCTCTCGCCTTCGGAGGAGGAGCAAATATCCTCAACTTCGTTGACGGTACAAGGTGGTGGGCGATAGAGGGCAGTTCCAACGACTCCACCACGGACGACATCATCCTCTTCAGGATAATCAGTGCCGGGGGTGCTGACGCTTCCGGGGGTGCCAACACTACCAGGCGAGCCGCTGCCAGAGGACGAATTCTTACGCAGACCCTCAACCAAATCGACAACCAAACCAAAATCTCCAATGCGGGGAATGACCCTGATGGTGTCATGGCCACAGTATCCACAATTATCAACAGCCACATTTTTCACAACGCGGCCGTCTTTGCCTAAATGTGGTGTCTGTAGCTGACCTTCGATATCCAAGAATATGTTTCCTGGCTTCAAATCACGATGCACAATGCCTTTGCGGTGGAGATATTCAACTCCATCCGTGATGCCCTTGAACAATCTCAACGTCCCTTGCAAATGTCCGCAGTGTTTGATGTGCTCAATCTCGCTGCGGTGAATGTTTTCCGACTGACCGTATGGGGCATTCTTGTTGGGTGTGACACTCTGCGAAGAGTTTGCAGGTGCGGTGCCGAGAAAATCCTTGAGGGTGAGCGGATGACAGCTCATCAAAATCATCAGAGTCAAGACTTCGGTCCTGTCCAACTTTTTCTTTGCCAACTTCTCAGCCTGCATAAGCTTCAACATGCTCTGTGAAGGCTTGAGTTTGGTAGATCGGTTTGTCGGTTTCCTGTGCAAATAGCTGTCTTCGGAGCTCGCGGAACTAGAGCTATCGTCCTCGGTTTTATCCTCGGTTTTGCTCTCGTCGAGGCTCTCGGTCGGGTCGAGGACCGTAACATTTTTGGCTGATGTTCTCTGGTTCTCCTTTCTCAAGCTCTGGATAAAGGCCTGTTTGCGTTCAGTCTCAATACGCAATTGCTCAAGCATGTTAAGTTCTACCTCGCTTTCACTACTTGCAGAAGCCCCTGCAAAGGATTCCGCAAATGGTAGCTCATTTCCTTCATCATCCACCGCAGACACAAAACTTCTGCGGCGTTCACGGAAATATTCCGCAGGTGGAAAGTAGGGTGAATCGGGAAGTGGAATGTCGCTCGGAAGGAAGGAACTTCTCGGGATATCCTCGACATCGTCATCTTCCTCGCCTGCTTCGGCAGGATCGACGGAATCCTCGTCATCGTCACAAGAATCGTCAACGCTCGTTTCATCACGTGAGTGCATCTCGGTCGAGTCATCTTGGGTATCCTCACCAAAGACAATACCTAGTCCATCGTCCGTCACCTCATCCTGAGAATCTTCATCGAGAGAGTTATCGCGGGTTTCCTTTTCGGTCGAGTCATCGCGAGAATCGTCATCGAATTGATGGCTAGAAATGTCCCTGATGGAAATCCTTTTGCATAATGGCCGCACATTCTTCATGCCTTTTTTATTTGCAACACGATGTTCTACAGACTTTGGGGAACTGTCTCCGGTAGTATCGCAGGAATCCTCACCAAAGACGATACCCATGTCATCCGACGTCTCCTGATCCTCCACATCCGCCTCACGAGAAGAAGTAATATCGCTGTCAGAGTACCTAGAGGTAGTAAAAGATTCCTCACCCTTCGTCACACTTAGAGGAGACTTGTTGCCGCGGAATATCTTGCTGTTGGCCTTCCCTTCGGACTGTAGTTTAAGTTTGGACATGAGTGGGGGTTCTACACTATCCGCAACTGTTGCCCTCGAAAAAAACGTGCCAGTATTACCTTGCCCCCAGAGGCCATCTGCCCCTTCCACCCAAGCACTGAAATACCGCACCACGTTCTGGTGCTCAAGCTTGGACAACGCCCTCGACTCCCGGAAAATTGCCTCCAATCGGTCTTGGTTGGTGGAATTGAGATGTTTGTTGCGGATTGGAACCTTTTTGACGGCATATATTCTCCCATCAACACGATTTTTCGCCTTGTAGACTGATGCAAAGCCACCCTTTCCCAAAAAGTCAAGCTCGACATAGTCCGACTGATATCGTGAAGCTCGCTTAGTGATTGCGCTGCTCAGGTGGAAACTGGCGGCTGTTGGTGTTTTTGGGCGGTTGCTAATTGTGAGTGCACTCTGAAATGAATTGTCCATTGGCTGAGAGTGCAACCGGTGCAAGCTCCTAGAGGCTCTGATTGCGCCCATGTTTGAAATATGGGAGGTATTTGTGCCTCCAATAGATCGTTGTGATTGATGAGATGGCGCAAACCCCTCTGGCTCCAGTGGGGGGGTGGAGTGGCCGAAAGCACGTGGGCGGAAATTTCGAGCTCCCATGGATGGGGACCTTTGCTGTTGTGGCGACTTGTAACCAAAGAATGCCGAGGTACCTCCAACAAAGGAATGCCCGCCCAATGGGGGTGTTCTGGTTCCTCCTTTCTGGGAGTGGTGAAGTGTGTCATAGCTCACTGCACGTGTGAGCTCCGGCCGCCGGGTATCAATAGGATGACCTCTGTCTTCAGGCTTCACAGTATATATGCCACCCGCTCTTGGCCTTCTGCCATCACTTGTAGAGGGGCGCCCATGGTCTAATGCCAAGTGGTGTTGTGCTCCATGGACAAGTTGGGGAAGACGCTCAAAGCTTGTTTGCCGATGCATCCTTCGCACAACACTCTTGTCGGCAGGCTCGAATCCCTTTTGCGGAGGCGGGGGTGAAGGAGCTATAAATGCAGCTGGGTGTGTTGAATGGCCAGCCATAATCAACAACTCGCTCTCGACCAACTGGGATATTTCCTCCATGACTGAAATCCGAGTAGCCTTGAATTCCTCACGGCTAAAGCCCCCGTCAATGCCGAGAATCCGAGACACACGGGTGTAGAGCTCGGCTTTGCAAGCCTCGTGGGTTTGATGCGAGACATTCGAAGGAAGATGCATAGACACGCGCTGGGCACAGTAGCTCTCGACCATTGCGTTGAGAGCAAACCGCTCCAGAGCCGAGAGGGCGTCCCTCGACTTGCCCTTGTAGCGAGCGAGGGCGCTGAGCAGACTCAGGGTGGGGGTGGCGGTGGATTCGCCGAGCTCCATTGCAGGGGAGGACAAGTTGGAGCTCTGCCTGCCAAACTCCTCCACTGTGCTTTCGGTTCCGGACGTAAACTCCTCCACCTCGTCGAGGATAAAGGCCTCCCCAGCGGGCTTTGGGGCGCACTCCTCGCCATCTGGCCCACATTCTCGTGTCGTGGCCGTCACCTGTGATTGCTTTGCAGGTATGTTGAGAACGTCGTTGTGAAAGACTTCCGAGAACCTGCTCATTGCAGCTGCCTGACTGGCTGGCCAACAAATCGATGTCTTGAGCTTATTGTCGTCGTCGTTGTTGTTGTTATTGTGGACTAGTGTGAGTGTTAGTAAGATCCGTGGCTTGTTTGTGGGGTGAAGCGGAGAAGCGAGAGGATGTGGGGATTTACTATTCTGATTCCAGATTCCACAGGGATATAAACCAGATGCCAGTGGCTCTATTGCAAAGTCAAGTAGAATGGAAGTACCTCTCTACCACCAACAGGGCAAACACAATGCACCGAGCTTGCGTTGAGGCCGTACCGGAAGAGGCTGAATTGGACGAAATGAAGGAAGCTCTCCTGCGAGCTCCGTGCGAAAAACAGTAAAGACTATGAGGGGCAGATTCGACTGCAAAGGCTATGAATGGAGGGTTCGGGATGGCCCCAATGAATGTCGAGAAACGTAGATGAACAGTGAGGCGGCAGGGATTGCGGTGAACGGAGCTGAGGCTGTGCGTGTAATGAGGGGATTGTGTCGTAGCAGTAGTCGTGGCAGTGGTGGTGGTAATGGGTTGATGATGATGATGAAGACGATGATGATGGACGAGGGGAGTGTCGGGGTGCAGGATGGGAGAGGCGAGGGATGGCGGGGGTGGGGGGTCTAAGTAGCAGTAGTGGAAGTGGCAGGAGTGGTGGTGGTAGGTAGTGATGGAGGTGGCAGCAGTCGGGCCGGCACCCTCTCGCCCTGCTCGGCGTGCCGGGGTGGTGGGGCGGGGGAGGAGCCGTGCCCGTGAGCTTGCTGCAGAATCCGCGGACTGGCTGCGCCCTTCCGCCCCAAACGGCGCCGGCTCGTGCTAGCGATGCGATGGGCGCGGCGGACGCACGCCAGCCCAGAAGCTTTGCGTCAAGTGCTGCCCATACCATCGACAGACAGCTCCAGTCAGTCGGTGCAGACAGCCCCCCCTACATACCCCCTACAGCTGTCCCTGTGCCCACGCACACGCACGCACGCAAAAGGGATCGGCGGTGCTCACATCGCACATCGCAAATCGCAAGCCCATACCAACTGCAAGTGGAATACGTATAGTACTTTACTTCCCACCATTCACAATCTCATTCGACAAGGTGGCCAAGAACAACCTCAACAAACACAATTAAATTGACCCATCTGAGCTTGTTTGTTTATTCGTTCATCCGAAGTATGTACCAATTTCATCCACCTCCACCTCCCCTTTAAGCGGCTCTGTAGCTACACCTACACTAGCACCAACCTGGCCACACAAACAAGAAAAGTAAATAATTATATAAGAGGACAACAAAACATCTAAACATAAAAGGAAAACCAGCAAATCTGGCCTCTCGACTTGCTTCGCTGCGATTCCATGCTTCCAGCGCCGCCTGGGCCGTGCGCACATGACCACAACAACTTTTGCCCTGCTTCTGCCCGCGCTAGAGTAGAGCCCTGCACCGGGGGGGCAGAATGGCAGACAGCTTGCAAGGGGGGTGGGGTTTTTGGTGGGGGAAGGCGCGATGAGAGAAGCTTTTTAGAAGGTCTTGGCGCTTGATGGACAGACAAGTGAAGGATGCAGAAATCAAGCATAAGTAAGTACTCGTGCTCGTGCTCTGGCGTACAGACAGGCAAGCCACGCGCCTGTCGTCATGATGTCGAAGTATGTACGGACCCAAGCCCAAGGGCGGGGCTACCGAGGACTAGAATATGCATGCCTGAACCAGGACTTTGGAGGACTTTACGGAGAGACCTTCCGCAAGCTATCTTAGTATATACCTCCGGAGCCTTCAAGACGAAATAAAAAGTTAACGCACAACATGAAGAACAAATGTACCCTACAGATGGGATGGATGCCATCGATATCCATTGCTTTCGATCGATGATGATCATGATGTGCCTGCATGGTATCATGAGGTATACCTTACTTTTAAAGTATGTGTCACTCAATGTCGAGGCTACACTCAATGATGAGACTACACTCAATGCCTGTGAGTAATGGCATGAGACTATGTGAGTAAGTAGTCTCAGCCTGTGCGATCGTACAAGGGTTCCACAAAATGTAATGTATGCACCTTGGTGGACAGTTACATAAATCGTGACTGGATACAAAAACTATCTGTACCATGTTGCACGCAGCTGGGCACGAGACTAATGTTGCACACTGGAACCTACATACCTTAGGTATGTACTTTAGGTACCTATTCAATGGCACTCGTACAGATTACAGAAAATACTCGGCATGCACGGATGTACTCGGGTTGTGCACAAAATACTGAAAAGTCGCTAATAAGTTACCTACCTACCTAAGGCCTAGGCCGCTCTCTCTCCAATCTATTGGTTGAGTGAGGAACACCACCTTCGACAATTCACGTTGTTTAAGCCCTGCTCTCAACCCTGTGAATTAAGCGGGTTTTTCAGTGTTTCGTGCACACCCCGAGTAGATGCTTCCAGAGGAGGAGGGTCTGGGCACAAGACTAGATAGAAAGAAAACCCAAAGATGTTTAGATCTTCAATATGCATGCATGTATGCACGCCGTGTTCCGAGATATCCAAAAATCAAAAAAAAAAAGCGGATAATTGCTCAAATGCCCCTCGCTTGACGGAATATTTGGCCAGAGAGCCTCTGTTGCTACAATGCCCTTCTAAAGCCTGGATATTAACCACGTGCATGTTACCAGTGACTGGCTTGAGGCCATTCAATCCAAACAACACGAGATTTTTTTACCAATGATACTGCCTGCCGATTTTGGTAATAATGAAACAGAATAAGCAATCTTCTTCAGAAGTAAGTGTTCCGCCATGCATCTATTTATGCATTACTTAAAGAGTGGTAATCAGTTTCTCCAATTTGATGATTTTAAGCGTGCTATGGCACATATGCATTGGGGCTGTCAATTCGGGATTTTTCATTTCTACCATGTCAAGTCAGATGGCACTAGTTCGTAATGTGCTCATGTTGCAAAATGGAGCCAAAGCTTGCTACCATGCGAGATGCATGCCACTACACCACCTAGGATTCGGTTCTGTTCACTTACAAGGTAACCCTAGGTGTTGATCTATTGCAAAGGGCATTATAGTAATTAAGGGTATGCTGGCAAACACAACGGCAGGCGAGGGGCATTTGAGCAATTATCCGAAAAAAAAGTCCTGCTACTGCTATGATCTAGATCTAGATCTCCCTACGCCTTGAAAAGTTAGGTACCTAAACGTTTCGGGCATCTTTTTTTATTTTTTTATTTTATATGTGGAATTTAGGAGGTACATACCTTACCTCCTAGTACTTACACACAAGATGTCGTTTCCGGATCAATGGTAACGTCGAAAGAGATACTCTAGTCTCGTGCCCAGGATAGAGAATACGAATATAAGAACATGTATATCCCAGTAGTACTGCATGCAACGAAACTAATCCGGAAGTTGCACAAGATTTCACAATATTCATGTAATCCCCTGGTACACCTACATACCTGAAGTCTCGACCTCACGCCTATGAAAAAATCAATTCTAGGTATACCTACATACCTAAGTAGGTGAAGTCTCGACCTTACGCCCATAAAAATCTCAATTTTCCGTACCTACCTACCTCATATCTAAGGTATTTGATACATAAAGTACATAGGATATGTACCTAACATATACTTCAATTGCAATAACCTCCCCCACACACAAGTATTTACATATACATAAGATGTACCTAAGGTAGGAGTCCTAGGCCCATAGCTACGACAGGAGCCTGCGCCGTTACCCCTTTCGGAATACTGCAAAAACCCATGATCATGATAACGATATGCCCTCGAGCTCTACGTATACCTACTCTAAACGCTCAGAACTTGAATCACCTACCTACAGAGTACAGAGTACTTAAACTACATATAATACAATATAGGTACCCACAGCTACAGGTACATACATACATAGGTACCTACCTACCTACCTACCCAATTGAGTCCCGCATAAACCAAAAAAAAAAATAAGTCACACACACACCATCAACCTCCTGCGCCTAGCTAGCTTCCCCCCCCATGGAGATCTAGATCTAGAGGTAACACCATAGATAGCTAAGTAAGTATCTATAGAGTACTGTTTTTTGTGCTTACCTAAGTACTTCTACCTTACCTTACCTACATACCCAAGTACCTAAGTATCTATACCCACGTGAACGAACGAAATTCTGGGCACTGCTCTTTGTTGAAACGAATCTCTAGAGCTCTATACATATATACATGTCTCGAGCACCGGGGCGCCGACGGTGCTTGCTTCTTGGTTTCCTAGTTTTTTCCAGGTATGTACTTTGGGAGCTCAGTCGACTCCACGTCGGCAGGTGCATGCATGCACTTGGAAAAGATATCCCATACCTAAACCAAACCACAATTGCAAGTCCAATGCCGGCGCCATGGAGCTCGAGGAATCGAAGTCAATAACATGCATATGTATGTATATATCAGTATATAAAAAGTAATTCAAGGAATATATGGCACACACACACAAAAAGTATTATGGCAGAGTAGGTAGGTAGCGGCGCTAGCTATATAAGATAGTAAGATAGTAGTAATAGGGGAGATGAAATGTACGTATACGATAACATATATAGAAATGAATAAGTAGCTATAGAATATAGAATTCGAATAGAAAGAAAATAGAATAGAAAAAAAAAAGAAAAAAGAACAAAAAGAAAAACACCCATGAAAGAAACGCGCAGGTACGGCAAACTAAAAAAACAAAAGCTTAAACAAGAAGTAGCTATATAAGGAGCCCGTCAAAGAAAAAAGAAAAAAAAAAGAAACGTTGCCAAAACGGAAATCCAATAGCTATAGCAATCCGCAAGAAAAAAGAAAAAAAGAAAAAAGAAAAAAGAAAAAAGAAGAAGAAAACCAAAGAGTTATATAGATAGATAGATAGATAGAAAAAAAAATATCAGAAATCCCAAATCCACACAAGGACCGCCGAATTCACGAGCTCAAAAAAAGACTCAAAACGATAAAAAGAAAACCTCAAGGCATCAAAAGTCCCACAAACTCAACTCTTACTCTGCCCCTCCAACGTATCGGCGGAAACCATCCAGCACCCAATACCACCCAGTACCGCCAAATCCTACATCTCACTCACTCGCCAACTACCTTCAATCCTCCCCCTCAGCAACCCTCACCCCCTGCCCATGACCATGATGGCCATGCCCATGGCTATGCCCATGTCCGCCCCCACCCCACCCACCCTCATCACCACTGCCCCTCTCCCTCTCTCGTTTCATTTCCCTATCCCTCTCCCTCTCACTCCCAACCTCCATCTCCCCCGCCCCCCTCTTCTTACTCGGCGACAGCGACTGTCCACTCTGATAATGCGAATGCGACGACGACGTCCCCGGCGTAACCTCCCTCCTTCTCCCTCCTCCCTCCACATGCGAAATCGGCGGCAAGATTGAATCAATCAGGACGTGCGGTGCAGGTATATTGTTGTTCATGTTATGTAACGAAGACGACGACGAAACCGGAGATGAAGACGGATTAGCATTATGATTAGTAGATGAAGGATTATTATTCGCGCTGGTGTTGTGCTGGATGATATTTGTCGTTGTTGTGGAGGATGACGTTGTCGAGGATGTGGGGAGATTTGCCGCCGTGTTTGGCGAGGAGGAGGAAAAGTACGGGCGCTCCGGAGAAGTTGGTTGGGGCGCTACATTCGCTGTGCCGACGTTCACAGTACTGGTTCCCGATGGGCTCTTATTAATAGCGATCCACCGATCATTTGCCTTTCCAGATGTGGTAGTCGTGGTGCTGGTGTTTGTACTAGTATGTTGCGGCTGGGGTTGTGCTGCAGGCGGATGCGGCGGCTGGGGAGAAACCCTCTTCTTGTGGTCCCCGCTCGCGCGTCTACTGTGACCGTGTGTTGGTGGAGCGAGGTTCGATCCGTGGGAGCCTCCAGCGTGCGAGGAGTTTGAGGAGGATGCGGCGGGCTCAACCCACCCTGCTACCTCGTCCCTTCCCAACCCAAAAAACATCCTCTGGAAGCGAAGGTACTCCTCCGGTGAAGGCTTTCCTTTGCCTTCACTCCCGGGGAACCCGTTGGCTTTCTTGCTCGAGTATGACCCCGAGTTTGGCGAGCCGGATGTGGAGGCCTTGTGTCTTCGGTAGAACTCATCAAGCCTCAAGAGCCCGTTGCTCCATCTCTTGCCATCGCCACCACCAAGGCACCATCGCGCAGTAAACCTCTTGAGTTGGCTGATTGCAATCTGGATGTTTGTGTTTTCCTCGACCGTCGTTCCGGGGGGTGGGGCAAGGTATTCCTGGTCGTCGAGGGTGGGCCATGCAGCGGCATAGACTGCCCAGTAGCCGGCGACGTAGACTGCGTATCCGACCAATGGGGTCTCGACGCCAACATTCCAGTCTGTCAGGCCCTTGACGAGTTGAAACACGCCTCGTGCCGAGCGGAATATTTCCTTTGCCGAGTCGGACGTGTGTGCGGGGATCGGGTGGGTGAGGTCCGGAATGAATGGCATGTTGTGCCTGTTTAACACCATCCGGGAGAGGAAGTTGATGACGTGGATTGTGGCATAGGATGTGGAGGATTTTGAGTGAATGTGTGCATTCAGGTTATCTGGCGAAAACAGGAGATTGGCTGGGAGGGGGGAGGAGTAAGTCTGAATCAGGTCCTTTAGAATTTTAAAGGAGTGTGGTGGTGGAGGCGGGATAGTGGCCTTTGTTGGTGGTGAGTGATGTTGTGAGTATGCTCCTTTCCATCGCCGCACTCTTCCCCAGATCTCCATCCCACGGATGATGCGACTGAGTTCAGCCTCCTTCTCGCCAATCTGCCAGATTGTGTCTGCTTCAGTTAAGGTCTGGCCCTCGGTTCCGGCAGTGTTTGGTGGGTTGGAGTGAATGTCGCTCGAGCCGGTGTAGCCTCCAATGCGGAGAACGTCGGTCTTGACCTTTTGGCCAAACAGGAATGCGGCATCGTTGCATGGTAGCTTCACTGTGCGGTCTCCGTGGAACCCCTCCTCCTCGTCCTCGGGGTACTCGAATTCGTCGGCAGAGTGCTTACGGCTGCCATTGATGTCCTCCAGACGAAATGAAAGCTCACTCCTGGGCCCACGCACAAGAGCTCGGTCGAGCATAAAGATTGACCAAAACGTGCGGCGAGCAATTTCATCCTGAATGACGAGCTCCTTCTTCTCCTTCTCCTTTGCCTCACCGGCGACAAGGGTGGTCGCGTTGGGCCCAGAGCCCGGCGAGCTCAGCTTCCGCCTCTTGCGCGCGGCGCCGCTGTCTTCTGCATCCGCCGCGGCACCATTCAGCCGCTGGTCCCCTGAGGGATGGTGGTCGTCAGCGCTGACTGCGCTCTCGTCGTCGGCAGGGGATGTGGAGCCGGCTCCCGATCGTCCCAGGCCGAGAATGTTTGCCATTTTTGCGGCCAGGCCGACCCAGAGCATGGCCCTGTCGACCTTGCCCTCGCCTATCCACTCGTGCACTGCAAGCATCAGGAGGGCCTGCACCTTCTCGATAGTGGGCTGGGCAACCTCGACATCCCTGCCGCTCGGGATGCTCGGGCCGAACAGATGTTTACGTAATATCGCCGCATAGAACTCGCCTATCCTGCGGCCCTCCGAAGGCGGTATTGCCGCGGCCGAGGAGCTGCTGCCCTTTCCGGACTTAACGGTTGGGGCTGGCGCGGGCGCAGCAGATTGCGCGTAAGCCTGGTGGAGTTTGATGAGCGGCGGGTAAAAGCGGCCCATCAGTGTCAGGATGCCGAGACAGAGGGGGTAGCTTGTCCTGTCCTCGGTCGTGGCTGCGACGCGGGGCAACACGTGTTGGGAGGGGAGCTTCGGCAGCCGGTTTGGCGACAGGAATGTTGGGGCGTGTAGGAACGGAAGCTCCGCGGAGAAGTGGTGTTTGTAGTGGTCGTGCTGCAAGCGGGTTAGCAAACGCTTTCGGAAATTGATGCAATGGGGAAAAACTCACCATGTTTGTCCAGAACTGCCAAGTGAGACTCGGGTCATTGAGCACCTCTTCTGCCGCGGGGATGCCCGTGCCGTCAATCAAAGCGCCGTGGATGTGTGCAAATAGGATTGGAATTGTGGTGACGGCTGAGGGCGAAGTTGAAGCCGCGGCTCCTCCTCCGGAACCTTTGGACTTGCTGCTGCCGCCGCTGCCGCCGTATGTGAAGCTGGTTTCGAGCACATTGCCTCCAATGATGCCGATGCGCGAGATCCCTCCATCCCTCGCGGTGCCAATCGGGGTGCCGCCTACGGCCGCAGTGCTGCTCGATGTGGGTGTTCCCGGTACCGTTGGTTTTTTCGGTGCCCTCGGCCTGGAGGCAGAGGCACTTGCTCCGGAGCCACTGCCGGCCGCACTCGGGCCTAGCCCTCCTGACGATGCGCCCGCTGCGCCGGCTCCGCCTTCTGCGGATGTCGCTCCAGTCGCCGATGCGTGTCCTCCAGTGGCGGTGGCGCCGCTACGGCCACTACCCGAGATTCCAGTTGCAGCCGCGCTGCCATCTCCTCCGCTCGTGGCCAGAATCTGCTGTCCTCCGCCGCCTGGTACGGGATACACGCAGTCCCGCCCGCTGCTCTCGCAGGCTTTGCACGTCGTGTGCACGCCCGAGTTGACGCATTTAACTTTGCTCCGCCGACAGCGCGCGCATGCTATCGAGCTGCGCATCTTTGGCGCAGCCGCTCCTGCCGTGGAAGCCGTGGTGGGTGCTGTTTCTGGTGCTGCGGGAGACGGTGTTGTTGACAGCCTGGACGTCGCCGCTGCCCGTGGTGATGGTGGATGAGCCTTCGCTTTGTGCAATGCCGTCGCTGCTGGTGCGGGCCTTGCCTGCGTCGTATTCGTCGTCGTAGTAGTAGTAGTAGTTGCCAGTGGGTGTATGATGTTGGGAGATGGAGGAGGGGAGGAGGAGGTATGAATGGATTCCGTGGTTGGTGTCGGTGAAATGTGACCGAGCCCGGCGCCGAGAGAGGCGGGGTGGGAGGAGGGAGTTGATGAGGGAATGGTGGAGGCGGGTTTTCCCCTCGCGGGAGCAACGCGGAGCAGGGGGAGGGGGGGGGGAATGGCAGACTGGTTAGAGTCTGGGTCAAGGTGATTGTGAAAATGGGGGTGGTGTGTGTGTGATTGTGTGGTGTGGGATGGGGGGGGGGGGTGGTTGGGCGGCGGCGGCAGCGGGTCGTGTGGGAGGGGTGGGGCCGGTCGGCCAGGCTTCCCTCTCGGTCGGGGGAGGGATTGGGGGGGGCTGGGCAGCTGGGCTAGGCACTTGGCTGGGCGGCCCTTTGCCTGGCTGCTGCTGCAGCTTCGGTATCTTTTTCGCTGTGGGCCTAAATCGCGTACGATCCGCGCGCGCACAAATCAGGACTCGGACCTGGATCGCAGTGATCCCGACGCGACCAGATGGCTGCTCCCGCCGACGCTTTTCTTTTTTCTCTCTCCGTATATCAACGCCCCGTTACTTTTTCATAAGTAAATTGACGTCGGCGGCGATGCAGCAGCCCTCTCCTGTTTTCAATCGATCCCTCCGATAATGTGACTTTTTATTTTTTATTTTTTTTACCTCATGTAACTTCCAATCGCCAGACACGGTGCGAGCGGGCGTGGACTCCTGCGATGGGGATGGATGGATGGGAATTTGGGTGGTGTGGGTGGGCGGTATCGGGAGATGGATGGGCGGCCGGGCTGTGTGAAGATGGAGGCTCGGGGAGATGGGAGGGGGGGGGGGGCCGCTTCTGCTTCTGCCTGTGGTGTGCAGCGAGCGGACGGGGGAGGGGGGGGAGCGGCGGCGGCGGGAGGTTAGTGTGTGGATGAGGAGGCCGACGGGGGACGAGTCCACGGTGTGCGTGCGTGTGCGTGCGAGCGAGCGAGCGAGCGAGGATTATGCGTGTGTGTGTGTGTACGTCGTGCGTCCGGTGCGGCGAGGCGAGGCGAGGTGAGGCGTGGGAATAGTCGGGGCGGCCGGGGAGCGCACGAGAACAGAGAGCCCAGTCCGCTCGTCTGCTTGCCAGTCGGCCAGGATACGGGCAGCCAGGAGGGATTGCGGTTATTGCAAGTGAGCCCATTGAGCCACACCCCGCCGCTCTTCTCGATCCCACGCTCTCTCGATCTCTCAGTCCTTCTCCTGCTCTCGGCGTGAGGGCATGCGTGCCGGGCGGAGTTGCTGCTGCTATCGGCGAGCGGCGGGCGGGTGCGCGGGATCGAAGCGCACGAGGCGGACGGAACCAACGGACGGACGGACGGACCAGGCCTACGCGGCGCAACACCGCCGACTGCATCTAGTGCCGTAGAGCCACAACTCACGATATCCAGTCTCTAGGTTCATCGAAGGCTACCCCAAAGATGAAATAAAACCTGCGGTTTCCCTTTTACCATATCCTCAGTCGTATCGTGACGGCTTGCACACCCACCGCGCTGCAAGACGGAGGCCTGGGCCTGCGCTGGGCTGTGCTGGGATGCTGCGTGGGCTGGGCCGCCGCCGCCGACGATGGAGCAGAGACGGACGCCGCCCTCGCCCTGGTCCTCCTGGCATGCCGCCCCACCGTCCGGCACGCCTGCCCTCGCGCGGCCTCTGCTGCCTGGCCGCAGCCTGTTGCCTGTCGCCTGCCTCTGTGCGACTCGACCGTGTCGCCAGCCTCGAGTCGAGCCGGGCCATCGCCGCGTCGCACCCGCCCTCCAGCAGGCGGTACAGCGGCAGCAGCAGCAACAGAAGCAGCAGCTGGCCCGTAGCCTCGCATCTGGCCCAGCCCGCCCGCCCGTCAGCGGAGCCCGCGCCCGTACGACCGCCGCCGCACTCCCTCCTTCCCCCTCCGTCGAAACCACGCACGAACGAACGCACGCACGCACGCACCCATCTCTGCTCTCCCTTCTCCCTTCCACCCACACCACATCCCACCACACCCACAGCAGCCCATCCACACCATCCGCTCCATCATCGCTTTCCCTCCATCCCCCTCCAGCCAAGCCGAAACCCCCCCCAGTCTCGAGATACCTCCCCCCCCAGCCCCCGCGCGCGGCCCCATCTTTTCGCCCTCGGATGGCCCCTCAGCAGCAGCCGGCCCCCCCGCAAAGGAACAGAGGGAACGAGAGGGATGGGAGGGAGATTGACGGCTCTAGAGTGCCTAGCCACTTTCCCTCCCAAGGGACTACCCGCGAAACCGCCTTCGTTTCCAGCCGCGAAACCCGCACCACCACGCCGGCTGCGGACATTCATCCACACAAAAGCGGCAAACTGTGTCCTACAACAAGATTCCAGAGTTTAAAAAAATCTCGGAGTTGGGCAGAGGGCGAGTAGAGTGGGATTGTGCATGCATGCACCCAGCCCACCCCTCACCAACGAAAAGGACGAAGGTGGGTAAAAAAAAAAACCATCCTCAAATGAGCCAATCCCATCCCACAATCTCGGCCTCGGTCGCGGTCATCGACCGACCATGACGGATGCATCATGATAAAACTAGGTACGGGAAGGAGAGCGGCCGCGGGTCGAGGATGCGTGCCGGCTTACCTGCCTCTGGCCTGCCTCTGGCCTGCCTCTGGCCTGCCTGCCTGCCCCCCCCCCCCCCCTCCCCTCGCCGCCTTGTTCCATCTTTCCCAGCCGGAAAAGAAATGGTAAATAAATAAATCAAAAAATAAAATAAAAAGAAAGGAAAGGCAAAAAAAAAAGGAAATGCGTAACCGAAAAAGCAATGCAGCAACAGTTTCTCTGTTCTAGCAAGCAGGAAGGAAAAAGCAAAGAAATCCCGGTGCGGCACCCACGGCATCGCAACGCGCACCTCCAACCCCCCCCCTTCCCACTTCAAAACAATCTCCGCCTCCCTATTGGGCCGGATACGAAAGAAAAATTAATGAAATTCCGTCAGGGGGTGTGTGGGAAGGAGAGAGAGAGAAGGAGGGGCGGGCGGCCGGGACCGGTCAGGCGACCGAAAGCGAGGGAAAGGGCGATGAGGGTCGGCCGGCATGCCTGTCTGTCTGCGGGCATTGAGGAAGGAGGAGCCTACCCAGCTAATTTTCTGGAATGATGGTCCCCCCCCTCTCCCGTATCTCTCCTCTGTCCCCGGCTTTGCCTCAGTTTCTTGATATTGGAACGCTGTGCTATGATCAGTGCCGCCCGCCTACTTATTACCTGTTTAGTTAGGGTCACTTATTAACCTTCGGCTTCACACTTCGGTACCAGATAAGGCCCGTCTCTGGAAGACTTTCGAGGTACCAAAGTAAAAGGTGCCGACACCTCTATCTTACGTACACTGCTTCACCCACATCCTTGTCCCCTTCATTCTTTTCTCCAACATTAACGGCTATCGGGATTCTCGTCTCAGCATCATAAAGCACCAGCTGAACCTGGGCCTGACTCACAAACGGTTGAGCAATGCCCCCCCTCCTCCCCATCCAATCCCAGCCAATATCCCCGCACTCTGCGCGTGAGTGCGCGCGCGTGTGATCTCGTGATCCAACAAATCTATATCACCCGAAAAAGCTTTTGTTCATGCCTCCTGGCAAAAAAAAGGTGTGCGGCTATACTCGAGTACAACCGAGCCCAACTCCCGACACTCCCGAACCCCGACTCCGATCCCTACCCGCCTCGAGCACCCCATTCTGGGAGATGGGATTTTTTTTTTCCCATCACCACATGACTACTTATTCTATTATCTTTTACTAGGAGGTTTATCGCAGGTAGGTACGGGACCCGACTTCGTGTATTTCCTTTTTATCTTATTTTTTATGTGGACTCCTTGGACATCGGCATCGGTATCGGAGGTCGGTATCGGTTGCTCGAGGGGGCACCTAGCCAAAAGGGGGATTGGGTGGGGTGTAGGTGAAGAACCTACCTGTCTGTTAGTCTCGTGGATACTGCAGAGTACCCGAGTGCAACCACTACCACTCTACCTAAGCCTCGGAGTCGAAGTTACTTTATTCGAGGTACTCTAATCGCACAGTAGTACTATTCTACACTGCATGATGCATATGGGGCCATGGACTAGGTACTTTGATGAACGTTAACATTCGATAGTGCCTAGGAACTTTACTCTAGGCATTCTTTATGCAGCGAATCATTGGCTGGTGGTATCCACGTTCCTAGCGATAGAGGGTGGACTCGGGGCGGATGTGGAGGCGGAGGGAGGGGGGGGTTGTACGGATAACGTCATGATCATCAGCTGCATAGAGTGCCCTACTTGGAAGCTTAAGTCCTCTGCTATTATTCTGACGTCTAGGTACACAAGTTATGAGCCGCATCGATCCCAGCTGTACTGTAGACTAACTCTCTAGGCACTCTAGTAATTTATCTTTTTCCTATCCATGTGCCGACCTCTAGAGGGAAGAATGGGGGGGTTTTTCTTTGTTGTTTCTTTCTTTTGGTGATTAATTATTATTTGGATTTTGAAATTTTTTATTATATTGTATATGCTCGTTTAGGATCTAGATCTACGTAGCTACGTATCGAAAGGAAACAAGTCGAGCGCGTGAAGTGGGTGAGTGAGTGAGTGCACGTGGATTACAATTGCCTGATTTCGGTAATGCCCAAATACGGGTGTGTGGGGGGTTTTTTTTTTTGAAGGAAGTTTTTTTGAAACGGTCGAGTGAGTGCAGTGAGTGCAGTGAGTGCGTGAGTGCACGTGGATTATAATTATAATTACCTGATTTCGGTAATTATAATGCCCAAATATAAATACAGCTGGTGGTATATATCGTATCGATACTTGGTAGGAGGTAGCTACAGGGGCCTCGCGATCGATATCGATCGAGCCATAGCTCAAGTACATGGTGGGACCGGTAGGTGGGTGCTTACGTATTGTCGCGGTCGACTTGGATGCGGATGTGATTTGCAAATTTTGGGCTTTAAATATTAATTTCTTATCAGATTATGTAGCTATAAGCGGGAGTGCAGTGGAAGTGAGTGATTGGTACAAGAAAAGAGGGAGGTACTTGAGAAGTAGGTGTATACCTAGGTATATAGCTACCTGGTGATAGATCTACTATGGAATCGATATTGGCTAAGTACTTAGCCTCCCTTTTCTTTTCTTCTACAGATCCAGTGGTATAGTGGTATAGTCTCGTTCCGGGGGGGGGGGGGAGTAAGTGTACCTACGCCCAATGAAGTAGAACATCGAGTTTCCGAATAGGGAAGCCTAAGTTTCCCGAATAGGAAGTCGTGCACGCACGCACGATAATATAACTGATGGTGTACGTATACGTACATACCTACCTACTTAGAGGTAAGTACATGTAAAGTACCTAAGCTAATTAAGGTGGGTATTTTTGTCGCGACCTTGATTTTGTTTTGGGCTTCAATTTTTGTCGGATTGTGTATGTAGGTGGGGGGGGGGACTGGAAGTGAGTGGTTGATATAAGAAATTCAAAAAGAGGTGGCTATGCCTAGCTACGTGTAGAGCTCCCTAAGGTAATAGATATAGATCTAGATCTAGATCTAGATCTACTACGTACTTAGGTAGGTATATATATATATACGTAGGATATATTATATCAAGAGGTATATGAAAGTACGTACATGTAGCTACTTACTTCTTAAGCCTCCCTTTTCTTTTACAGATTCCCAGATCCGTACCTAAGCCCAATGAGGTAGAATACCGAATTTCCGAATAGGGAAGCGTAAGTTTCCCGAATAGGAAGTCTTGCACGCACGATATATACATTACCTACCTAGGTAGGGACTCGCGATCGAGCCATAGCTACTTACCTAGTAGGTGGGTATTTGTCGCGGCTTGGATGCGGATGTAATTTGATTTTGGGCTTTATAATAAAAAAGTGAAATCAATTTTTATTTTTATCGGATTATGTAGGCGGGGGGGGGAAGGGTGGGCACGAGACTAGGGGGGGGGGGTGGGGTACGTGTACCTAGACCCAATGAGGTAATCATCTATGGAATATCGAGTTTCCGAATAGGGAAGTTTCCCGAATAGGAAGTCTTGCACGCACGATAATATACATTAAATATAACTGATGGTGTACGTACCACCAGGCTAGGTGTACGTATACAGTTGTTTTTCTTTTTTTTGCAACACCTCACCTTTATCACCTTGGCTGGGAAAGGTTAATTATAATATGGCGCAGGTATTTATACGTACGAGCTAGGGCCGGCTAGACACTTTCTTTTATCGAGTATAGATCTATCTGCTGAATTCGTGGACTCGGGATCGGGGCTGATATTGCTTTAGAATTTTCTTTTTTTAGGTTTTAGGCGTAGTTTATTTTTTTTTTTTTTTCCTTCCAATGATGTTGGTTCTATGTAAGGTACGTATTCTGCTTTCCCTACTCTAGAAACTAGAATACCGATTCCGTATTCCCAATATTTATACCTATATATTCCTTCCGTCCTAAAACCAACCAAAAATTCCGTCCAATATTAATGCCTGCGCGTCGACCACTGTTGCATGTTGACGATCTAACTAAGTAGCTATAGTTTTATATTTTTTTACCTCTCGAGCTCTTTTATCCGGATCCGTCGACACCAATTGCAATATCATCGATGCCAATTATTTACCTGTTATAATATTATAATGTCTCTTTCCCTCCAATCAGTTAACGTTGCAAGGTTCGAATTCCTCCTCTTATTCTCTTATTCTCTTATACGCAATTTACTTTTTTCGAACTTCGAATTCCCTAGATCTAGATCTGATCAGTGCAGTGTGATATATACCTATACCTAACTATACCTCGACCAAGGTGATAATTATAACCCAACGCCGGCGCCGAACCAATCAATCCTTTCCTCCGGATCCTCCGGATCACAAGTTAATTTCCTAACCCCAGAAACTGGTTCCGGATCCACTCTAGATCTTATATACGTATATACGTATACCCATTCCCTTCTTTTTTTTTTTTTTTTGAATTTCCTTCAAGTATCCCAACCCCAATCCAAATGGCCATCCTAAACTCTTTATTTCGATCCTGATCCCCTTTATAATAATATTACTATTCCCATTAAATCCCAATCCAAACAGCCCCACAACCGACCTCGAGCTCTTGCAGACGATCGACGTCGACCGGTACCACATATATATATACCATATATACGTATACCTACACAAGTAAGTAGGAACCTCCTTACCTCCTAGGCCTAGGCCTTCTGACTGGTACCCGTTGCCTCCCCCTCCCCCTCCCAAACTCCCCGTCCCAAAACGCGACGCGGTCGTACAGAGTTCGGAGGAAGCTCAAAATTGCGGCGCCGGCGCTGGAGCTGGAGATGAGGTGTGTGAGGGTTGAGATGTGGCGGAGGAGGATGGCGGAACTGCAAGGGAGGGTATGTTATGTTAGAAAAATGTGGTTTAGGAAGGTTGTGGGGGAGGGGGGGGAATATTAATGGGGAAAGGTAATGGGGAAAGGTACATTAGAAGACCAACCTATTCATAATAATCACAAACAGAACCATGATGAGCGCGATGTATATCGTGACGACGGAGAGGTAGATTGCGTTTGAGGCGATGGTGAAGCCTGAGAGGAGGAGGCGGGAGAGGACGTCCATCTTTTTTCCTCTAGCTTGGTGTTGAAATTGTTGGTTTTATAAGTAGTTAGTTTCCTTTATATGATGTATATACTAGTATAGTACTTGCTGTTTTTGGTAAGTTGGAGGTTTTTGTAGTTTTTTCGTGGTGATGTTTGAAATTCGGAATCGATCGCGAAAATGTTGTAGGAAGATTTATAATATGAAAAGTACCAAGGGGGTTGGGAAAATAATTCCGTTGGGGGGGGGGGGGGGGGGGGGGGTTATATATGCATATGGATGTTGTAGCTAGCTACCGAATTTCTTTTCGAATTCGGGGGTGGGTGGATGGCCATCCATCCACGTGTTGGCCTCGGAGGGAGTGTGGCCATATAAGTAGTTACCTAGGTAGGTATGCATGGACGTCGGTCGGTGTGGGATTAAGGATGTTTTGCTGATGGAATGAATGGCCAGCGCTAGTCTTAAGCTTGGTGAAACGAGAAACAATGGAGGTGGTTTACTTACATATATACATTTTCCAGAGGTCTGTTTTCTGAATTTCAAGGTAAGGTTTCCATTATGCCCAGATGTGAGTACATGTACGTACAGTACTGCATGCGCAAAAAAGGGAATGAATGAAATGCAGGCCTACCTGGGTTGAATTCGTGGTTGGTTGCCGGTTTCAAGTTAGCAATTATATGACCGCGGTGTGTTATCATGATTTTCTGAAATTGAGAGATCTAGAGCTAGACTCAACTCAAATCCCGGGCTACCTAGATGTGTGACAAGTCATCATATGCATCGATATCCAGCGCTCCAGCATGCATGCGTGGGTGGGTGTTTGGTACCTTTTATGGTATATATGGTAACTCATGATCATTGAGCTGCCCTTCGTGACGTCGTATCGCATATGCATGCGGTACCTGTACGTATACATATGGTGATGGGTGATATCGATTGAGTTTTTGTTCTGAGTGATCCCTTTGATCATACTCCCTCGAGTATATATGTCTCTTTCTGAAGCAGCTGTATACTATACTTCCAAATTCCGAGTATTAATCTTAATCCGAGAAACTGCAATGCGTCGCGGCGGGCCGTGGTTAGAGTCTGGGTATGTGGGTATTTCCCAGCCAACAGAAAAACGTACCGCAGTTTTTGCAGCGTAGTACGGCGGGCTACTTATACTTGTATACTCACTTTGTAGCACAGTGATCATGACGTTATTCATTAATATCAATATTTATGCGAGACAGAGCCATGGCCAGGGTCACGACCGTCATGGGTGTGGGTATACGTAGTCGGAGAAATGAGGCGGGGGGTGCTGGTAGGCTAAAAAAGTCAATTTGACAGATATTACCTCCAGTCCCTATAGCTATTCTCTCATCACAGTCGACTCGGTAAGGTTAAACCTGCGACAATGAAAGGATGTGTGGCGCTGCCAATTGATTGAGTAGCTGTTTTTTCGATCGCTTTGCATGCACATGCAAAGAGATCTGTTTCTGGTTCTGGTTTCTGCTCTCTCTCTCTCTCTCGCGCGCGCACTTTAAATGCGAAGAAAGCCATCCTACCTGTACTGTACGTACATGTTGAAGCATATATTATGCAGTGATATCGCATATATACACTGACTGCATAGCCTTCACAAATGCAGGAAGGATGTGTCAGCATGAATATAATTATTCAGCCTTTACAGAGCCACAGGAGCTACCTAGGCTAGGCATGACATTACATCTCGGTCTCAGTTTAAATTTCGGTTAGGTCTTCCCCGGGCACTCTGTATCATCAATCCGGATATCCATCGTTTCGGCCTGCACTCTCTGTTTTTTCACTTCGTGACTGAGGGCATTAATATTTATCACTACCTACATATAGGTAGGTATGGATGGCACAACTAATTATAATCCCTCGCATAGGTTATGTAGGTAGGTAGGTATATGTTCCCAAACACCGAATGACATGTCTGGCCGTTGGCCTGATCTTTCGTTCTTTAAACTTCTGCCAAAGAATAGTTCTTTATCACATTAGTTACGTATACGTTTATCAAGACACAAAATAAAAATTAAAATCTAGAGCCCAATAATAGCAAAACTTACAAGAGATATATCATGAGGTACCTACTGTAGGTATGTACCTAATATATATGAAAGCCTATGCGGCCGAATATTACTTAAATCAAGACCTGTCAAATACAAGCTTGAAACCAGGATGGAGATATGATTTGAGTGTACATGTACATTCATCACATACATACCGCGGTGTTTGGATCCTTTGGGCTGTACCTATGTAAGTAGTGGGATGGAATTGATGCCTGCTGATCAAATCATGAGGAATATCGGACCAAGTCCGTGATGGCAGGCGGGCCCGGGGCTGTGTGTTGGAATTTTTCATGCTCGTGTGCGAGAAATGATGAACTTGAAAGTAGCGTAGAGAGGTATCTAACTATGTAACTACGGGCTGGGTTTATTAAAGGAACATATGCATCACTACCGTGAGGCATCGTTCCTTGGCATGTCACAAGCGCCTTGGCACAGTAGTTATAGAGTCATCTGTGGCGTAGGATTACAAGGAACAAGACACATACTACACACACACCGTACGTTCAGGTTATAAGCCCGGTGCTTCCCAGCACCATAAAATTTTCTCTAAACCCTATTTCAAGTTTACATTGTGGCTTCTATCCGTACTAGGAGTCAACAACGGCTGTCTCCGAACAGCATTTTGTCGGAGCAAGAAGACAAGGAAGGCGAGGAGAGTTTTGATCCTGAAGAAGGGGAAACGGAGAGCCCAGACCCTGAAGAAGGTGAGGCGGAGACTGAAGTAGGAAACGAAGTTGAAGGAGCAGAAGAAGAGGAAGAGATCGAGAGGTCTTTCTTACCCGAAAGCCCGCGAGCTATCCACTTGCGTGGGGGTAACGATCTCGGCGTCCATCAATACGGTTCTGTGATGACCAGGTCCCAGTGGACAGGAACCAGGAGCGGGTATTGTAGCCGTGGAGGTGGTGGGTACAGTTGGTAGGCTGAATGGAGGCGGGGTATGAGGAGTTGAGGGCGCGGACAACGTACTCGTTGGTTTGGTCTAATAGGTGGCGGGTGGCGGTGATGGGTTCTGAGCCTGGGAGGATGAAGGTGCGGCGGGTGGGAAGAGTGAATCCTGGGGCGAGGCGAGGGGTCGAGGCACGGGGCATGGGACGTGGTCAAGGCGGGGTCAAGAGGGGCTGTCTAGGCCACGGAGGAAGAGAGTATAAAATATATTTGAATAACAACTTGTTAAGGTACAGCTGAGGGAAGGAGACAAGTTGTTGCGTGAAGAGGAAAGGAAAAGAAGACAAGACGAGAGGGAGGAAGGACTCCTTATATAGAGATCCTTCTCGGACTATGGAACTAGAAAGACATGAATAGAATAGCAGCGCCGCGGCTGCGCAGAGGCTGCGCGGCTGCTGCGCAAGGTACATGAGTCAAAGGGAATTAGAAATCAACTGCGCAATAGAAATGACTAGAACTGAATAGAAACTGACAGAAACATATGGAAAGCTATTGCGCAGTGAAGGTTCGTGATACCAGAACCTTCTGGTGGTTTCTCTTGGATTCCGAACTAGGAAGTCGAGCAGTGACAGGGATGCGGGCTGTCATGTTGCAACGGTTACCAGGAACGGGCTAGGGCATAGGCGAGGTGCATGGTGATATGGAGTAGCACTAGTAATAAGCGGAACTCGTCGGGAGTCAGGATTAGGTGAACATGGATCCACTGTGGCTGGTAGCGAGGCTGCGGCTGTTGGTGGCTGGGTGCAGGATGGTCTTGGGTGAGGCTAGAAACTCGGTTCATGACAGTAGCCCTCCTTCTAGAGGAGAGCTCCAGCGATCTTTCTTGGGTAGGCTCCAGGTCGTCGTCGATGATGATCGGGTCGTACCAGGAACCACTCATGGTGCGGGGAGGTTTTCGGGTCTTGGTTTGGTTGGGTAAGCAGTGTGGAAACGCCTAACAATTGCTGGGGCGTTCTCGAGGTCGCTTGCGGGTTGCCAGGTGGGGTGATCGTAACCGATCCAACGGACAAGATACTTGAGTTGTCTTCGGACTAACTTAGAGTCAAGGATGTCTTCGACTTCCCACTCAAGGTCTTCGTTAACAATAACTGGAGGGGGAGGAGGTTGAACTTGGCCTGCGAGAGGGTCTTGGGCGACTGGTTCGAGGAGGGAGACGTGAAAGACTGGGTGAACCTTCATGGTGGCGGGGAGTTCAAGCTTATATGCATGGCTGGAAATTTTCTGGATGATTCGAAATTTCCCAAGGCGTTTGAAATCCAGCTTGGTCGAGGGGCGGGTGGTGTGGATGTGTCGCCTCAAAAGCCAAACTTCATCGCCGATCTTGTATGCAGGTGGTGGGATTCGGTGACGATCGGCTTGTTCTGCATGAATAGCTTGGGACCAGGATATCTCAGCCTGCAGGTGTTTATCCAGAAGCGACAGGCGTTCGGCATAATCCTTGAGTGCTTCTGGGGTGGGCTGAGGAACTGCGGGGTTGGCCAGGATTTCATAGCGGGGTTGTTGTCCATAAACGGCAAAGAAGGGAGTGATTCCGGTGGTGGCTGACAGGGTGTTGTTGTATGCGAACTCGGCCATGGTCAGTAGCTCAGACCAGTTGTCCTGTTGGTAGTTACAGTAGGCGCGGAGGTATTGTTCTAGGATTGCATTGACTCTCTCGGTCTGGCCGTCCGTCTGTGGGTGGAAGCTGGTGGAAAGCTTCTGTTGAATTCCAAGCAATTTGCATAGGAACCTGGAGAACTCGGAGGTGAACTGGGTTCCTCTATTACTAACAATAGAGTCAGGGAGGCCATGGAGGCGGAAGATGTTGTCCATGAACAGGCGTGCAAGGGTTTCGGAGTTACATTCGGTTGTCGTGGGAATATAGTGTGCCATCTTGGATAGGCGATCAATCACAACTAGGACAGCATCGAAGCCGTTCGACATGGGGAGTCCAGTAATGAAGTCCATTGAAACGGAACTCCATCGTCTGACTGGAATTTCGAGGGGTTTTAGAAGACCATAGGGTGCATGGCGAGCTGGTTTAATTCTCATACAGGTATCGCAATTTTGAATGTACCGTGCAATGGTTTTACACATTTTCGGCCACCAGTAATTGCGAGATACCAGCTCGTAAGTGGCGGCTCTTCCAGGATGTCCTGCGGCAGGATGTTCATGGCAAGAGTTGAGAATTTTCGACTGCAGCAATTCGTTGTCTGGGATGTAGAGGAGTTTATTGACGTAAAGGAGTCCCTCGTCATAGGTACACTCACCAAGGGGAACTGTTGGGTGTTTGGTGTCGAAGTTCTCGAGTGCAAGGAGGATGGATTTTCCGAGAGCATCGGATGGCAGTAGGGTTCTGATCTCGTCATTGAAACCAATTGAGGCGGCAGAGAGGGAGTATTCGGAAAATTTAGAGGCTGGGATAAGGGCGCGCACGGGTCGTGCACGTTCATCCCCCTCTTCAGGGAGGTCTCCAGACCTGCGTGTTAGGGCGTCGGCTTTTCCATTCTTTTCACCAGGTCGGAACACAATAGTAAAGTCGTATTGGGCTAGTTCTCCAGCCCAGCGTGCCTGCCGACGGTTCAGGAGGGTCTTGGTCTTGAAAGATTCGAGGTTATGGTGGTCGGTCAGGATGGTAAATGGCTTGGGAAGGGCATGAAGGTACATATGCCACTTATCCAGGCAGACCACGATTGCAAGAAGTTCCTTATCACCAATGCCGTAATTGCATTCGGCTGGTGACATTTTCTCGGACAGGAAGGCAATAGGATGTAAGACCGTCTTGCCGTTTTCTGGGATTTTCTGAGAGAGAATGCCGGAGACCACATAGTCTGAGGCGTCGGTTTCCAGAATGGTTTCAAGGTTGGGGTCAAAGTGTCGGAGGACAGGTGCTGTGGTGAAGGCTTTCTTCAATTTTGAGAATACTAGGTCACAGTCTGAAGACCACGCAAAGGGAGTATCCTTTTGCAATAGTCGGAAGAATGGTTGACAGATGCGGGAGTATCCTTCTATGAAACGTCGGTAAAAGTTAGCGAAACCTAGGAAACATTGTATATCCTTCACGGATTTTGGTGTTTCCCATTCGATAACTGCCTTGACTTTTTCTGGGTCCATTTCAATGCCTTCGGAGGAGATAACAAATCCGAGGAAGGTTGTCTTGGTCACGGTAAATTCGCATTTTTCTGGTTTGACGAAGAGTCCTGCTTCGGAGAGTTTGGCGAGGACTTTGCGAACTTGTTCTTGGTGTTCTTTTCGGTTCTTGGAGTAAATCAAAATATCGTCGAGGTAGACGACACAGAAAACGTCAAGGAATTCTCGGAGAGTGTCATTGACAAAGCGTTGGCAGGTTGCTGGGGCATTGGTAAGTCCAAAGGGCATGACCATGAATTCGAAGAGGCCGTATCGGGTTCGAAAGGCCGTTTTCCATTCGTCGCCTTCCTTAATCCGGATGAGATTGAAGGCTGCTCGAAGATCCAGTCTGGTGAAGTACTTGGATCCTCGGATTTGGTTCAAGGTTTCTTCGATTCTCGGAAGGGGGTATCTGTCCTTGTGGGTAATGTCGTTGAGAGCCCTGTAGTCGACACATAGGCGCAGGGAACCGTCCTTTTTCTTGACGAACAGGATGGGGGAGGCACTGGATGAAGAGCTTGGTCGGATGAAGGCTTTAGCGAGATTTTCATCAAGCCATTCTCGGACTTCCTTGAGCTCAGCATCGGACATGGAGTACATGCGTCCGAGGGGGGGTTTTGCGCCAGGGAGAAGCGGTATTTCGTGATCCACATAGCGATGTGGAGGTAGGACCGAGGCTTCTTTCTTGGAGAACAGGGGAAGGTAATCGTGGTATTCAGTGGGGACCAGCTTTTCAGCTGGTTCAATGCTTGGGCTTTCCTCAGGGAGTGAGGCGAGGACACAAATCATGGAACCGGGTTGCTTGGTAGCAATTCTCATGGCGGCACGAGAGATCACAGCAATCTTATGGTTTGTTGGTGATGGCGGATTGCTAGTGATGGTGGTTTGGCGGACTGGAAGGCAGTGGGCTTGACAGTATCCAGAAGCAAAGGTCAAGGTGTTCTTTTGCCAATCGATTATTGGGTTATGGCGTCGAAGCCATGTTTTTCCAAGGATGAGGTTCCATCCGGCCAGTTTTGTCACTTGGAAGGTTAATACTTCTTCGTGCTGGTCGACGGTGAGTTTCAAGGTACAAGAGTGGGTTATCTGTCCTGCAACTGAGCGCCTTCCGTCAACGACGACAAGGTCCTCTGGTTTTGGTTTCACATCGAGGTTCAGGTTCAAGGACAAGGCAAAGTCAAGATCGATAAACTGGGAGGTAGCTCCACAGTCGATCATGCAGGTTCCAGACAAAGAGTTATTGATTGAAGCATTGAGAGTCATGGGTGACTCAGAGCCGAGATCACCAGAAAGAGAAACAGAGGATAGGCGCAAAGCAGCAGAAACTCGATACCTTCGCAACCTACTCTTGCGAGCAGATCGTGACTCAACAGGAATAACAAAGCCTGAACCAGGCAAATCAACAGATGGTAAAAGAGAAAAAGAATTGACAGAAAACATAGGGGAACAAGAAGCGCACGAAGGCGAAAAACAAACACAAGAGGGTTCAAGAGAGAAGACACCAGGTTGCATCCTGGCACTCCTTGAAGGGTCTTCGGTCTTCAAAGAGGCAGTTAGTTTTTTGCCTGAGTGGCAGTCTCGGAGGTGGTGTAGAGGACCACAGTTGCTGGTGCTGTGGGGGCAGCAGTTTCGAGGGTGCTGTTGGCCTTCTGGCTCTTATTGGGGCAGACACTGGCGAAGTGTCCCTTTGCGCCGCAATAGAGGCAGAGGCCGTTGGCACGGCGGTAATCTTTGTCGGCCTGGGTAAGAGGCCCGCGCTTTTTCTTGACCTCAACGGCAGAGAGGTCCATGGGGCCCGCATGTGAACCTGTAGCTGTGGAGGAGCTGGCAGGCGCACTGGCACGGGGAGCAGTGGTGTTATGGGAGGGCGTGTGGTGTTGGCTTTGAACACGCCTGATGTGTTGTCAAGCTGAATGCACATTTGCGCAACAGCGGCGAGGGTGTCAGGGACATTGAGTTGGTAAGACAGTGCTGTGGCAGTGTCTTTGTTGAGGCCAGAGCGGAATCTGGCAATCTGCTCTTTTTGATTCATTGAGAGCTTGGTGGAGATGGTGACAAATTCGGCGGCATAAGAGGAACAATCTCTCTTGCCTTGCCGGAGTTTGTCAAGTTTTTCTCTTGCTGTGGCTTCAGCATCTGGGTCGTCGAATGCTGCCTGGAGGGCGCTGATGAAGCCCTCATAGGATTGGAACTGGACTTGGCCAGTTACTGGATCCATATGGGGGTTGAACCAGGATTGGGCACTTCCGGACAGGTGTGAAGCAGCGTAGGAGATCTTGGAGATATCAGTGCTGTATCGGGTCGGGTCGGAGGAGAAGACAAGCTGCAATTGCGTGATGAATTGCCGGTATTTGTCCCTAGTTCCATCGAAAGCAGTTGGATCTGCAATCTTTGGGGCCAGGTTTCGGGCAACAGGTTGAGGAGTAAGGGCTTTGAGGCGCTCGGAGGCCCCGTATCTATATCCCGAGAGGAAATAGAAGTAGAGTGCCTTGTTGGCAGCTTGGCTCTCGTGTGGGTTGGGGATCTGGGGAATCACTGGATGGGCGATTACGCCTGTATTTCCGCTGTTGACTCCGACTAGGTGGGAGTCCAAGACTGGTGCGATGAGATCAGGGTCCATGTTTGGAGGGTAATCTGGGACGAATGATGGTTCGGGGAGTGTGTTCTGAACCCATCGGAATAGGTCGTTCCAGGGGGTCGCTGGGGGAATGGGGTTTTCTGCGCGGTCGGTCATTGTGGGAGTGTGTGGCGGAGACAGTTATGTCGACGCAACAAAGTGTGATGACCAGGTCCCAGTGGACAGGAACCAGGAGCGGGTATTGTAGCCGTGGAGGTGGTGGGTACGGTTGGTAGGCTGAATGGAGGCGGGGTATGAGGAGTTGAGGGCGCGGACAACGTACTCGTTGGTTTGGTCTAATAGGTGGCGGGTGGCGGTGATGGGTTCTGAGCCTGGGAGGATGAAGGTGCGGCGGGTGGGAAGAGTGAATCCTGGGGCGAGGCGAGGGGTCGAGGCACGGGGCATGGGACGTGGTCAAGGCGGGGTCAAGAGGGGCTGTCTAGGCCACGGAGGAAGAGAGTATAAAATATATTTGAATAACAACTTGTTAAGGTACAGCTGAGGGAAGGAGACAAGTTGTTGCGTGAAGAGGAAAGGAAAAGAAGACAAGACGAGAGGGAGCAAGGACTCCTTATATAGAGATCCTTCTCGGACTATGGAACTAGAAAGACATGAATAGAATAGCAGCGCCGCGGCTGCGCAGAGGCTGCGCGGCTGCTGCGCAAGGTACATGAGTCAAAGGGAATTAGAAATCAACTGCGCAATAGAAATGACTAGAACTGAATAGAAACTGACGGAAACATATGGAAAGCTATTGCGCAGTGAAGGTTCGTGATACCAGAACCTTCTGGTGGTTTCTCTTGGATTCCGAACTAGGAAGTCGAGCAGTGACAGGGATGCGGGCTGTCATGTTGCAACGGTTACCAGGAACGGGCTAGGGCATAGGCGAGGTGCATGGTGATATGGAGTAGCACTAGTAATAAGCAGAACTCGTCGGGAGTCAGGATTAGGTGAACATGGATCCACTGTGGCTGGTAGCGAGGCTGCGGCTGTTGGTGGCTGGGTGCAGGATGGTCTTGGGTGAGGCTAGAAACTCGGTTCATGACAGGTTCAGAATCTCCACCGGAGCCACCGGTACCACGCCCAACTACCGCACGTCCCGTGGTTCACAACCCATACGCTCGGAATAATATGGGCAGATTTCTGAAAGACGGTGTTGAGAAGATTCAAAAGATGGACGGTTTAAATTATCATCAGTGGAGGCGTGATATTGAGATGCTCTTGATTCTCAAGGACATATGGGATCCCTTGATGGATAAACAACCTGATCCACCCAATGGTGAAATTTACGTTGTATGGTTGAAAATTCAGAAGCAGTCTTTGGCAGTCATTCATCTAAGCCTGAAGCATGACCAGGCTCCTTTAATTTCCGACTGCAAGACCGGTAGAGCGGCTCTTGAGAGATTAGCATCCACTTTTGCTTCTTCGGCGGATTCCAATAAGGCCCGGGCCGAGGAGGCTTTCGGTCGGGCAAAGAAGGCTCCGCAGCAGACTATGAGCCAATGGATTTCTCATGTTAAGAAGCTGAATGGTGAGCTTCAAGCGGTGGGTATTGAAATGGCAGAGACACGTGTTGCCTATCGTATCCTTGCTGGTTTGGGGAGGGAGTTTCACTCGATGAAGCACACGCTGCAAGCAAAAGATAACCTGACACTGGATATGGTTACTCAAAATGTTTTGGCTTGGGAGCGTGACTCGACAGATGACGATCATGGTACAATGCAACAACAATATACGATTGCTCCGGTCCCAAGCGCAAACAACACTCACAGGGGTCCTATGCAGATGGCAATGGCAAATCAGGTTCAGTCGATCCCTTCGCAACAACCATAACATATTGCTCAACCTACCATATACACAAATCAGCAATATTCAAATCCTTACCAGCCTCAACAGGGTGGAAACAATCAGTATCCGGTTGGTACTTCAGTTCATCTTCAAACTTCCGCAGGCCCAGTGCGCAGCAATCAGCAAGTTCAAACTCGATATTCCCCTTACAATTTAGTCCCATGCACTGCTTGTGGGAAGTTGGGCCATAATGTTTCAAAATGTTGGCATCGCAATCCTAATTTGAAACCCCAATGGATGAAAGATCAAGATGCTGCGAGAGCGCAGCTGCAGCAACAACAGTATGTGGAGCAGACGACTGGTCAGCCAGCTCCAAATCCACTACCTCAATGGAATCCTGTCGGTCCCCAATATTATCAAACAACACCTGTGCAGAATTTTCAAACGCCCCAAACCCCATATACCTCTAGTTTCATTCTGCCTCAACAGCAATTTGTTCCTAATCAAGCTATGAACCCTCCGCAGTCCATGAATCAAGCCCAAGTGCAACAACAATTACCTGCTCCTCAACAACTGCAAATTAGTCAAGCTCCATCCCAACCTTTCTCAACCACTCAGCAAACCCCGGCTCCAGTTGCATCGGGTATATAACAAATGCAGCAAGCTCAGTTTACTCAAGGTTTTCAATTTAAAGGTCCTGATTCTACTCTGACTCGCAATGATTATACGAACGCTTTCTCGGCTCAAGTACACTTGAACCCATTAACAGAGAATTTTTCGGACCAATTTTGTATGTCACTAAAGAACTGGCCGGATCTGGAATCGGTTAAAAGCTCCCCGGAGGCAGGGGGAGTTTCTCCGGGAGATGAACCTGATAAATGGTTGATGGATAGCGGCGCTTCTTGTCATTTCAGCACTTTTCGTCACTTGTTTTTATACCTGAGACCGTTGGATACACCAATCCAGGTTCTGACCGGTAACGGGTATATTACTGCGAAGTACAAGGGTTCTATTCCTCTGTTGATTGCAACTGGCGAATCGAAGAAAGTGGAACAGGTGTTGCTCGAAAACGTTCTTTACGTGCCGGACTTGAAATCGAAAGTGAATTTGTTCAGTGTTGTGGTTCTCGCGGATCATGGGGTAAGCAGTATTTTCGGAAGCAGTGATGTCCGTTTCCAGAAGGATGGATTGGTTGTGGCTAGCGGTACTCGCATTGGCAACAGCTGGTGGCTCGACGCGGGTCTCCGCTCGCACGAATTGTGTTTTATGGGTCTGAAGGATACAGGCTCTGCTAACGTTCAAACTTTGCAAACTTGGCATCAACGCCTTGCCCACCTGAATACTCGAGACATTTTAAGACTTTTGAAAGGAAAGGCGAAGAGTGTCAATATAGGTGTGCCGCCTGTCGATAACATTGGCCCATTGGAATGCACGGGCTGCTTGGTTTCTAAACAGCATAGGAAGATTTCGCGTGTCCCCATTGCCCCGAAATTAGGTAAATGTTTTGTGATTTATGCAGATATTGCAGGTCCTATGCAAATTGAAGGGGTGGTTGGAGGTCATAGGTTTATTATGGTTTTTGTGGAAGAGGATTCCAAGTTTAATTGGGTTACCTGCATGGTGAACAAGGATGATATTCGTGAAGCCTTCTGAAATTTGGTTGCTTTTCTGGGAAGGTCAACCGGACGTCTTGTTGGCACTTTACACACAGACAATGAGGCCTCTCTCATGGATAAGACTTTCCAATCGGAACTTCGGAATAAGGGCATTATTCATCGCACGACACAGACATTTTCCCCCGAACAGAACGGACCGGCAGAAAACGCAATTAAACAGCTCGTCAACAAGGCTTCTTCAATTATGTGGGCTCCACGCATTCCTGTAGGGTTCTGGCCGGAGGCGATATTATGCGCTACCTATATCAAGAATAGATCACCCCATAGAGCTTTGGGGGGTGATACTCCTTTCGAACGTTGGTTTGGTTCCTCTCCTGAGTTGGATCATTTAAAAATATTTGGCAGTCGCTGCTATGCTCACGTGGAGAAGGAGAACAGGAAGAAGTTCGACTCTCATACGGCTGAATGCATTTTTCTCGGATATTACGCAAATGATGGCCTGTTTTGTGTCTATGACGTGAATAGAAGAGTTATTACAAAGAAAAGGGATGTGGTATTTTTCGAACATATTTTAGGTCACCCTTCGATGGAGGCCTGGGGTTTGCCTGTTGGTTTCGATATCCTGGGTTTCAAAGTTGACAAGACTAGTTTGTCTACATCCTTACCTATTCCCAACGATTTTGACATGTCCCTGCACGACACGGATGAATCTTTTACTCCAAATTACGACAGCATTGAACCGTCTTGCGATTCCCTCATGATTGCTATGTCGAATCTTACATTTCGCGAAGCAGAATGCAAAACAATTGCGTTGGATGTTTTGGACGCTCCGAATTCTTGCGATGTATCCGTCAACGATATGATAGCAAAGCGCCCACATTCTTTATCAGATAATATGCTGACCTTGAAGCGCAATGCTAACGTTTCCGATTTAAAACCCCTTCCACCAACCCTCATGGAAGAACGTTACAAATTACACGCGTTGAAACTAGCCGCAGAATACAAAATTGTCATGGACGCCATCCTCAAGCCAACGGTTGAAGAGGACCCAACACATTGGAAAGCAGCTATGAAATCATCGAATAAAAAGTTCTGGCTAAACGCCTGCCTTGCGGAGTTGGTTAATGTAAGCAAAATGGGAACTTTCGTTTTCACCAAAGAACTTTCTCCAGGACGACGAGCTCTTCCGTCAAAATGGGTTTTCAAACTGAAGAAGAATGACGATGGCACAGTGGATAAGTTCAAGGCTCGTTGGGTCGTGAGGGGTGATGTCACGGAGTCCTGCGAGTGCAGGGAACACGTGACACTGCCGTCGCTAGCAAGACAATCCTACCGGTGTCGCAGCAACTAGGGCTGCGGCGGGGTTGACAAGAAGGACTGCGCTAGTGACAAGTGGCCGTAGAACACCTTTATATGCTATTCCAGCCAACCAACAACATGTTGGTTGATCCACCTTTTGGTGCAACGGTTAGTATGTGATCTGGAATGCAATAACCGTAACAGTTCAACCGACATAAACGGTCACTGGTTCGAATCCCCCTTGGGTTAAAGAGATTAAAGGGAATTAATGATGGTGGCTGAGAGAACCTGGGTCGGGCCACACTAGTACTGCCAAGAGGCGGGAACATAAGGCATATACAACCGGTAACTAGGCGCCTCGGGGTTGACATATGAAGAGTTCGGGACGTACTCTCCCGCAGGGGGGAGTAATGTCACGGAGTCCTGCGAGTGCAGGGAACACGTGACACTGCCGTCGCTAGCAAGACAATCCTACAGGTGTCGCAGCAACTGGGGCTGCGGCGGGGTTGACAAGAAGGACTGCGCTAGTGACAAGTGGCCGTAGAACACCTTTATATGCTATTCCAGCCAACCGACAACATGTCGGTTGATCCACCTTTTGGTGCAACGGTTAGTATGTGATCTGGAACGCAATAACCGTAACAGGTGATCTACAAAAGAAGGGTGTAGATTACAAGGAAACCTTTGCTCCTGTTGGAAGTCCAATCACGCTAAGGATTCTTCTTACAATTGCTGCGATTCAGGATCTTAATCTTGATCAAATTGACATGGTTGGAGCATTTCTCAATGGTTCCCTCGACACAAACGTTTATTTGCGACAGCCTGAAGGTTGGAAATTGTCCTCAGAATACTGCTTGCTGATGGGATCGTTGTATGGGCTATGTCAAGCTGCTCGTATTTGGTACGAATTGGTACATTCCGTCCTCTCTGAGCATGGTTTTACCCGCCTCGATGCAGACCCTGGTTGTTGGTACAAACACGATTCGAGTGGGGCATTACATTTCGTTATCGCTCACGTGGACGATATGATTATCGGCGGTTTACGAGAGGAAGTCCTTGCAACAAAACTTATCCTTTCATCCCATTTTAAGATTTCAGATTTAGGTCCGGTCAAATTCTTCATAGGTATCTCGATTTCGAGAGATAGGGATCGTCGCACAATTACTCTGTCACAATCCCATTATGTCACAGATATTCTCGGAAATTATAGTATAAGTGATTTGAACCCGGTTATCTTACCTATAGCGCCGGGTGATACGATTGTGAAAGGAGATATTACAGTCTCTTTGGATGACAGAAAACATTTTCAGTCAATGGTCGGTTCTTTGGGCTATTTGATGAATTGCACCAGACCGGATTTGGCTTTCGTCGTGAATTGTTTGGCTCAAATGTCTTCCTGCACAACTTCAGCACACTTGTTGGCGGTCAAGAAAGTTTTTCGTTTTCTGAACCATTCAAAGAATTGGGATTTGGTCCTCAACAAGTTTCGTTCCCCGTCAAAATCAAGCTTTGATGTCAGTGGTTGGTTTGATGCTTCTTGGGCAGACAATCCAGACGACAGTCGTTCAACTTTCGGTTACACAATTTTATTCGAAGGTTCACCGATTTTATGGAAATCTCGCAAACGCCGAGCGGTTACTTTGTCTACGATGGACGCAGAATATCTCGCAGCAACGGAAACAACTCGTGACCTGTCTTTTATCAATAATATTTGTGAAGGCCTAGGTATTTCTCTCAACAAGCCATTTCCGTTGCATGGTGACAATGTGAATGCAAATGCTCTTGCGAATAATGAAACGACGTCGAGTTCTTCACGCACACGACATATTGCTCTTCGAGAACGTTACGTCACTCAACAAGCGAGTCTTGGTTTTGTGAAGATCATCAAGGTGGATACATCAGAACAACTGGCGGAAATTTTCACTAAGGCCCTCCCACGTGAGAGTTTCATCAAACACGCAAAATCTTTGTGCCTCGAAATAGGGGAGGTTCCTACTTACGAATGCATGCTTTGCACTTCGAATTTTCGAAGCAATAACAAATTACACAAACATATTCGAGATGATCATGCAGGTATGTCATGTTGCGTTGTTTCAAGACTAAGAAGATTTAAAAAGATTAATAAGAAGTTTTAGACAAGATCATCAGAGACATTAAACAAGATTCAGACAAAAGAACAAGAGCATTATACCCCACCGATTCTTTCCCTACAAAGAAACAGAAGACTGATTAATTCATGTGAATGTTTAATTCGTGTGGTGTGTTCCTTTGTTTTGTTTATATTCATTTCTGTTCTTATGTTCTTATTTTGTTTGTCTGTATTTTTTCCGATTAAGCGATTTCCTTTTGTGGTAGTCGTTATTTGTGGCTGGTTTGCTTTGACGCTTTTGATAAGCGAGAAGTTGTCGTTTCATGTTTTCTACTCGTTGATGCGTTTTTTAGCAGTAGTGAGGGATTTTAATAGTGCGCTCTGTTACGGCACAGTGAACAGGCGGTGGTGTGAATTTGAAGGGAGGAGGTATTGAAGAAGCACAGGGAAAACAGGGGAGGTGAACATGGTGTCGTTTCATGAGGGGATGGAAATGGGTCGTTATTTGCAGATAAGCAGGGGAGGTCTTCGGTCTATTTCTTTTCCTTTGTTTTCGCCTGGCTGGGTAGTTGCGCATAAGGAGGGGAGGGTTTCGGTCTAGGTTTACTTTGTTTTCGGCTGGTTAGGCGTTTCTTTCTTTTTTACAAGTGGTTTTATCATGTCATCAACTTGCTCAATCAACTTGCTCATCATTAAGATGGCAGTTGTTCTTTGTGTCGCTTGTCAAGGGGAGGTAAAGGAACATATGCATCACTACCGTGAGGCATCGTTCCTTGGCATGTGACAAGCGCCTTGGCACAGTAGTTATAGAGTCATCTGTGGCGTAGGATTACAAGGAACAAGACACATACTACACACACACCGTACGTTCATTTATAGAGTACTTATATCAACCTAGTAGCAACCCGCGGCCGAACTTCACCATTGTCAAAAAATTCCAAGTTTTTCATCCAACCCCTGCAGCCTACATACATACATACATACCCACCTAGGTATGTAGGGTTCCAATCCTTATCGATGCCAGCTGCAGTAGATACTATTATATTATATGATCATCGCATGCATGCCATATTGCCTGCCCGAGCCGGCCATAGTACTAAGCACGCAATAGCAATTGCAATTGCAATACCAAAACGGAAACGGAAAAAAATCTGGGTCTAGAGCTCGGGCCTTCTACATAGGCATGAGGGAAATACCCGGGCCCTCAAACATTTATTACTGGGTGAGCCATGCCCGACCGAGCTAGCAAGTACGAGTACATTACTGTGAATTATGCGAAAATGGTAATGGCCTCATGATCAGAGGAGTATTGATGCCGACATACATACATACCTATTCCTATTCCTAGGGAAAAAGAGGCAAACATGTTGCAAACCACGCGTACGGATGGCAGGAAGGCCTGGGTCGAGTCGACGTCCTCAGCTGCAGAATGAATGAAATTGATTTCCCACGTACGTACGTACGTTCGATCGAAGGGGGGGGGTCCGTCACGGTCATATTGTCGAGATCGAGGTCACTATTATTCTCAATTTCGAAGGTGTGGGGGGAAAATCCCAAACCATTTTTGAAGGCCACAAATCATCATGATGGCCACACGGATAAAAGAGCCCGCCCGTATTGGCTACCTATATCCACAGGCAAATTGTAACTTTTGTACTAGCTTGAGCTATAGTATTCTCACTCAAATTCGAGCAGACTAATATGAATATATAGCGTCAGAGACTTTTCCAAACCAATCCGCCGCGGCGGCGAAGCTCATGATAGGATTTAGGTTAGAGCGTTGGTGATTTTTATTTGTACATACATAAGTACTCAAGGAAAATATGCCTCGGAAGTCTAAGGTACTATGTTTTATTGTAATCGTACAAACTCACCCCAAACCACCGCCTCACCTACTAGCTACTCCGAGCTCGAGGATTTGGAGCCCGATGTCACATCCCCTGTATCTAACTCGAGTTCAGGGTAATCCATAAATCTCTCTCTGTGTATCGAACTGGCCGGGTATTCTTTCCTCTAGGCCCAGGGCCACTGTACCTACATAAGGTATACATATACCTGTACTGTACATACATGTTTGTGCCCCTGATCATCATGATCCATCATAATTATGAATTCGAATCAACTCGAGGCAAACGCGTACGCTAACTTCATCTTATGAAGCTTTTTGTACACGTAAGTCCCATGATATGTTGTAATTCATCAATGGACAACGTAACGCCCGCCTCAAAATCCTTCTCTTCCCCTCCGAGTCTAAACCAATTTGCATGGACAACCACTTGCACTTGCCACGATCGATCAATTACGATACCAGTATTAGCAATGCGCATCATCAGCCCGGGCAGGCCTAGGAAGAACCCGGCCGTGTTCTCGATATGCATTCACCTCCAAAAAATGCCCAACCCCGATCGATTTAGATTAATTAAATCACCAATTTGCCCTCGTAATATTCACCTTCCCTCCGCGGCCTGGGTGGGACCCCTTACCAACCGTGACGCCGCGCCATCTATTTCGTTCGTATACATCTTCGGCTAAGCCCGAAGCGTGGGGAGGGTTTATACATACATTATTTTGAACGGATATGGGATGTGTAGATGTATGGTTGATAAACGAGTAAATTGTCATGTGTGTGTTTTTTCCAACCAGGAATTTCACAAAATTAGTAAAGAGATCTTTGGGAATTGCAGTGCAGTGTAGTGTTGGTAGGAATCTGCGTCCACGTAAATATCGTACAAACCTGGATATGTGGGTATATATGGACCCTGTTAAAGTTAGCAAGTTAGTTAGGCTGTATAAAAGTCCCCTACCAAGCCCGACCTTCTCCAGTATTTGGCGAGAAATTCACTTTGAACCTCAGATGTACCGGTATGGCCGTACAGCTACCCCGCGTCGTCAATTGCTGTAAATCCCATATAAACATTAATAGATAAGTAGATATTTACATAATTCTTAGGTAAGCATTCAAATGTAGCATAGTAAGAAAGCGGGCCGAGGTGGAGGCGAAGTACTCCCGAACCGAGAGGCCTCCCGATCCGATCCAAGATGACGAAGCCGAGCTACCTACCAAGCCGTTCTTGGCAATTCATTTCGCCTTCTGAGTTCAAAAACGGGTTCAATGACGTCATTCGTGAGCTCGTTTCTGAAAGTCTACAAGCCTGGGGGTAGAGCTTGAGCCGCAATTGTCCACATCTTGGTCTGCCTCGAGGCTAGCTAGGCTAGCAGGTGAGTAAGTAGCCCTGGAGCCCGAGCGACACCAAACGCCCGCCCTGTGTCCTACCTACTCGCACCTCCTGCCTGCTGCCTTGCTCCGTCGGTCCATCAGGGGAAATGGTTTTCGTGATCTGGTGATCCTGTGCTCTGGGTGATCGCAGCCTGTCTCAGAGGGTGTTTCTCTAAAATTTTATATGGGAATACTAGCGGAAAAGATTTTAGAAATTCCAGGAAAAATTATGTTCAGAGAACTGTGGCTTTAGATTTCTCAAAAGTTATTTTCTTTTCAAAAAATTTTGTTAGCAAAAAGTCGCTCGATCACAAATAGAGAAACTCGTGCTCTGGAGCACAGGATCCACTCGATAAGCGAGATTATTTCCCCCTGATGTTCTCCCCCTCCTCCCTCACCACCCCCCACAGGATACCCCATCGCGCACGTCAGGAGAGGCATCATCAGGCGGAAGGAAGCTGCACCAGGAGGCCGGACGGACACGATCGAAACAAACGCAGTTGCCATGGACACCTACACTTCTTCCAAACGCAGACTCACTCTGTTTCCAATCTATCTCTCACCTTGAGCTCGGCAGAACCTTGCAGGCAACCGTATCCGTACTGCCTCTACTCGTCGTCTCATTGCGTTTCTGGAAAAGACATATTTAAATTGGGTTAGCCCACCAGCAAATTCCAAAATGTCTTGTCCGGATACGCAATGAGTTGACGAATAGGGCCCCCTTGGACGCCGGGTATTGAGACGAATCCATCAGGATTCCTTCAGGAATCTTCCAATGTTTATCCTTCCGTGATCTCAAGCCCTAAGGGTTCAAGTGAGGATATCTTCTGTGTTTGTTTTGGGAAGCTGTGGGCGTGAACTAAAGAGTGGCAAACATAGAGAAGGAAACCCGAACAGAGAATCGAAGACGATTTTCGCGTAATTGGTGCTGAATGTGGTGTATCGTACTGAGAGATTGGTGATGGCACCGCCGCGGAATACACTGCACCCAGCAAAATCAGCACTTTGAGATAATTCTCCAAAAGCTTCAAGGTGATGGATTTTCTCTATTTAACAGCTGAATACCTCCCTCCTTTTGCTCCTCATCACCACATCCTCATCGACCACATTCACTCCATCACAACTAACACAGCTTTCACTACTTTCATTCTTTTTTCTTTCAAATAAATTTACCAACAACCTTCATTCAATATGTACTCCAAGTATCTCGCTCTCCTCCTCGTTGCCCTCCAGGTCGCCTATGCCGTCCCAACCCCTCAGGCAGCTTCTCCAATTCTCGGTGCTCCCAGAATCGCCGGAACCAATGACATCAGTGCTGCTCCTGCAGTCAGCCTCGCTGGTTCGTCTCCGTCTGCATCTGGATGCTCTTCAACACACCCCTCTAACTTTGGGATCACAGTCGTTCCAATCAGTGGAGCTTCAACCCTCTCCAGGAGAACATTGAACCAAATTCCTGATGGCCAGGTCCAGAACTCTGCAGCAGTAGCTCCAGCAACTGCCGCATCAAGCATTGAAGAGGCATCCGTTGGAGCCCAGCCCATGGGCGGGAACAGTGCCGCTCCTGCCACTGGCCAACCTCTCAGCCAGATCCCCGATGGCCAGGTCCAGAACTCTGCAGCAGTAGCTCCAGCAACTGCAGCATCAAGCATTGAAGAGGCATCCGTTGGAGCCCAGCCCATTGGCGGGAACACCGCCGCTCCTGCCACTGGGCAACCTCTCAGCCAGATCCCCGATGGCCAGGTCCAGAACTCTGCAGCAGTAGCTTCGGCAGCAGCACCTGCAGCAGTAGAGAATGCAGCTTCAGTGGTTGAAAATGCAGCAGCAGCACCTGCAACAGCAGAGTATGCAGCTCCAGAGATTGCAGCAGCAGCCGCCCCACAAGAAGTGAGCGTCAAGGCAACCGCCTCCACATCTATACCCACTGCTACTGCTTCAGTCGAGTCCGCCGCGCCACAAGCATCTGACCCAGTCGAGTCCGCCGCGCCACAAGCATCTGACCCAGTCGAGTCCGCCGCGCCACAAGCATCTGACCCAGTCGAGTCCGCCGCGCCACAATCATCTGCCCCAGTCGAGTCCGCCGCGCCACAATCATCTGCCCCAGTCGAGTCCGCCGCGCCACAATCATCTGCCCCAATCGAGTCCGCCGCACCACAAGCATCTGCCTCAGTTGCAGCTGCCCCAGTTGCAACTGCCCCAGTTGAACTCTCTACAAGCGAGTACGCAGTTCCCGAGATCGAGGCTGCCGAGGCCCCAGTAGAGGTCGAGACAGCTGAGGCTCCAGTAGAGGTCGAGTCGGTTGAGGCACCAGTCGAGGCCCCAATGGCTGCTCCAGTTGAGGCCCCAGCCGCCAAGTTCAGAAGGCAATTGAGCCAGATTCCAGACGGACAGGTCCAGAACAGCGCAACAAACACATACTCCACTGCCTCTGCCCTAGCTGCTGCCCCCATCCAGGCTGCCTCCATCAACACTTTGAGCCCGGTCCAGAACATTGCCACCGCACCATGCGCGGAATCCGTGCAGTCCGTGCCACAGTTCCAGGCCGCTGCAGTTGAACAATACGCACCAGTCCGCGCTGCCTCAGTCGAGTATGCTGCTGCCCCAGTCCGCGCTGCCCCAGTCCGCGCTGCCTCAGTCGAGTATGCTGCTGCCCCAGTCCGCGCTGCCTCGATCGAGGCTGCCGCCCCAGTCCGCGCCGCCTCGGTCGGCACCTTGAGCCAGATCCCTGACGGACAGGTCCAGAACATTGCCGCCGCACCAGTCGCAGAGTCCACCATGTCGTTGGCCTCTGCCCCAGTAGAATACTCTGCACCACAGTTCCAAGCCGCATCCGTCGGAGCCTTGAGCCAGATCCCTGACGGACAGGTCCAGAACATTGCCGCCGCACCAGTCGCAGAGTCCACCATGTCGTTGGCCTCTGCCCCAGTAGAATACTCTGCACCACAGTTCCAAGCCGCATCCGTCGGAGCCTTGAGCCAGATCCCTGACGGACAGGTCCAGAACATTGCCGCCGCACCAGTCGCAGAGTCCACCATGTCGTTGGCCTCTGCCCCAGTAGAATACTCTGCACCACAGTTCCAAGCCGCATCCGTCGGCGCCTTGAGCCAGATCCCAGATGGACAGGTCCAGAACATTGACACCACCTCGGTTGAGTATTCCGCCCCAGTGAATTATGCTGCCCCAGTGGCTGAAGAAGCAGCTGCATCTGCCCCATTGCAATACTCTGCACCACAGTTCCAAGCCGCATCCGTCGGAGCCTTGAGCCAAATCCCTGAAGTACAGGTCCAGAACGTCGAAGCTGCCCCAGTGCAACAATACTCTGCACCACAGATCCAAGCCGCCTCAGTCGGCGCCTTGAGCCAGATCCCAGATGGACAGGTCCAGAACATCGTGAGGAGACAGGCCCCAGGAAACCCATCTGCAGGTAGCGCGCCCCTATCTGTCCACCTTGAGAATGGAATCCTGAGAGACTCGCAGGGACGTCAAGGGTACATCGCGGATAACTACCAGTTCCAATTCGACGCTCCACCACAAGCTACTCCCTACGCAACTTCTGGATTTTCTGCCTGCTCTGATGGTAACTTGGCTTTGAACGGAGAAAGCACCTTCTACCAGTGCAGGAGCGGTGATTGTACGTACCCAAATCCCCCTCCAGCTTCCCCGTTTCCATCTGCTAACTCTTGTGCCACCACAGTCTCCAACATCTACGACAGGAAATGGGCTGAGCACTGCGAGCCAGTCCACCTTTCCATCCTCTAGATGATTACCATCAGCTGCAGGATCTTGTTTTTTGAATTTCTGATTTTCTTTAATTTTCTTTCTTCTGTTTTCAGGGATATTAAAAGCTTGTGGAGTTATTAGAACGGCGCACAACCCCTCGTGCTTGGGGTAACTGGAATATGCAAACAAAAGTGTTTTATATATAGGTGTTAATTTTATTTTTAGATAAAAATCAAATACCACCTTTTCCAAAAAAAAAAATTAGGGAGAGAAATTCTACCTCCTGTGTGAAAAAGTGAGAATCGTCTCGCTCGGGCTGTTCCTAACCCTGTCCGGATATCATCAGTCGCTCCCTCGGCAATGTGGATATGGCTTCCGGCTGTTGTAGCACCCGATCACCCGATGACTACATCGCAATCAACGGTTTTCGAAGACATGTTCTTTGAGATCTGGCAAGAATTTGCCCATTTGCAGACTGCACGCCTTCTGTTGGGTATGGTGTGCTGTAAAACGAAGCAACAGGTAGGTAGGACCGGTATTGGTTGCCATGAGAATCGAGGAATGCGAAGCGAATGTTGAGAACGATGAGGGAAGCGGGACGAGGCCAAGACCCAGTCTGGCCAAGACATTGTTACGTTGTGCGTGTTCAACAGGAGCGCCAGGAGCCTCATGGCCACATTGGGTACTTACTACTGCATTGGGACGGTTTGAACAAATGCGGGTACTCGCATAGGGCTGTGGCTGGGAGGGCTTGGCGTGGCTGGTGGAGGTTTATAATCGGCACCGGTGTCCCGACCCTCTTCTTCCTCTCCTCCTCTTCTACCCTCCTGACCACCGACACGCTCGCATATCCGCCCCTACCCCCCCCGCCCCAAACACTGCGGTGCGATACCGATCATCTCCGACAAGATTTTAGAAGTTTCTCAGAAAACCCGGGACCCTTTCGGACGTCATGCAACATGTGGTTGCGTTCGGTTGCTGCGGGAGCTAGTCGCGCGGGGAGCGGGAGCGTGAGTGTGAGTGTGAGGGTACAGTATCGGAATTCACTTGAGTTGAACATGCAAATTTTGATTAACTTATTCCCTACGTGCACCAATTCCGTGGAAAGACTGGCCGGTATCGATATCGATATAGCGATACGCCTAGGGCAAATGTGGTATACTACCGAGTCCGATTTGCGGGTACATTCGGCGTCGAGAAGTGGGGTTGATGGATGGACCGAGTCTAGATGCATACGCCCAGGAGCCATGCGAAGCGAAGCGACGCGAAGCGGATGGGTTATGGTGGGACCAAATGTGGGACCATAATATGTAAACAAATAGGGAACGTTTCATGCCAAGCTTGCCAAAATAAATGTGGTTGATTATATGTTCTGTTGGGTTTAGCAAGCATGACGGCGAAAGCAAGCACAAAAACAAGAGAGCACGAATGAGGGCGAGAGCAAATACAAGGACAAGAACAAGCACAAGGATGAAAGCAAGCACGAGGGCAAGACCAAGCACAAGGACCAGAGCAGAGAGCACAAATGAGGACAAGAGCAAGCATGAAGGCGAGAGCAAGCACGACAGTGAGAGCAAGCATGACGGCGAGAGCAAGCATGAGGGCGAGAGCAAGCACAATGGTAAAAGCAAGTACAAGGTTGAGAGCAAGCACAATGGTGAGAGCAAGCACAAGGACAAGAGTAAGCACAACAGCAAGAGCAAGTATGACAGCAAGAGTAAGCATAGAGACGAGAGCGAGCACAAGGTCGAGAGCAAGTGCAACGGCAAGAGCAAGCACGACGGCAGGAGCAAGCACAATGATGAGAGCAGAGAGCTGGGTATGAGGCTAAGCTAAGCAGAGAGCAAGCACAAGGGCGAGAGCAAGCACGACGTGACAACAAGAGCAAGCATAACGGTGAGAGCAAGCTCAACGTGACGGCAAGAGTAAGCATGACGGCGAGAGCAAGCGTGAGGGCGAGAGCAAGCACAAGGGCAAAGGCAAGGGCTACAGCGAGTTTTATATTGAAATATAATCATTTTATTATTTTTTTCCTTATAATGTGTGCAAACATTTGATTTTCATAGTTTTCACATACATTCCGCACACATGTTTGCAATATGACAACCATGGCCAGACATCCTCAATGTGTGCGATAAGTATTTGGGGGGTGTGCTTTTTTTTATTTGGCCGCACACTTAGGTAATTAATATTGGTAGCTGCTAGCCTCGACCCCAGCTGCAGGGTAGCTGCGGGCTTTCCCATGAATGAGAGTAGTGTGCAAAAATATGGAAGAGCCTCTGAGTTCGAATTCAGTTCCTAGGTACTGCATTTTTATTTTTCGTAACGGGCTCCTGGGGGTCTTTCGGGGCGAAGCTCCGGATACGTGTATATTCGTACCCTTTAAATTTAGGGGTAAATATCGCTATGAACAGGTACCTGGTAGTGATCGCAAATCCCCCTAAACGTTTTTAACGTTTTACCTTTTGAATTTAAATATATGTACCTGTTCTCGTAACTATCCCGTTTCACCAGTCCTAGTATGTACATGTGATGTCACATCTTTGTTTTCCACAAGAGAGAATCCAAACATCAAAAGTCGCCCCGAGGAACGAATCGAGCATGCATCGTGCTATACTCGAATATCCAAGCAAGGAATTTCAATTTCGAGATCTGAACTCGCTTGACTCGGTAGATGTAGGCCTAGGCACCACTATATCTATATATAGCTCGAGGTGAGGTCGGGAACTTTCCTGCTTGATCTACTCTCGTTGCTTGATCACCCCGACCCTCAAAGAGGCTTGATCAGTGATCACCCCGGGATCTAAAAGGTAAGTAGGCAAGTCGGAGAACCTTACATACATACCTAAGTAGGTAGGTAGGTTTCAGGCATACGGCACGCAGCGTATAATCTGTACGTAAACAGAGCTCCCAAGCCCAAGCGCAAGAAAATTGGTAACCAGTAGGTAGGCATCTTTCCGCGGTTACAAATGGCTTGGTGGGGAGGTGGTTGCACGTGCGCACTCGACAACCAGGAATTTGGGGGCGAAGATTCCAAGGTTTATGTATCTGTGCATGTCGATCGGAGAAAGGTGAAAATCCTGGGGTACCTAATTATAAGGGAGATACCCCGGCATACGTACGACGTCGTAAAGTGCAGGGATAAGGCCTAGTTTGAGTAGGATACCGAGCTAGGAAGGTAGGAAATAGTGAGGTATGAGTAGTGAATATTAATTGTCATGATTACATATGTAAGAGTAACGGGATTATAAATTGAGTATCACGGATTGAAAAGACTACCAATTGTGATTATAAGTTACTTACTGAGATTTATCTAAGCTAATTAGCTTCGAATTCGCCTCGGGGATATCGGTTCGATAACATGAGATTAGATTCGATTCGATAGATAGCCTGGTTTCTCGCAATGAGGTGCCGGTATACCTCACGAAGCTTAAGTCCTACTACCGGATTTTACCGTGCGCCTGCGCATGCCCAGCTGGTCGCGCTCCAATCAATTAATATCCAATTGCATGCACATGCATAAGTACCTAACTTATGAGATCTACGCCAACGACATGTCATGAAGATATCGGGGGTTATAAATCAAAGTGGTACAGAAATTCGGGCTTTTTTTTATAATTACATAAGTACGTGCATCTGTGGGTAAAAAAATTAGGCGGTAATGGAAAACAAGCTTAAGTACATACCTTAACACCGGATCCAAGGAATTTAGGGTACGTATTTTAGGTACTTAAATGGGGCACTAGACTACCTGACTTATATGTAATGTTGTACGTCATGTCATGATATGTACAAGGTATGTGAAACATGTACTGTACCTTAGGTACATGCCAGTGAGGCTTGTTTACATTTGTACATAGGTGTTTTCGATATCCGGGAGAGAATATGATCTACAAAAGCAAATAAAGAATAACAAGGAGAGCGGATCTAGAAACCCGTGGCTACTGATAGCTATAGGATATCGATATCTTCTATTCCATGATCTATAGATAGGAAAGAAATATTTTATGCATATGCATAAGGTTTATGCTCGAGTACGTACGAGCTGTGCATGAAGAAGGAATGAATGAGCTCTGGGTACATACCTGGGTCGGTTTATCTCTTGACATGGCCATGGCCGAGCTCTGGGTACTCGATTTGAAATTTTATTTGATCATACCTTGGGGATTCCTGCGACCTCCTACATGGCCTGCACGTAACCACCTCCGGAACGTTACATTCTCCCAGACATTCTCCGGTGCCGGCAGCTGGGTCCCTCAATTCGCATGCAGCCAGCCCAGACCGGACTACCTACCACTTCCAACCGCGCCGCACTCGGATGGTACTTGCATTTTAGCCTCCTTGCATTTGTTGCATGCAATTGGAGGTATGTTACGTTACATGGATGCCGGATGCGAAGTCATACTCGGGTACTTTCCTGATCCTCGCTAGCCCGTCCAAGTGCGTAGCTTCAATATTGGCCCCGCTGTTTCCCGAGTGCAAGCGAGCGAGCACAGCTTGCGGGACACAAGCGGCGGCGGTGCACCGTAGCGGGCGATCACACGATGCGGGCGTGCAGCTCTCGGCCCCGATTACACAATCTTGGTACTGGGAGCGATCGATGGAGAGTAAGAAGGCCGGCCCAGGGAGATTTATAACGGCTTGACGGTCCACCCACCCCCAGGCTACCATACAGTTCTTATTACCTTACCTCAACGCTTTAAACTTCTGCAAGCAAATTCAACGTTTACAACCATACAGAATATCCTTCCTAATGGCGCCCCACAAGATCCTCGAATCGATCGAGGGCCGCGTTACATCCTCTGCTGGCATGGGGAAAGGGGCAGCTATAGTCTGCCCCTACAAGATTATCGATATTCGCCCTGACAAGACCGAGGTTTCTTTGAAGAAGGAGATTGCTTCTTGCTTTCTCGACGTGGAGGATGGGGGACAAGGGAAGGGTGGGAGGGCATTGCCGACAATGCTGCTCTATGACGCCGAGGGATTGAAGTTGTTTGAGAGAATCACGTATCTGGATGAGTACTATCTTACCGGGGCGGAGATTGGGATCCTGGAGAAGTGGGCGGGGAGTATGGCCAGGAGAATTCCTGATGGCGGAGTGGTGGTGGAGTTGGGGAGTGGGTGAGTCTGGCATCTTCATAAATCTACAATCTCATTTGTAAAATTAAATGAATTTAATTAAACGGCCGTAGAAACCTCCGCAAAGTCTCCATCCTCCTGCACGCCCTCGCCGCACAGGGAAAATCAATCACATACTACGCCCTCGACCTCTCCCGCCCCGAGCTCGAGCGCACCCTCGCAGATATCCCCTCCTCCCTCCCGCCATCCATCACCTGCGTCGGCCTCCACGGGTGCTACGACGACGGCCTGAAATGGCTCTCGACAAACCCGCAGGTCAAGGACGTGCAGAAATGCATTCTCTGGCTGGGCAGCTCCATTGGGAATTTCGACCGCACGGACGCTACGGCGTTTTTGAGGGATATTGCGGACAAGACGATGATGCCTGGGGATACAATGTTGATTGGCATCGATGGGTGCAAGATCCCGGAGAAGGTGTTTAGGGCGTATAATGACTCGTTTGGGGTGAGTCGGGAGTTTGAATTGAATGGGCTGGCGCATGCGAATGAGATTCTTGGGGGGGATGTGTTTAAGAAGGACGAGTGGGAGTATGTGGGGGAGTGGAATGAGAGGAAGGGGAGGCATCAGGCGGTCTTTATTGCTACTAGAGATGTGGTGATGGACGAAGCTTCGTTTGGGAGGCCGTCGAGAGAGATACGTATTAGAAAGGGGGAGAGGGTGAAGATCGAGAGGAGTTACAAGTTTGATGCGGAAGAGGTCGGCAAGACGTGGGTCGGCGCTGGCTTGGTCGAGGGGGCGAGATGGGGTTGTGAGACGGGGGATTACAGTTTGACTCTCCTCCAGATCCACCCCAAAGTAATTACTGACGGTGGTGGTTCTTAGATCTCCACATGGTTTACAAGCCACCCTTCAATTTCCCTCTGAACCCAATGGAATATGCAAAATACCCCCAACCGACTTTGGCGGAATGGCGGGAACTCTGGAACGCATGGGATATGGTTACCCTGAAGATGATTTCCCCCGACCGTCTTCTCTCGAAACCAATCGACCTTCGAAATCCGTGTATATTCTACCTCGGACATATCCCCACCTTCCTCGACATGCACATCAACATTGCCACACGCATGGGCCTCGTCTCCTCAGATCGCTACGTCCAGATCTTTGAGCGAGGTATCGACCCCGACGTAGAAAACCCCGAACAATGCCACCGCCACAGCGAGGCACCTTCTGCGTGGCCTCCCGTCTCTGAGATCCTAGATTTCCAGAATCGCGTCAGAGAGAGGGTGGTGAGTTTGTATGATGCAAATGGGGAAGATGTTTCGTGGGGATCTCTAGAGAGAGAAAAAAAAGTGCTACGAAGGGAATTGTGGTTGGGATTCGAGCATGAGGCTATGCATCTCGAGACTCTCCTATATATGCTTCTCCAATCACCACACACCCTCCCACCAGCGGGCATCCCCGCCCCAGACTACGAAGTCGAAGGCCATCGCTGGGCTGGCCAGAAACTCGAGAATCCGTGGGTCGATATCCCAGCTTCTACAATTGATATCGGGCGACACGATCCTGAATCCGATGACGATGATGATGTTATCAGAGCTTCTCACCACTTTGGATGGGATAATGAGAAGCCACTCCGCACTGGGGTCCGCGTTCATTCCTTCCAGGCGAGGGCGGCGCCAATCTCTGTGGGTGAGTATGTTGATTACCTAGCCCATCTCCTCTCCACCACGACGTGCAGTGGAGATATAACGGCCCTCCCGATCCCGGCATCATGGGAAATCAACACCGCCTCGCTCCCGCTCCAATCAATCTCCCCGCGAACACAGATCCTGGAATCCTTTTCGCTAAAGACGATGTTTAAAGATCCGTCGACTTCCACTCCCTCCAAACTCCCACTGACAAATCCCTTCGCCCTCACCCTCCCAATCGTGGCATCCTACGACGAACTCGCCCCCTGCGCGAGATTCCTCGGGGGAAGGATCCCCACGCAGGAAGAGCTGTTGAGTGTCTACCAACACGCGGAGGGGGGGCCTGGAAAGGGCGGATCATGTGCTTCCCCCGAGCAAGCGGATGCGAGAATGATTAGTGCGGTCAATGGGGAGATGAATGGGAATGGGGTGTTTGAGTCCCCCCCACCATCATCATCATCTTTTGCGGAAACGCTGCAGGAAACCAATGTGGGCTTCTGTAGCGGGTGGGGGTTTAGTCCTGTGCGGAGCCTGGGGAGCTCGCCATCGAGCACTCGCTTACGCGGCCGCGGACAGACTGGCGGAGCGTGGGAGTGGACGGCAAGTGTCCTGGCGAGGTGGGACGGGTTTGTGGAGCAGAGGACGTATGGGGAGTATACGAGGGACTTTTTTGATGGCAAGCATAATGTGGTGCTTGGTGGGGGGTGGGCCACGGTGCCGAGGATTGCGGGGAGGGGGAGTTTGTAAGTTGTTCATTCTCGTTTTTGGGGGTTTTTTTTTGAGGGAGTGCAGGGGAGATGGGAGATGGGGGCTAATTATAATTGTTTGGACAGTGTGAATTGGTATCAGAGGAGTTATAGGTATATGTGGTGTACGGCGAGGGTTGTGAGGGATATCGATGGGCATGTCGAATAGGTATAGGTATGGGTTGGGTAAGCCTACGTTAACGTTACTTGGTACATATTGAGAGCGAAAATCCGATCCGCATGCCGAGCTCTAGCCAGCTTTTTTTGTTTATGTTCAGCCTTTTTTTTTATTTTTATTTTTATTTTTTATTTTTTTTGTTTTCTTCATTTCTTATTCTATGGGAATCTCGAATCTCCCTGGAAGCTTTGGGAGGGGGGGGATTCTTCATCGTTCATTAATATTCGTCATTTACTTGTTTTGTTATCAGCATGATCAGTATTATCTTTACTTTACATCTTTTAATGGAAATCGTGATCGACACCGAGATGGGATACACTTTTTTTCTTTTTGCGTATTCAGGGTAACTAACGAGCGATGAAGTACATACTGTAGGTAAGTAAGTAAAAGGTATGTCCTCTACAAAAGCAAACTGGGTACATACAACACATCTTTGGTAGTATAGTGGTCAGTATTTTCGCCTGTCAGAACGATGCATTCAGTTCAGCGCGCGAGAGACCGGGGTTCAATTCCCCGCCAAAGAGCTTTTTTTTTTTTTTTTTGGTTTTGTTGTTCTTTTTGGTCGTAGATTGCTTTGTAGTTGGTTTATGTTGTATTTATAAGTGTAGTTTGTTTTTCAATCCTGGGTATGGGAAGTAGATGGTATACAATCGATATTGATGTTTGGAGTGTACGTGCGGTTGGAGATTTAATAATTGATTGTTGAAGCTATATATTCCAATTGCGCAGTATATAATATGTACTGAAGTACATAATACATATATAGCCTTGCAATTGTGCCGTCTTGCCATGAGATTAATATTTCTTGAACTATAAGTAGATATTTATGATATTTAGGCAGTTACGTTATAGTAGTAGTAAGTGATAATTCGTAGGTAGCTATAGCCCACGTGCACGGGTACTGAAATATATGGCCATATCTACATTATAAATAAGGTAGCTATGTACGTATACGTATACCTCCCTCTTTATATAATAAATACGGATATCAATTTATTGATTTCTAGGTATCCCTACCTATAATTATAATGCATATGATTGGATCCGGAAGTACATGTAGCTACATACCTAGGTAGGTACGGAGAATTGTTTTTTTGGTAGTTTGGATAGCTATAGGGGGAAGGAGGGGAGGAGGGGTTGGAATTTGGAGGTTTCTGATGGTGACGTTAACGTTGCGTATTTATGTAGAGGATCCAGAGACAAAAAAGTGTTTTATATATGCTCCTATAAGCTAAGGAAGTGTTGATTTACCGCCTACGTATAGCTAAAAGGTTGGTGCTTAAATCAAGCTTGAGACTACGTACTTCGACAGCCTGAAGCCTGGAAGTTTTTCGAATATTCTGCCTTGCGTGCGCAGTACATTATACATCATCATGATCATGAGATGGCCATTGCTGCATTAATATTCCATCCGGAATGTTTGTAGCAAGACACACATATATTACTACCGTGATCTATCCTATCACCTATCCAGCCCAAAACGAAAGTTTTAGTAGTTTAGGTATCAATCGAAGTCAAATGTGAGCTCTGCTCTAGATATACATATGGATCATGATTTTGATTTTTGATTTTATTTAAATTCAATCATATAAATCATATCCTGCAGCTGCCGGTGAGTACCTTATATAATTATGAATCCTTAAGCTCGAGCACTGTTATAGATCTCGTTCCCCTTATAAGCAAGAACCTGAGGTATACGTACCTAGCTATAGGGGCATTAGCACATGTTTCGAATTCTGCTGAGCTCGATTCATGATGGTAGGTAGTATGATCAGCTGTGATTGTGCCTGCAAGTACTTGAAGACGAGGTCTACCAGGAAGTAGCATTTTCCTGCAACTCGACGCCATATGTGCAGACGTCCGCAGGAGATCAGCGCAGGTGTGCATATGCATGTCTGGGGAGGGAAGGTGGAAGGTACTCGTTACGTATACTATAGGTACTTACATGTACCTACCTAGGTGAGTAGGCAACAAGGGTGCATTTGCATTGACGGGTGGAGTTTTAAATTTTGTCATCGAGGAGAGTGTGGAGTGAATTGTGAATTGCAATTAATATCATGAGTAGAGAGCTCGAGGGAGATCTAGAGGTGGTGGTGGGGGCCGGGGTGGGTGGTGAAGCAGGCACGTTACGTTATTAAAGAGAACCTTAATTACTTCCTCTACCCAATTGCCTGCCGGTAGCCACCAGTCCCTAGGCCTTCCCTTCCCTTCGACCTCAGAGCCGTGTGCAATACACGAGAATACCCACATATATATCCAGAGTGTTTTCGATATAATCGATATCCATGGTACGATAGATCTACTTGTAGCTTTAAATTTATTTAACCGAGAATGGAATACATTATAATTTACTCGCTTCTCTTTTACATCCCCGTATGCATACCTTGAGGTTGGCGGGTGGTTTAGGATAATTCGTGATAATTGAACCTACAGCCGGCCCATGGAATGATGAAGTGATGATCATACTGTTCATACTACCAAGGAATTGTTCCGAAAGAAGGAGGAGGTTTGCGGCGAGTGGCCGAGCTGGGAAGGAATCTAGGATCCGGGAGATAATATCCATTAAAGTAGGCGGTATATGGAGTAAATTGCAGTTGTGGCATAAGTACATGTCTAGGGTTCGGCAATGCATTGAATTCGAAGTGAAGCATCGAAGGTTGCCTTCTAATTTGTAAATTATTGTTGGAATTGGGAGTTCAAGTCAACTTACGGCGGGAACATTGACATCGACAGTTCGAGTAAGTACGTTTGCATTCTGTGGGGGGATTGGCCCTGCCAAGACCTCGATCAGCTTCGGGAGGCTTCATTGCATCATGGTAATTACTTCCCTTTACGGACAGTTGCGGGCTTTGTTCGAGTGCTACTCCTGCTTAGAGTGCATCCAGCTTCCCTTCCCTCCGGACACGAGACTACTACCCTCCTCCAAATTCACCTACCGGGCTGTCAGTACTCGCACGGCCATTTCACATCTCACATCTCACATTCACGAGCACTCTACAGACACTATTCTACTCTACTGTACTCTACTCTTCTATCCGGATCCTCTCCTCCCTTCTAATCCAACAACTGGAAAGGCGGGGGTGGTCGGGATGATTTGCACTCTTATCGGCTCATGGGCCTGGATAGGAAAGGGAAGGACCCATGGTCCAAGCTTAGGCCTAAGAAGAAAGATACCCCACACAAAACGACCCATCTCCTGCGCTTTCAGCTGCGCCTCGCTACCATGGACACGATGTGGCGCCCCGTCTGGGGATACGGGAATATGAAGCCAGATTTGGGGTCCGGATCACAAGGCAGCGCTGGCGTTTATTTGTCGCCTCCTTTATTACTCTTCAGCGAGTTTCCATGCATTGAAGCACCGCCTCGACTCGACTGTCATGACTGTGGCTGGAGATCGGATCTCGAGCGAGGGAGCGAAGGAGGGAGTGTGATCATGATTATGGCCAAGAGGGGGAGGGGGGAGGGGGCAGTTGGATGTTGCGCGTATGCCATGCCGGGACAGGGGTGTCGAGAGTACGGCCCATCATGAACCACCTGCAGCCATGGCGCCAGGGGCCCAAGGGATGAACGCATGTGCGTGGGTGGGGAGGCACTTGAGGGAGGGAGGGGTACGAGGGGGGAGGGGCGAGGTGCTTTGCGAGTCGCCAAAAGTCAGATGCACGCACCATTGAAAAAGTCGCTGATTGGCCGCGCGCAACATACAATCATGAGAAGAATCTCGGGAATTGGTTTTCTATTCATTCCTTTTTTCCAAGTCTTTCCTACTTTCGCCTTTTTCTTTCTTTTTTTTGGCGCGATTTAAACGAAGGCAACCTCGTATTCGTGGTGTAGGAAGGCTGTGGCGGCGGTTTCGATTCTGCTGACTTCATCCTAACTACCTAGGATTTTTGGTTTTCTTTCTTTTTTTGGTGGAACGACAAGTACCGGTAGGCTCCAGGCTTAAGCAAAGTAGTGCGAGGGTACGTACCGGGCCGGACTGGAAGTACTCCCATGATCAGCAGTTCAAAACGAAAAACGTTTGACTCCCCTTTTTTTTCTTCTGCTACGGACTCGGCCGCGGACTACGAGATCAGAGATTTTTTACCTTTGGAATAGATATCTTAAATTCAAACTGGGCCCACCTATAGCTACCTGATCACATCACAAGCACCGGTCCCCAACCATATATCCTCTGGGTCACGATACAGTCAAAAAAAAGATTTGCGGTTCTATAGTCCGCGGGTTATATAGGTTGATGACCCCCGGGGAAGAAACTAGCGCCGCATCCATCTCATCCTACCACAGGACGGCGTGACCACAATTATTGGTCAGACGGGCAAACTCAGAATTCCCGTTCGGGAATAACCAAGAAGCGACGGTACCGGTTGTGTGTGGTACGAGCAATACTCGGAAGCTGGGGCACTACTAATAGTGGGGGGTTTGCAGTTACCTACGTGATTGCAAATTAACACATGAAGATATTTCTCACTTATTAATTTAATACGAAAGAGAAAAATTTGCCTTTGGATCATCATTTGTGACGGAGAGGAAGAAGCCACATCGATCTTCTTCAGGGTCGGAGTCAGGCAGTCGTATTTACACCGCGTACTCCGCCGCGCCTCCCCACTACTTTTGAGCTCGGCTCGACTCGAAGTTACCATAACATATGGCCCCCCCCTCCTCCCCGGCACTATATACCGACATAGCAACCGCCCTGGCCGCATCAGCTATATTTACTTACCCCTCAACTGGAAGATTCCCCGCAATAGTTGACCGATATCAGTGAGGAAGAAAGAATAACTTGGGGGTGGGCTGCACATAATCTTTGAATCTGGCCAGGCGAGGCAGAAACGAGAAGAAGAAAAAAAAAACGGAAACAGAGGGCTGGAAGTAATAAAAGGAAGCTGATCAGGAAAATTCGATTACACAAATCTCACTCAAGCTGGACAGGTGTGTGTGAGTGTGCGTGAGTGTGTGGAGAGACAGAAACAGCCTTTTTAACAGGATAAACACCACATCTTTACTACCCGCATCCGAGCTGCCTGACGACGACGACCGGCCTCGAGACCCTGTCCACGCGGGGAATAGGAATCACGTGTAGCACTGGGAGGGGGGGAAAGCTTGGGGCATCAGCCAACCTACCCAAAGCTTCAGCCCTGTCCATCATTCCGGCTGGTGTGTTTTTTTTGGTAGCTAGCTATAGCTAGTGGCGAGCTTGGTCGGAGGCAAAAGAGAAAAGAAAGGATTTGATCATTTGAGCAAAGTTGGAGAGTGAGGGGGAAGGTTCTGTGATAGTTCGGGGGCCGCCATTCGTATTCTCTTGCGGTGTTTCTCGATCTCATTCTTCGATAGCTGGCTTCCTTTTCCTAGCTCTCATATCGATAATTCAACACTACGGTCGCTTTTATTCCGAGGTTCTTGTTTCTGGTTCTTCTTTTACTTCTCTTCTTGTTCATCAATCATTCTGGACCCAGCTCGAGTCGAACTTGAGTAATAGCTCTATTCACCAAAGGCAGCCTGCGAATCGACTTGAGGTTCGAGACCTCCTACGGGTTTTTCCCATTTTTCAAGGCCCTGGATCTGAATTTAATCGAATTCTAATACCTTTATCTTGCACTTTTCCTACAGATACCTCTGCAACCATTTTTCTGACATTTCACGATTTCGAGTCGCTACTGTTCATCTCAGATTCAAATTCTCATACCGGTGTTTTCATATTTCTATCCCCAGAAGCATTAATCATCCCTCGGAGTTTCTCATGTAAACATCTTGCGTCACAACATTCATCCTATATAAAACAAAAACGAGCTCGCCCCAATCTCTTTGACGCTTTCGGTATATAAACATTTGCAGATTGAGAACAAAAAAGGCGTGGAATTTCGTGGCGATGGCTTCCAGCGAGATAATAGCTGGGCGCGACCCCCCAGATACAGAAAATACACCATTGCTAGGATCTGGAACAGTACGGTCAACGTCAACTACAGGACGAGGATCGATATCAAGGGCAATTATCACGGATCCACCATACAACCGAGGGCTACTTACCCCTCCACGACAGACCAGTCCCCCGAACGCTCGCCAGGAGGGAATAGTAGGCAACAGGACCACATCACGGCCTGCGGGTCTCTTTAGCTACCTCCTCACCCCATGGAGGGGCCTGGTTTCTGTCTGTGGTGGAGGCTCGCCAGACCGTGCAGACAGCCCCCAGCATCACAACCGCCACAGTAACTATCAACATCCCTCGGAAAAGGCTTCCACATTCACATACCTCCGCAACTTTTGCTGTCCATGCCTCCCCACATCAGACACATCTAGCGACCGTCGTCGCCGCCGACGACGTGAACGTGCCGCGGCAATCCTGTACCGCCCCGAATCCTCGGGATCAGACTCCACGTTTGCGGAATACATCCCATCACGAAACCAATCCCCCCTCCGCGGCGGAACCGAGAGCGCACTACTTTCCCCAAGTCTCGCCTTCTCGCCAGACTACTCGCCGTACTCCCCGCTCATACCATTACCCGATGGCCAGGATTACTTTTCTTCCCCACACCACCACCATATGCACATGCATCGAGCTGGAGGAGGAGGATTCTTTAGTAGGGACCTTGAGGCCGAGTTACGGCCAGGATACACGAGCCACTTCCTGCCAGGGAGCTACACACGGACGAATACGCAGCCGAATACACCTGCCCCAGCGCCATCGGGGGAGAGGAGGAATATCTCGTTCGCAGTGACGCCCCCGCATATCGGTTCCCACCGCACCATCGTCCCAGGTATCCTTGGAGGACTTAGCCCCGCTGGCGGCTTCGGTGGGCTCACAGCCTACGGCCACGGCTACGACGTTGCCCGCCAGCGAATGGTGTATCGTCAGATCCTTGCCATGGAGGAACAGAATGTCCGTCTCGGGACCGCCGAGCGGGAGATCGGGTATGAGGGGGACTATGAGGAGGAGGGGGATACAAACACCACCGCGAGTAACTCGGGGTGGGCGAGTGAGGATGTGAGTGGACGGACGAGTCCGTATGACGAGAGACACCCGTTACGGGTTCCTCTTGGCCAGAGGCAGATTTCTGCGGATGGGGTTGGGTGGTGGGCGTTACCTGGGCAGCGGGGTCGAGAAAGGTTCAATCCCGGAGCAGCTGGTGGTTCTAACGTTGGAACCCCCTCCGGAGGTGCAGGAGGTGCAGGAGCTGGAAGTTATATGAATCGCTATCTGCGAGACCATGATGATGCACAGAGTTCCAGCACGCCCTGGTTCGCCAATGGAGAGGACCAGAGGTTCGATCCCGACAGCGCCGACCAATACGGGGGGAACTCTTTGGGTTCCATGGGAAATTTCGCGGAGACTGGAGGGAGGCAAGTGGTGCGGCGGTCGCGGCTGGAGCGGGAAGAAGCTGCTGCTGCTGAGAAACGAGAGGAGGAGGAAGAAGGAGGGGAGGTACAGCAAGTTGAATCACCGATACCGGAACAGACGTTTCAGGGGGGGATACCGGCTGGGTGGAGAATTGATCGGGAAGCAGTTGCAGGTGGTGGGAATCCAGAGGAAGGGACGAGTGGTAGTATTGCGACGCAGTTGATGCTTTATGGGAGCAATGATAATACGCCGAGGCCTGGCGGTGGTGCTGCAGGTGGTGCTTGAATGAGTTGAATTTTCTAATGTTTGGTTCGGTTTCACGTATCGTATCTGATGTATTTCTTTTGCTTACCTTCCTTCCTTATTTTTTTTTTTTTTTTTTTTCGTTTCTTTTGGACCTGGTACTTGAAATATTCTGGGTCGATTTCCTTTAGCTTCATTCATGGTCCTTTTTTCTCCCCCCCCCTTGCTTTTCCATTTTTCTTTTGTTGAACATCTCATTGTCATTATCATCCGGCGCTATATCTACAATATTTTTGTTTCATGCCCCCCCCCCGTTGTTCGAACTCTCAAGCTCGAGCTCTCTACAATCATCACTCTCTACTATCATCGAATCTCATCTTTCTCTGCTTTCTTGACGGAGCAATTTCCTCTGGACTGTTACGTTAACGTCATAACGCTACCTACCCACTAACTAGTACTTTTTTTATTTCTCATTTTCTCTTCATATTTCTTTATGAGCAAGGCCTGTTCCCTATATATGGTGCCTTATAATTTCCGGTACTGGATTTCTTCTAATATTATCGATCAGCCTTTTATATTCTCTTGCAGGATGTCTGTCTACTGTCAGCCTAGAGTATGTTTAAAGGTACCTTACTCTACTCTCAACCTTTTTTTCTAAAAAAATATTTTCTCTTTCAATGAGGTCGACTTGATCTATCCATCTAATTATAAGCTCCGAGATCCCTTTATCCTTAATCATTGCAAGGATTCATATATATTTATGATTATATCTTCAAATTCTGATACTTTAGGTATGTACTAGTTACCTCGTCAGTGAGTTTAGCGTGGGACTCTTGAGATAATAGATAGGATGGGAATCTTTGAGCGTCAAAAGCTTGTAAAAGTCCAGTCCAGTCCGGATATATATAATTATAATATGTACATGTCTGTTAGATTTAGATATATATGGAAGCTTGAGGATCCGGAGTGGGTCCTAAGGGTTTTGATATTTCAAGGTTACGTAATACTCTACCTTCCTAACATGTGGAAGGTTCGACTTTTATCTCCCTCCGTAGGAGGGGAGGGGCTGGGCACGAGACTACTTACTTACTTTATCTGAGTGCCCCCACTCACCAGATTGGGTGATACTTTGTTTGTTATTGTTACTCAGTGAGTGAGCGGAGTTGGGGGCGAGACTAAAGAGGTGACAGCCCTTAATTATGATATTGTAGAAATAAGCAATGTAATTATATAATGGAAACTACTTCTATAGTACTAACACGTGGCTGCAGCCAGCCAGCCAGCCCTCAGTCATGATCAAACATTCATTCGCCCATATTTAAATTTAAGTAGGTAAGGTAATCATCGGATGTACATACTTTACCCTTGGGAGTGCAGTTTTTTTTACACCTGAAGATACATACCTCTTATCCTAGGAGAGCTGGTAGCAGTTACTCACTCGCCAGGCGGCCGGAATGATTGATCAATTCATTGGTAACGATATATATACCTTAAGTACTAAAGTACTTGAAGTACCTATATATTATTGGTATATTTTATACCAGATTTAAATTAGAGCTTAGGTATTTATTTAAATTTATTAAATGAGAAATCGGCCATGGCTTATATAATTATAATTAAGCCTCTAGATGCTTTCATCTTTTTAAAGGTGGGTCGAGTGGGTGAGTGGTAGATAGGTAGGTACTATGTAGTGAGTACTGGATGAATGAGTGAATGAACGAATATTCCGCCGGAGCAGCGCCGAGCTGGATCATGACAGGGATATCAGGCCTCAACCTTCAACCCCGCCGAGATCTCGTCTCTCGGTTCTCTGGCGGCTTTTGATCGAGGAATTCAATTGGACATGCATATGTATGATTGAGTTTTTCCGGTGATTTGTTGCGAGAAGGAGATGCTAGTGATAGTTTAGTTTGGTAACTTTTAAGTTTCAGATTTATACGAGAATAAGAGTAGGTAGGTAGATATGCAGACTTAAAGCCCATGAACATTGAAAGTTAATTAGGTAACGAAATCATATATACTATGATTGGTATTGAGCTGAATCCTAATCGAATAACGGAATTCCATAGGTCGCGATCGATCGTTTTGGTAGGTATTAATTCTCAAGGTTTAACGTTAAGAGATTACTTAGGTACCTATTCTGTGACCTTGTATCACCGCCACCACTGCCACCCCTGCGCCACCACAACCACAACCAAGAGATTCAACAAATCCCTGCTCTTGCTCACCCAGCTGGTTGTTTCCGTTCCGTCGGTTGCCGTACCTACATCCAGAGTCATCAAAAGGAGCGGGGCTTAGCGGAGTTTACTTTAATTAATAGCTTTTTCGCGCGCGTCGTTTTCGTGTGTGTGTGGGTGGTGCGACGTGTAAAGTGGGTTTGGGTTTGGGTTTGGGTTTTGGGTTTCCAGGGGAGCTCGGAGGCGTTTGGGTAGGCTCACGAGACTAGCGTTTGGGGAGATATGTGCGTTGGAAGGGCGGTGAGTCATCGGTGCATGATTCGAACTTCGATGTTTAGGCATACCTACCAAGGTTGGGTTGGGATTGTGTGATTGTGTGATTGGTGGGTGCACTGCAGGAGAAGTATTTTTGTTGGGATGGTTGCGGCGACGTTATATATTCTAGATGAGCATGGCATGGCATGTGGAGATGGGGAATGGGGAATGGAGGGGGAAATGGAGATGGGTTCAGGTGCAAGAGCATTCCCAACGTTGAGTCTAGACACTAGATATTGCAGAGCCTTCGCGATCTTTTGAGTTCGAATGATTCGTGATGTATGATTCGTGCGTCGCATACAATGTCAAAATTGAGATTGAGATGTATACATCGACATGTATCATATCCATACTCCGTACATCATCATACATGAGAAGGCGGGTCATCCTGAGTGAGTGATCATCATCACCACCAGCCGCATCCATAGTGTCCGGACACCCTAGCTCGCCGCCATCTCACCTCACTCACCTGCTTTCGTGGCACTTTCGCGACACAAGACACGTCCCCCCGACGGCGAGGCCGTGAGTTTTTGAGGCGCGTATCTTCCGCCTAGGTAGCTCATTTTGCGCCTAGACCCTGTGATGATGATGATTCGAAAATAGGTTTCTGGAGGGTGTGAGTGTGGGCCGAGAGTGTGTGTGTGGGCGCACGTACCACAAACGGGCGTGCGTGACAGGCCAGCCCGCACACAACCCCACACACGCAGAGAGATTAATTTTCTCTTCAACAGTCATACCCTGCGTGCGTGCGTGCGTGCGTGGGTGTGCGCGCACCCGCGACCGCCGCCGGCCGATCACTTTGCAGCCCCGCCACTGCGGTGGAGGAGGAGGAGGGGGGTATTTAGTCGGGGGATCCTCAGCTTCCCACGTATGTAGACCACACCCCTCCCACGACTGCAGTTTTTTCTTCATCTCGATTTCCGCCACAGCATCTCGTCGGCCTCGTCCATTCGCTCAGCAAGGCGCTACAGACAGGCGCTGGATAGATAATCGCAACAGCAGCAGGAGCAAGAGCAAGCAGGACAGGCAGAGATTTTTCTGTTCGGCGGCAAGAATCACCACCTCCGCCAACGACACGAGCCTCGGTATCGCGATCGCCATTTCTTTACAGCTCAACTCAACCCAACTCGGTAAATCCAGCCCAGCCTACGTGGTCATCCGCGCCGTGGCACCCCCTCTCAATCCCCCCTCACCTCCCCCGTCCACGTGACACCATCAACCATGAGCTTCCACGACCCAGCCGCCTACAGAACACCCCCCACCTCCCCCACAGCAAGCAACCTCCCCCACCCCCCAATCACCATAACCCCCTCCTCGCACGCCCCACCCCCGACAACAGCCCCCCTCGCGACATCCTTCACCGCAACCCCCTCCCCCGACCGCCACCCCCGGAGAACAGCATACAACCCCACCCGCCCCGTCCCGCATCTCCGCCGGGAAAACAACTTTTTCGGGGAGTCGAGCGTGCTTGGGCGGATGGTGCTTAACAGCGCGGGGGTGGGGCTGATAAACGGCCATCAGGTGGCGGGCTTACCGAGCTACAGGAGTGACGGCCATGGGGATGGAATAATCCCCGGCCTGAGAACGGGCATGAATGGGTATATCCTGACTACTGCCGCGGCGGTGGGAGAGGACGGTGGCAGCCAGTTTGAGAGCCAGGGGACGAATATGAGTCAAGGTTGGCCTACCTCCTACATGACGGATACTACTACCACTACTTCCCTCGGACGGTTTTGCTGATGATGGAATGCAATAGTGTACTCGCAAAACCCATTCTACCCAACGGAATACGGAGGTGTAAACTCACAGTCACAATCACAATCACAGCCATCATTCTCGATACCACCGGGCTCGTCGTCGGCGTCAGTCTTGCATTCCGTCCCGGGGATACCGTCATCGTCATCGGCGGCGCGGACAAGAAGTGGCAGACGATCGAACCCCCCTCCCCCAAGAGTGCCTTCATCCCGTGGCTCAAGGCTGCGGGGTGCGCGGGGTGCTCAGAGTAATGGCGGAGGAGGGGCAGGTGGTGGGTTAGAGGGGATGGTTGACGAGGAGGATTTATAAGAACAAAGAAGAGGAAGGAGAAAGAAGAAGTATGAGGTGTAGAAAGATTGATTGATGTTGACCCGGGTTCGTTCGGGTGGGCGTTAGATCTTTTTGATGATGAAGTAAATGAATTTTTTTCTTGTATATCCCTTCTTTTTTTTCTTTTTCTTTTTCCTTTCTTTTGTATATTGCATATCTGCATAGATACCTGCATACTTGCATAGAATCGTCGATAACTATCGCGCGAGCGAGAGATGGGACTTCCCCTAGGTAACACCCAAGTGGCGTTTATTTTACGGAGAAGCTTAAGGTGCATCACATTTCGAATTCCTTTTTCTGTAATTCTTTGGAGGGTTTTGGCGCGGGGGGTAACGGGGGTGTGTGTTTGGATTTGCGGTTTTTTCTGTTCACACTTTTGCTTTTGTTGTTGGTGCAGCATTTTTTTTTTTCTTTTCCTTTTCATAACGGTGCAATTTTTTTCGCTTTCTTTCTTTCTTTCTTTCTTTCCTTTTTTTCCTGTTGTTTTTTTTTTTTTTTTTTTTTTTTTTTTTTTTCATTTTGTGTTTGGGGGTCATGATCAACATCTTTGAAATTCCTTTTATCTCGCTGGCTTGTGCGCACGCTTTAAATTTACTATAGCTATGTTTAAACTTCGAATTCCCGTAACTATATGCACATACATGCATATGTATGTGGGGTTTTTGAATTTTCGGTGTATATACATACGTACGGATTTGGATTTACCTAGTACTTGCCTGCATTGATACATATCATTATAATTATAACCGAACCGCATGAATTCCTTAAGCTTTAAATTTGGTGTTTAAATGTTTTGCCTTTTGTTCTCTTTTATTTTTTATTTTTTTTTACTTTTTTTCCTGATTCGTTGACGTCGACTAGTAACAATATTAATTATACCGCTAGCTATTAAGTTATGGGATATCGATCGGGACCGCTGTATAATTATAATTATAATTATAATTGACTTGTAGACTTGAAGTCCTCTCTAGATCTAGACCGATCTCTCCTTCCTTCGAATTCCATGGCCAAGCTTCTAGATTTTCAAGTATGTATATATAGGTACGTACCTTTAAATTTTCTGGCAGACTACGTTACTACGTGGCCATGCATATGGGACGGGGTGCATGATTCATGATCAATATTAATGATTTGGATCTTCAATCTCGAATTCAAATCTAAATCTAGATCTATAATCCGGTGACATATCAACTTCTAAATTCAATTTTCTAAATTTGATTTGATTTCAACTAGCTATAGACCTAGAAATAAGCTTTATAATTAAATTTATCCAAATTTCCAAATTTCCAAACGCAAGAACTCTAACTCGATTCAACGATTCAAAAAACCTTTTGAAATTATAATTATTTAAAAACCCATATGTACGAGGCTAGCGTCAAAAGTCGTGGGTCAACGGAGTTTTTCAAAATCAATATTGAAGCCGAAGAAATTTTTTGAGAAGCCTTTGAAACCAAGTGGGATCCCCAGAGGTATGAGCACGGTTGTATTGAGGGCAATGAGGAATTATTTGAGGGCAGGAAAGAGCTGTAATGTCCTATTGTACTGTTTCCGGAATTTCATATTGACCCATGACTTTTGACGCTAGCCTCGTACATATGCAAATATAATTATAATAAAAAGCCATGGAATTTACACGTAAAACCGTAAATAATAACCTTCATTATAAATAAAAAACAACAACACCCAACCCCCCAACCCCCCAACCCAAAAAGGTCATATATTTACATTTCAACTGTAGTATTTACATAAATATCTGCCCAAATTAATTGCAAATCCAAAGATGCCGCGGCCGGTACGCTACTAGCTACCTCGTATACTGGTAAAAGATAGTTACTTAGCGGTCTATAAAAAAAAAAAAACCACGCTTAAGCGTACGTAAGAGAAACAAAAAAAAAAGAAACTCAATTCCTTCCGGAAGGTACCGCCGCTTGATGGAAGAGATTTGTTCAATTGGAGGAGAGGAGAGCATTGCATTGGGGTGGCTGCTGTGGATGGATGGAAGGCTCGCTCTGGTGAAATCTTCACTTTACATGCCAACATGCCGTCGTTAATATATTCTCTGCGGATCAAAGTGGCTGTGAGAAAAAGTAATACGAATGAAGGGAGCAGGAAGGCATGAGAGGATGCCGCATGTGTGAGATCAAAGGTATGTTGATTTACACACCAATAAAGAGAAAAACTAATATGAAAACTAGAATATCAACAAGGCATACATACTGCATGGCACTATAAACTACTACTATATTCATAATGGTGCGAAGAGGAAGGGGACGTGATCATGAGCAAGTGAAAATCTAAATATACTTCTATACAACAAAAACTTCCAAATAAAACGATACCAAAGAACCAAAGAAGAAGAGCATGACCAAAATTAGATAGATAAACGTCAACCCAACCCAAAAGCAAGGAAAAACAACTCCCCCAACGCCAAATCCAACGCCATAGCTTTGGTATCCCGTATCCCAAGGTATTCATCAGAGTTTAGAAAAAAAAAGGAAAACATATCAGAAGCAGTGATAATACCGTTCCAATCATAAGTTTTTGAAAAGAAAAAGATTAAGCCAAGTAGCAAAAGAGGTAAGAGAAAGGGAAGGAAAGAGAAATTCAGAAACAAGAAACAGGAAATGAAAACAAAACAAGTAGATTGCATGTCATTGGTATATCCTCTACCCAATACCAAATTATAAATATCCAACACCAAACGCCGATCCAAACACCAAAGACCAAAAAAAAAAAAGAGCACAATTTACCCACCAGCTAGATCGTTGAAATCTAGCCTCGAGTCGCTGAAATCCAAGCAGCGCAATGTTATAATCACTCAATCAATCCATCTTCAATCCCCCAAGCTTCTCCCTCCTCCGCTTATTCTCGGCCACAGTCTTCTCCTAGTCGACAGGCTTAGAATCTTCCTGCTCCTCCACCTTTTCGCCGTTTCCGCCAGTGCCGTCAAAATCGTCCTCACAAAAAAGATATTCTGGCCATGTATGCATGTAACGCTCGACCTCATCAGAATTACCCACCAAGCTTGAGCTTTGCGAAGTGATACCATCATCAATATGAAACCCTCTCAAGATCTCACACAGCCCTTCCTCCATCGTTGCTGCTTGGAGGACAAAAGCCAAGTCTTCGGAACCAAGTTCATCTCCAGTGTTGGGTTCGCCGAAGATTGAAGGAGTAGGCGTGTGCGGCAGAGGCTCATAGCCAGCTGCAGCTGCGGAAAGGCCCCAGTCGAGGCTGGCCAGCTGGACATCCTCCAGGTCGCTTTGGCCTGATCGTGTACTACACGGGGTAATTTGGCCGGACATAACAGGGGAGAGGGGTGCAGAGGGGGAGATGAATTCCTGCTCTTCCTGCTCTTCCTGCTCTGCATTGGTTGGCTCGAGGAGTTTATCGAGCGATCGCGTGGGTAGCTTTTGCGGAGAAAATGTTGGTCTGGGGGATACAGATTTCGCTGAGCACGACCCTGGAATCAATGGTGTTGGAGGTGGTGACTTTGGGCGGGGGTGGGGCCGTGGTGGAGGAGGGTGAGATGGTGTCGGCTGGCCGTCTCCTGGGTGAGATTGTCCGATTCCTTGACCAATAGGTTTGAGTTTAATTGGATATCTGGTGGCTGTGTATGATCCGTATGGACTCCTGCTCGAGGACGCTCCTTGACTAAAGGGGTTGTGCTGACGGATTGGAGATTGTGGCCTAGGAGCTCGAGGTTCAAGACTTCCCGGAAAGTAACGAGCAGCCGCCTAAAAACATCATATCAGAACCCCGTCACAAATTCCCAAGGCTGAGCAGTCTCGATTTACTTACCTTCATCTGTTCATCTTTCTTTGACTCTACCTCCTCTGGCCTGACCTTTTTCATGGATTTATCGAAGGTCGTCCACTCGTTAGTCTGCCTCTCCGCCTTCAAAAAACAGATCTCCCTCGCCTGTCTTTCAGAGGTATCCATGACTTGACTGCACAACTCGTTGAGCATACCCAACTCTTTCGAGAGTGCGCTGTTTCGTGATTCCAAGTTCTCGTTGGCAAAATTCACAATGTAGAGTTTTTGCTGCAAGTCCTCGGCCAATTTCTATAATTGTTCGAATTAGAACTGAAAAACAAAATAAATCCATATTCCATGCAGGAATGAAACATACCGTCTTTTCCTTCAACTCCGATTTCAAAGCAGCATACTAGATCAGGGCAAGAAGAAATCAGCATCAGTGTATTATGAGAAATAAAGGCAAATGGGAAACATACCTCACAAGTTCCCCCAATCTCGCCGATTGTCTTATTTTCTGCAGCCTCAAGTGTCTTCTCCAATGTCTTGATTCGTTCCTATAGTTCATCAGATATTAAATTAGATCTCATACTGAAAGCCCCCACATATAAAATCGCAAAAGAGGGCTATACATACCTCCTTAGAATCCAACTCCTTTCTGAAAGGTTCCACCTAAAGCAAAAAAAAACAGCCAATCAGCACAAATGTAATCGCCCCGATTGGGGATAGTTTCTTATATATAAAGAGTATCAATTAACATAAAAATGCAAACTTGAACTTACAATGCCATTCGCCTTAGCCTCCGCTTTCCTCGCTCGCTCTTTCCATTGCTCGATCTCTTTCCGTGCGTTGGCGAGATGTGATTGTGCAATGTAGGTCTCGATTTTACACAATCGAACCATCAATGCATTTCCCTGTGCGGGCACGACCTGATCAAAGTCGACCTCTTGCTCGGCGCGGGCAATTTCCTCGCCAGAAGATGGAATTGGGGTTGGGGGCCCAGATGTGTGCGGGCCTCGGTCAGGCAAGGGAGCGAGTGGAACTCCATTAGAGAGTAACCGTTGGAATGGCGGTTCTGGGCGAACGTATTGAGAGTTGGGACTTGTCACGGGTGTAGTTGGGTGCCCATGCATATTTCCACCAGCTGTTTGTGCCGCTTCTGAGTGTGTTGCTGGCTGCGCCTGGGAAACTGTTTCTGGGTGGTCTAGTTCTTCAGCAGCAGTTGGCGAGGAAATATCAAATTGCATTCTCAATGCGAGGTTTCGGCGCTGTGCCGGGGACGTTGGCTGTCTGGTTTCGGCCATGCGGAGTCTGGACAAGAGAATCTTATTCTCCTTTTTAGAGTCTCTTAGGCGTTTGAGGCAATCATTGAGCTTTCTTCTTCCGGCGGATATCTCGTCTTTCATATCGGACATCTCTTTTTGAAGGCGATTCCCAAGAGTTGCGATCCATCTCTCGTTATTGGCATCCAGATCCGCTCTGAGGCGTGCTTTATTTTCTCCATGGAGAGTGCTGTCAATCTCCATTGTGAGTCTAGCCAAATTTCTGTAAGAGCTCTCCTCCATCTCCGTGGCTTGTTGCCCATCTTGATGTCCTTCAGACATTGTAGCCTTTTGTACATCCTCTGTATCCTCTGGCAACGTGGTTTGAACTTCTTGGTCGACCGTCTCTACCTCACTACCCTCCGCCTTTGTGGGAATCTTCCCCTTAATTCTCATCTTCTGCAGGTGAGCGATGGCAGGGCAAGTCTTTCCGTCTCCGAAAGCAATGACCCGTTGGAATAACCTTCTCGGAATCTCCCTCTCACACACCTTTCGGCATCTCTCGCAATCAATATCTGGAATCTTTGACTTCTTTTCAAAAGAGTTCACTTCATCGCCCGAAGGTGAAATTGGGGTCTCCTTCTCCAACGCCTCTTCCATCATGATTTTTTCAGCGGCAGAATGTAGGCATAAGCCCCTGCATGATTCAAACAAGATACCGATATAATTGACCTCGGCATTAGCAAGACCGCCAGATAAATGTTTGTTGCGAACTTTCTTGACCAGTTCGTGTACTGCCGTGCTGGGCATATCGGATAGTTGTCGAAAGATATCCCACATCTCGTTCAATTCCCATCGCAAATCCTCATAATCCTTGGGACAGGTTTCGGTCAACTCGGGAACGTTTATTATCCAATCAATGTAGTTAACACCTTTGATGATTATTTCTCCGGTATCACTTGTTTTCCTAGCTGGGATATAGGTCTCGTATGCGGTCGTAGTTGGCCGGGTTATCTCTGTTGTGGGCACGAGTTGGGTATTGTCGTGGGGTTCGTCGTTCCCTAAGTCAAAATGTTTAGCAACTTCATTATAGTTGGAAAAGGAGGTTATGTAAGTGAGGAAACTATTGTATGAGAAAATGGGAATACATGTACAATGGGCAATTACCTTTATCACCATTGCCTTCATTCTCTGCTGTATCCCCTGTTTCCCCCTCAAAGTTTGAAGCAGATTCATAGTTCGAACCAGAGTCGGAAGTCTCAGCAATGCCTCCTCCAGACCCCGATTCAGCGGTGACTGGTGACTCCTTTCCATTTTCGTGATATTCCTCAGCATTAAGTACAGCGTGGGTCCTATACCTCGCCATTCTCTCCTGGTACACCTCCAACAAAACCGGCAGGCCTTCCCAATTGTCCTCCATCTTACATGTTTCTAGGAGCTCGGTCAACTCCTTTTGCGCCTGAGTCAGAAGGCAGAAGTTTGAGCTTTGAGCATTCTTATACATCCATTCCTTGAAAGACTCTGTGGCAACTTTGCCTTTCAGTTGATCAATTGTCTTCTCTGAACCCGAAACCATATCGTAAAGTTGCTTGATGACCTCGATCCCTGCCTTATGGTTCTTCTCGAGACGCTCGACTTCATCTTCGAGTTTAGCTTTCCTTCTCTCAAGCGCGAAGTTCTGCGCAACGACTTTCTCGTAGTCTTGTTCGATTAGATAGATGAGGTGGTGGACCTGGCGGAGTTTTTTGAAGGTGCTGGCTTGGATGTCTTTGCGCCGGGCGATGTAGTCTTTAATGCAGGCGTACATCTGGTTGTTGATGGTTTGCGCTTTTCTGAGCATAGTGACCAGATTGTTGTGCAGCGCCTCGCAGTCACGCACGTGGGTAAAGCCCTGGACCGAAGCACCTTCTTCAAGAGGGGTTTGGCAGGAGGAGGAATGTGAGATGACCGTGTTTTCTGCGGCCTTGCCTTTGCTGGACGTCAGCTGGAGGAAGGTATGCTGCGCATGTGCCCCAGAGTTTGGCGGTGAGAATCCTCTAGCCAGTTTAAATCGATGCTGATAATGGTTAAGTAGTTTCTCCCTGGTCTCGTCCGAGAAGTGGTCAAAGTAAGGTTTGAGCTCTACGAGCGTTTCGTTTTTTAACTCGACCCAGGCGGGATTCCAGTTTTCTGGGGTAGCCGCGAGTGGTGAAGGTGGTGTAGCCTCGAGGTGTGGTGAGAAAGTATATTTCGTGAGTTCTTCGAGAGTTTCAAATTTGAACGTCTTCCTGAAGTCAAATTCGGATGGGGCCCTACCCACAGGTGGTGGGGGTGGTGGGCAAGTTGACATTCCTAGATCCAGACCCCTGCCTCGGAGAATCCTTAAGCTGCTCGAGCGTGATGTTTGTTAGAAAAATGGTAGGTAGTGCAAGATACCGCGGGCCGAAGAATCAACATTAGAGTCATATACGTACTGAAATGGCTTCCAACGTCCGCAATTTACGGGTGGGGCCTCGATGTTGGTAGAAGTTCCTGCTTCTGAAGACATGTTGAAATATACTATATTAGTATGGGTGTGATGGGATAAATTTGGGGATGTTTGAACCTGGGGGTGTCCTGAAGGATGGTTTCGAGAAATCAGCGGAACAGGGCCAGATTAAGTACCTTTCACTGCTGGGCTTTGGCATCAGAGGGCGAGTATCTTGAGGGGGGCGAGTCGAGTGGAAAGGTTGTTGGGAATGCTGCCGAGGAGGCGTTCGAAGGGAGGAGGGGAACTCACAAGATGGCCACCGAAGGCGGCGCTGCACCAGGGCATCTTGCCGATTCCTTTAGGTGATTGAACTTGCGGTATATTTCACTTCTGCTTCAGTAAACAGAACACGCGAGAAGAGGAAATGACCAGAAGCGGCTTCGGAAGGCGCCCGATTGAGTAGTCTCGTTCCCCGATTGAGGAAAGCATTTCGAAGCGTTCCGGGTGAAAATCCCAGAGTGGTCTCAAGTGGAAGGAATTGACGGCGCTGTTTTCTCTGTTATCGCCCCCAGACTTGATCTACTTCCATAATGAGCATCCTGACCGCGTATATCAGCCCCTGCGGCTAGCGCTCTAGCCTCTTATTTCCAAAACTATTCAGAGTTGCATGATTTCTAGAGCTGTAACGAGAACTAACGAGAACAGAGTTGCAGATTCAACAAAGTGCTCATGTTGCCAAGAGAGAGAGGTGCCATAATTGCGGGAAAACAATTTCGTATTTCATCAAAGGCCAGCACCTCTACCTGGGTATACTTTCCTTATTTCTAGAATTCGACCCCTGTCAGGATACGGGGTGGCATTAGCGAACATGTTTAAAAGTTGCTTTTCGCCGTGGCCACGATATCGTAATATATATGGGGCGAAAGTTTAATAGGCCTCAGATTTCTGAAGAAGGGTAAATATGATATTGTTATTTTCAATTCACGAGAATGAGTTACAATTGAGGAAATATCAGATCGCTAGGAATCTGCTTGACGTGAAGATGTCCTGTGTCACTGTCTCTGTCACTGTCAGTATTACTGTGGCTGCCAATGTTACGTACGTAGAGTGTACGTATGTCAAATGTCCGAATTTACCGAGATTTTAGAGGAATTTTTCGGATCCCTCGGGATTTCCAGCGGAGGCCTGGAGCCACAGTGTCATGAGTGCCACTGGCAGCCATGGCGAATCGCCTTCCGCTTCTTTTGTTGGGTGTTTGTTTGCGTGCAAGGTCAACACGCTCCATGTGTGATTCTCGCGATCCAAAGTATCAAAACTGTACGATTGAGGCAGAGGAACTGGCATCACGACACGGTTAACCTGAATTGAAATGCAAATGTAGCCTGATGATTCCATGGATTTTTGCCAATATATTTGTAAGAATAAGAGCGCCACAATGGCCAGGTGAGTACGCGGAAAAAATACACTGAAATGGGCAGGGGGGCGTGTTCGTGGATTCGGGTTGATATCTATTTACTGTTTTTAGTAAAGTCCATAAATATTCTTCATAGATCATTCGCAACATTTATTGGATCCCACTATTGTACAAGTTGCAACATGCCTAAGTACGTAGGACTGTGCCTCCGCGCAACGAGGTACGTAACTTACCGCGGCTTGAGTGATGTTTCCAGAACATGGAGAGTGCATCAGTCTGGGAGGACACCGTGCACCTTCCCGATGTTCTAATATTGCCATGCTCCTGAGCCAACAAGACTATTCGGCGGACTTTGCTGACAAACTTGCTATCGTGCGAAGTCTCTTGATCCAGAGATCCAATGAAAATCATTGGCGCGAATACATCAACAGTAGAGTACTTTCAATTGGAGCTCAAAATGAGTAATTGATTTGGAAATTAGAATCAAGGCTAGATCAGGCCGTAAGACTTGGTCAATGAGCTCCACCGGGAAATATAGTGAGTTCATGGGGTCCTAGTCTCGAATGAAGTCCATGGCAATGTCCAGTCGACGTCATTTTTGAGTTGAAATATATAGTCTTCCATGAACATGAATTCGAATGGACATCGATTCTGATAGAATTCCTCAATGGGCACCTTGGACAATCCTTGCTCTAGGCAGAAACAGATATGTCCTCAATTGCAACCAATTACTCGAGATGGTAGGTTGTTATCCAGGCAACGTTGCTTTCAAGACTAGCGCCAAGACCTTCAATGGCCTGAAGCGATCTGGGTCCTTTGCTTGCCCCTGATCGCACGTCACAGTAAAGCAGTCTCCCATCACCTCCCGTCGTCCCCAACTCGTTCTCATCCCGTGTCATCGACGAGAGCAGTCATGATATCTTCCGAGTCACCGGCGCAAATCTGGTTGCATATCTGCAATTGGGGAGGCTCAAAATCACACACAAAGCCGTCGACAGAGCTTAGTAACGGCATGGCAACTGTCAGCACTATAGACACCGACATGGGGTATCCAGTGGTGCGGTGGTGGGCCTGATGCCAGGCCCGCCATGGTTACCGCCAACTCATGACATATTCGGCAACATCGAACTAAAATTCTCCGAGAGTAAGCACGCCGGCGCTCAATCATACATGGACCTTTAAGAAACGGGATATATACTGGCCAAGCGTCACATCTGGGCGATCCCGGCCGCGGGGTATCATCGGCCTAGCTCAGGCCTGCCGCGCGGAGTCGCCAATTTCTCGATCAGCAATGATTCAATGGGCTCTTTTGGGAAGGGGAGGTGCGAGCTCGAGGTCAGGGCCTGCTTTTTGTGGTGATAGCGAATGAGTGCGCACTGCAAGCGGCGCTGACCCCTTCGTCAGGCCTCCCGCGTCCATAATTTATAAAAGAGCCACAACCCGGTGCTCAAATATCATCCCATATTCAAGCATACGCCAATTCGTCAAGGCAAGCTCCAGCAAAGAAAAAACCAGCAGCAGCAGTTCCAGCGCGAGTAAACGAAGCATGGCCTTTGCTACTCCAGATAACGTCTATCTCCAGACCTTGGTCTCGCTGACCAACACGAAGGCCGCAATCTTCAGGTCGCAACAGGCGGCTTTCGTCGATGAGAAGGACAAGCTGTTGAGTGAAAGTTTGCCCAGCCAACGAAAACGCGATGCATCGCAGCTTGATGCCCTCCACACGCTCGTCAATACCCTGAGCTCGGATTCATCATCAAAGAAGAAGAAGGAGGCCCAAAGTGGTGCAACCCGAATCCTACCTCAAATCCTCTCCAAGAATGTCGACGCTATCGAGCCCCCCTCCGTTGTTATCCGGAACCTGGAAACGCTGCTGGCAACGGGCCAGAGCGATCCCGCCGTGGCTCAATCCGAGGAGTTGCTGAGCGAGTGGCGGGAGCGGGTTGAAGATTTGCTTTCAAAGGAAAGGCAACGCATGGAGACGGCGACACTCATGGGCAAAATTGTGGACGAATGGAATTATTATACGAAAATTAGGGCCAATTCTGGATCACCAGCTGAATCCGACCAGCCCCAATCATCCGCTGCAAAGACAGAGCAGATGGCTACATTCAAGTCCCTTGTCTTTGACCCCCATCCCCTCGATCTTGATCCAGAAACACCGGCCAAGCTTGAGCGTGATCTCCAGACCCTATTCGAGGCAACTCCAGAGTCAAGAGCATTCGTAAAAGACTTTCGGGAAGCCATGCGCTATTTGTGTCGTAACAAAAAGCTTCAATTCTACACCGAGTATATGAAGCTCAGCATAGAGGCTCTCATACATTCTGACTTGCTGTCAAACGACAAGAGGACGATTCTCAAGGACCAAGTTCTACCCAATAACATCCTTCTCGAGGAAATTACCCACGTTGTTGAGATGTGGGGTACAAATATTGATAGGTGGAATTGGGAGTCTGGCCTTGGAGGCAAGCCTAGCGTAGAACTTGACGTCCGTCTGCAGCTCAATGGCAAATACCGTGTGTTTATGGATGAGGATTTGACTACAGCCATTTTCCTGCAGCACATTGGGTCTTGGTGGTCAACAAAGATCAAGCCTGAGCTGGTTAAGGTTATGGATAAGTCCATCGGGGCCTGGAAATTGGCTGAAGGGAGGCCATTGGAAAAGAAGCTCGCCGAGATCGTATACAAATCACTTTCGAAACCTGACGACGACGACGATTTCGAAGCATCTGCAAAACAAGAAAGCATTGAGCGCTATCGCCGCACAACTCAACTGAAGGACTTTTTCCTGAGTCAGATGGCAGACTCCCTTGGTGTCAACGGCGGAAACTACTACAACGAAGATGAGGCAAAGTCAACTGACGAGAACGGCAAAAAGCCGCCTGCAATCATCAAGGAGCAGATTCTTCGCACTGTGATGGCGGAACTACATCTTGCACATGCTTTGGCTGAATCTGGCGGCAGCAAGACTTTCACGATTGTTGCTACTGACTTCAAATGGTTTGGGCCAAGTCTTTCTCATGAGGTTATCATTGCCATTTTTCAGTATTTCGGGCTGTCGAGTGAACATCTGGCTCTGTTCCGCAATTTTCTCTCAATTCCCTGTCACTTTGCCGGAGAAGAAGCAACGGTGGAAAACACAAAGCGGAGGAAGAGAGGTATTCCCATGTCACACTCGTTGAGTGATTTGTTTTCCGAGATGATTCTATTTTGCCTTGACTATACTGTCAACCAAGTATCGAACGGAGAGGTGTTTCTACATCGCTGCAACGACGATGTTTGGTTTTGGGGGGATGATAAGGAGAAGGTCGAGCATGTGTGGGAAGAAATGAAGAAGTTTGCTGCCAATTTCGGATTGGAGTTTAATGCCGAAAAATCTGGTTCAGTCACCTTTGATCTGTCTGGCAAGACTTTGTCGGCAATAGTCGACGATTCATCACCACTTCCACAAGGGCCAATCAAGTGGGGCTTCCTTCGACTTTCATCCACCGGAGAGCTTATACCGGACGCTGAACTGATAGACACGCACATCACCGAACTTACTCGGCAGCTCCGTTCCCCCAGCTGTACCGGAAGTGTGCTCTCCTTCGTTGAAGGCTGGAATAGGTATTATGCAAGATTTCTCCCATATCACTTTGGTCTACCAGCCTACGGCCTCGGAAAGAAACACAGCCAGATGATTGTCAAACAGCTCGCGAATGTTCAATCGAGTGTTTTGCGGAATCTCAACGATGGCAAAGACACCACCCTTGTCAACTACCTTCGCCATGAAATCAGCCGCCGGTTTCCTGGCGTCGATGGATCGGATATCCCAGAGGCTTGGTTCTACTGGTCATCAAAGCTCGGCGGTATCGGCATTCACAATCCTATAGTTCAGCTTTCGGGAACGATGGTTTGGAAGAATCCTTCAGAGTTCTGGCACAACGATCTCACGGTAGAGTGTGAGCCACAAATGCTTCTAGATATTGCCCAGAAGAAGGATGCGCACCTTCACAAAATCGCAAAGGATGAATGGGAACGAAGGGTTTGGCTCAGCAAGAAGAAGTCTGGAGGATATGAATTCGAAGACAGGGATGGGGAGTTCATCTCTTTGGAGCTTTTTTCCTCCCCCGATGTGCGAACACTATACCATGGACACTGGGCGGAGGTGTACAAACTCCTCCTCACCAAGCCGAGCAATCAGACCGCGGTGACACTTGGACCGGAACTGCAACATGGATTGCGGAGTGTTCCCGATCAGGCGGATGAGTATTGGAAGAAGATTTACACCATGTATGGCCCGGGGGTTGTGAGACGGTGGGGTGGATTTGAGCTTGCGCAGAAGGAATGGATGCCAGGTGGATTGGTGCAGGGTGTGAAGGACATGAGGTCTCGGTGGGAGGAGTAGGGATCGCTTCTCATGTTTGGCCTCTCTGGGTTTTATTGTCTATTTCTTTCGTATATACTGATGCACATCTCCTCTCATAGTACTAGCTATTGAATCGTTCTACTTTGCTGGCATCTTGAAATATAAACAAAGTTAACTCCCCGTGCATGTGATGTGTGATTGCACTTGAAACGCGCAATGAGAGCTTTGTTTTCATGAGTATTCTGCTATTTCCTTTCTTACATACTTGTGCTAAACAAACGTGAAGGTCCGGTTTTTTTTTAAAAAAATATAGCAATTACCGACTCCTCCTCCGGTTTCTATCCTTTGAAAAATGCGCCGAAATGAAATTTATGAAACCACCGCTCATACTACCATTCTGACTATTTCCATTCTCTGGAAAGCCCTTCCTGCCGTCGGCACCTCCCAATATCCGCCGCGGTAATCCTATGCACTCTTTAGATCATCTCGTGCAACTTCCTCCCCCCCATCAACTTCCTTCTGTGTTTCCTCGAGAACACTGGCCGACCGGCTCGACTGGCGTGTCACTCGTTCAGGAATCACAACCTCAAGACCAGCCGTCCTCGCCCTCTTCACACCCTCCTCTGGAGACAACCCTCTGCGCGCATTCTCCGGTCCAGAGTTATTGGGAACATCCTCCGAAGCAGGTCTCTTCCTGGAAGCTTCTGCCTCCTCCACGGACTTTTCCATCCCCCCTCTCAACCCGGCACGGCCTGGCGTAGCGGACCCCCGGGGGGGGTTTGTTCGCCTCGGAGTTTGCGGCACCACCACCGCCGCCGCAGCAGCAGCAGCAGCGGCTGGTTTGACTGTGACTGTGACTGTGGCTGTGGTATGCTCGGCATCCTCGTCCACGGGCTCGAGTGTTGGCGCGGCGGGTTTCTTCCGCGGGGGGCGGCCGGGCCCGCGCTTCGTGGGCGTGGCGGGCTCGGGAAGGGGATTCTTTCTGGGACGGCCGGGGCCGCGCTTGATGATGAGTTGATCACCCGTGGCTGCTCCCCCAGTTTCCGCGGGTTTCGCTGTCGTTGTGGGCTTTGGGGGGGGCTTTGGTTTCGCCGCTGCCTTTTCTTTTTCTCCACGCCCGCCCTTCCCCCCCTCCACCGCCGCCGCAGAGGCCTCCTCCTTCACATCCCCGGCCCTCCGCTTCGTGCTCCCTGTGGCCGCAGCGGGGCCGGCTTTGCGTTTTTGTGGCGCCCCCCCTGGTGCAGCGGCGGATCGTGCATCTCGTCCGTCGTGGAGGAGAGGCGTGGCGGGGATGCGGTCTGGGGATGGAGAGAGACTTGTAATTGAGCCGCGCCCACCACCTCCACCTCCTCCTCTCTCACCCTCCCTCCGTCTTGCTCTCCCCCTGTCCCAGCTTGGCTCGCGAGAGCGGGAGCGGGAGTGGTAGTGGGAGTGGGAGTATGCGTGGGAGTTTCTTCGGGAGGGCATGAATGTTGGGCTTCTGAGGTGGTGTGTACGGCCGCTGCGGCCGCCGATGACTCTGTCGAGCGAGAAGTTTTTGAGGAGGAGGGCTAGGCTGTCCAGGAGGTCGCAGAGCGAGGGGACCATGTCTGTGAATTTGTGCTCGCGGATCGCGAGTTGCTGGAGGTGTGGGGGGTGGGGGTTTGGGTATGGGGGTTGCATGTTTTGGTGCATCGTTGCCGGCGGGGGGGTGATGGCTCGTTGGCCCTGGGGGTGGAAGTGTGGAGGGAATAGAGGGTTTGGCGGGGCTTGGTTCTGGGTGTTGGGGTGTTGGGGGAGGAATGAGCCGGAGAGGGTTGGAAATCTGGGGCTTGGGTTCGAGGCCGGGTTTCGGTTCGGCATATGCATGGGTTTCCATCCTTCGGCGATCTCGGCGCTGAAGGCTGCGGCGGTACCGGAGGCCCCAGGGGTTCCTCCTCTTCCAACGTCTTTACTTCCACTTGCACCTCCATGAATTGCACGACTTGCACCGCCGATGCCGCTGCCGCTACCTCTGTTGCTGTTCCCACTCCGATTACTCCCAAGACTAGAATTCAAATACTCAAGAAACCAACTCTCGTTATCGCACGTATCTGTATTGAGTCCACCCCCAGAAAATCCTCCGTCTCCACCACCTCCTCCACTCCAATCACCACCACCACCACCGGCTCCACCATCGGTACCCTCTTGTAGCAATGCGGCTGCAGCATTTTGGCCAAAAGGTCCGTTGGGGTTCTCTCGCATGTGCTTTCCCAGTCTCTGCAGATCTTTGTAGGTGAGTTTTGCAATGTCAAAATCACCACCACCACCACCACCATTGTTACCACTATTACCGTTGTTACCGGTAAACTCGCCGCCACTCGGCAACACACCAATGGCATCTTGCAACACGGGGGGTTCCTCCGTGGTATCGTTTCTGCCGTTGCCTGGGCTGGATTGTATCAATATTGGTTCGGAGGCTGAAAGTTGTTGTGGTTGTGGGTGTTTGTTTCGTGCAGTAGACGCACTGCCCCCAAAATTTCCAGAACCTTTCCTCTCCTTTCCTTTCCCTTTATCCTTCCGACGTTGCTGACTCTTCTTCTTGGGCTGGGACTGGACTGTAGACGAGGGTGGAATTGCAGATGAGGGGTTACTGAAGGGATTCCAGGACGAATTCAAGGTGTCGTATTGTTGCATAAGTGGTGTTGCGAGGGTGGTTGGTCCGCCCCATCCCCCTCCACCCCCTCCTCCTCCTCCTCCTCCTCCTCCTCCGTTGTTTGCTCCATTGTCAAAGTTATCGTTATCGTTATTGTCATTATTATTGCTATGATACCCAATACCTAGATTCTGCAAAGGGGGGGTCCTGATTACCGCCTGAAGCTGGGCCTCCAATTTTTCTTCCAGCGACAGTTCTTCAATTCCGAGATCGGTATCGGTAGGGTGTCCTCCTCCGGCTTGATCTCCCTGCTGCTCCTGCTCCTGCTCCTGCTGCTGCTGAAGCTCCACCCCCGCCCCACGCCTCCCCGACTGCCCCGGCTGCACAAACTCGTGAGACATTCCGTACGTATCATCGATCACTGGTTGTGGTTGTGATTGTAGTTGTGCTGCTGGTGCTGGTGCTACTACTTGCGCCGGCGTAGTAGGTACCGATTGCACGGCCTTCCTGCGCTGTGTCTGTTTCGCAGGAGGCGTGAAGTCCTTGATATTAAAATTCAGGATGTCGGGGGGTAGGTCCATACCTTTCATGCTGGGTTTTTGGTTTCCTTTTCCTTGGGGCTGGGGCGGGGTTAGGTCTCGGGGGCCGCCCAGGCTGGCGCGGGCGGGGAGTTTAGGGGTGATGATGCCTGTTTCGGGAATGGAGGGGAAGTAGTTGGGTCTTTCGGCGGCTGGTGGGGGAGGTGCCGGTGTCGGTGCTGGCTCTGGTGGTGCTGTGGCTTGGCCCGGGATGCCGATGGCCATGACCATGGGTTGCACGTATTGCTGAGGGGTTTGGAATCCCGGTGGGGCTTGTCCCGCGGGGTATTTTATGCCTTCGGATTTGCCTTTTCCTCCTCCTCCCGCTCCCGCTCCTGCTTTCCCTTTGCCTTTGCCTTTGCCTTTCCTCACTACTTCTCCTCCTCCTCCTCCTCCTCCTCCTCCTCCTCCTGCTGCTGCTTCTGATGGTGCTGCTGCCTGTTGGTTTGGCCCTTGAGGAGGAGCAGGAAGAGCAGTATACTTACTACTAGTGGGCGCTTGCGGGAGTAGGAGGGGTGTGTGCTGCGGGAGTTGAAGAGGAGGATTTTGAGTTTGGTTTTGATTTTGGGTCTGTTTTGTTCCTGCGCCTATACCCACGGATGATGCAGGCATTTGTTTCTTTTGGATACGTATTTGTTTTGGGGGGCTCACTGGTGGGCCCCCTAGGCCTGATTGCTGCTGTTGTTGTTGTTGTTGTTGTTGTTGTTCTGGGGGAAGTTTTTCTGCCATCTTGTGCTTGAGGAGTATAAGTTAGATGCCAGATGAGAGGTATTGAGCAAGAATATAAGAATATGTCTCGGTGGGCGTTTCCAGGTGGGTGATGAAGCGGAGGAGCGGGTTTGAGTGGATATGAGAGAGAGAGAGAGAGCGCGAGGGAGATGGAGAGATTGTAGTCTCGGGACGGGAGATGGAGGGGATTTGAGGCATCTTGAGGAGGTTAGTAATGTCAAACGTTAGAGGTGAAATCGATCGTGTGGGGGATGTTCTGGAGTGTTCTGGGGATTTGGCATGGGGTGGGGTTACGATCGAAGTTTGTGGTGAGTGGAATTCGAACCGACGTTAACGATCGAATTCCTTCATGACGGTCTTCGATCGATGGTTGCAGTTAACTAGTTGGGGATATCTAGATATCGATAGCGATCGATGGGATCGAGGAGGTGCTCTTCGCTTCGAGGTTGTGGTGATGCATATGTATGGTGAGGCAGTTGTGTCAAGTAAACCCCGGGCCCGTCCCAAATACCCCGTCATTTTGTATTTTTTATGAGATAAATATCTTAGATTCAGACACTTATTTAATGCCACTAAATATCTGAAATAAGAGATTTATCACAATCACTGCGACATACAGCGCAACGTCATTAAGCACAGTACTAGTGCGTTAAACCTCAAATTCAGGAATCTCCATACGGAGCTTGAAAAAACCCCTTGAGAGATTCTTGTCAACCCTGTAGGGAGTTTGAGCAAGTTATGTTTTGTATGGTAACCCCATACAAAATTGTCAACAAAACAATACTCCGTACGGGGCTCACGAAAACCCCGTAAAATCAAAAATATTCTTCGTACGGAGAATCTTTTGGACTTTACAGCGTTTTCGTGTACCGGGTTTTCGGGGTTTTCGTAGACCCCGTACGGAGTTTTTTTTTTGTTCACTTTTGTATGGAGTTGCCATACAAAAAATAACTTGCTCAAACTCCCTACGGGGTTGACGAAAACCTCTCACGGGGTTTTTTCAAGCTCGAGCTCCATATGGAGATTCCTTTTTTTTGGTGCTCAATGCACAGTGCTGTAGGTAGTCTCGTGGCTGATGGTAGCCTGTCTGAATGTTGCTGTGATTTATTTTAAATTGAGATAAATCTCTTAATTTGGATAATTAGTGGGTTTATAAAAGCGTCAGAAATGAAGATATTTATCTCATGAAATAAATGAAATGACGGGGTATTTGGGACGGGGTTTATAACTTGGCACACCTGCCTCACCATACATATGGCTAAGATCAGTGAAGTGCGTTCGTGATGGTTGAAGGATACCTAGTTATTTTTCATGATATCTGTTGAACTATTGAATTCGAGACCAATTCAAAAAAAATTACGCAGCTTGAATTAAAAAACCCGTGAGAGGTTTTTGTCAACTCACGTAGGGAGTTTGAGCAAGTTACTTTTTTGTATGGTAACCCCATGGCCATTTGCATACAAAAGTTAACAAAAAAATACTCCACGAAAAACCCGTAAAATCACCGTATGAAGAATATTCGAATTCTTTTGACGGAGTTTATAATTTACTTGACACATGTACATTTGTAGCAGGTACCATATATACCTAAGTATATATATAGAGAATCTATAAAGAAAAACACAGTATACAAAATTTGAGATGGTTATAAATTTAAGTATACATTAGGTATGCAGTTGATGCAGATACAAGAGATATATACAATATATATACCTTCCCTCGTTTTCGAAATTTCTCCTTCTCTGGATCTTCTTTATGGTGATCGAGTAGAAGCCCGTGAATTCAGCAAACCTCGTGTGGCGGGGTGGGAATTAATTCCCCGTACGAGGTTCTGATTTTCCCCGTTACGGGGCACGAGACTACATACGCTTTAAAAACCCCCTCATGATCACGGCGATTGTTTCTATGCATGGCAGGCAAAGCCCAAAGCCACGCAAAATGTAAATAAATAGCTCAAACCCCCGTAACGTAACGGGGAAAATCAGAACCTCGGACGGGGAAATTCCCAACCCCGCACGGGGGGAATCAAAACCCCGTTAATTTTGGCGGGTTTTTGCTTGCAAAATGCACAAGTTTGCAGATTTCGTTAACTTTGCAGTGGGTAATTTTATTTTTTTGATGATGATTATGGATGATAGAAGTCGGAATTTAATTTCAGATCATTACACCAGATTATAGCTATCTTACATTCCTACTTCAATCTTACCATTTCATGGGGTACGAGGGGGATTCGACGGCCGGGTTCAACTTGAGCAAAGGTCGAAGCTTGTCGCTGTCGTCGCTGTACATGTAGCGGCGATAGTCGGAGTCGGGAAGCCGTGTCGCTGTAGCGCCAAATCTACCTTTGCAGACGCACACCTGGTTGCCGCCTCAAGCGCCACGACTACCGCATTCGGAAGGATGCTTGCTGGATCGGGAAGTAGCTCAGCTTCGGTGCGACGGCTACCTACCTAGGTACTTAAGTAGGCACATCTCTAAGTACAAGTAGGCAATCAGACCACATTGGCTTTAGAAATGGAAAAAGGAGAATGAATGGAAATGTAGGAACTGATCATGAACAGCTGGCGTACGTAGGTAGATTCCCGCGATAAACATGGATATGGATATATATCGAGATGTGGAGATTATTTACTTCTTCTCCTGCATGTACTGTACGTTCGAGTAAACTCCACCCCACAAGTCCAGGAAACTATCGATTTCGAGAATCCATTCTGGTCTAGCTATAGTATACGTATAGTAGGTTCCCCAGTAGTCTCTCTCATGCATTTTTAGGTACCTACCTACCCAATTGTACTTGAGAATGTAAGTATCCGTATACGTAAGTATGTATGTCTCTATTCTGGGAGCCACTCGAACACAACCGGCTTACTCTTGGCTCAGATCGAAAGGCACGTGAGGCATTCTAGAACGTATAAATGTGTGTGCTCTAGTCTAGATCTCCATTATATATGCACTTATGCGGGCTGTGGAATTCATGCTCGTGAATTTATACCCCTAATTTGAAGTTTAACGAACTGTGCTTTATATAATGATTTTGCGCTGTATGTCGCAGTGCAGTGATCAATTGTGATAAATCTCTTATTTCAGATATTTAGTGGCATTAAGTGATCATGAATCTAAGATATTTATCTCATGAAAAATGAAAAAATGACGGGGTATTTGGGACGGCGTTTGCTTGACTGTACACGTGCACCATAATTCTCTAATAAATTGGCTCGCGATATATCATGAATATACATGTATTTGAATTGATGGCAATTATGATCGATTGTAAACGCTACGCTGGTCATCATATTCTGTGAATGCCAAGTACCTAGGTAGGTCTATTCTCGCCGAAATATCAACCGTGCAATTGACTGTATCGCGAGATGCGAATGCTTGTGGTCTCGTGTTAATATGTACCTTATCACAGCTGTTATAGCTATATAGCAGGCTACTGTTTTACTCGTGTACCAGCACGAGCCCATCGTGTACCTTGCATGCGAATGAGACCACCTTGCCTCTAACCTTGCATGAATTCAGATACTAGCCGTAAACAGTAATATCACGTACTTAAACTCGCCATGTGACTATCAATTAGGAACTCACCGTCGGAGTATAGAGCAAAGCCCTTGCCCTAAACTCCGACTTTTGAATGCCGAGAAACATGTGAGTAAGGTGTATATAGACAGAGCGCTGCCCACTCACCAGGCATTCCACACCAGTTTCGTGCCTCCACACCACGCTCCACATGCACACTTCAGCTTGATACAAAAGTCACAACGTGCTTCGCCGCCTCGTGCCTGCGCCCGCAAAGAATCGTCTTGGCATGAGACATCACAACGTTAACAATGTATGTGATCCCAGTCTCATGTGTACGCAAAAGTTTCTCGTGCGAGAACAGTGATGTTGGTTTATACAAATGTGCGTAGGTAGTCTCGTGCCCTGCGTAGGCAAGATCCCACAGAAGCTAATTCGGCGCTAGTACGTTCGCACCCCTCACCTCGACTACCGAATGCGGAAACATGACCCTTGGACCTTTTTGTCCTGATGTTCGTTAGTTCACTGTCCCGTGATCGATCTACCCTTACAACGTTAACCCTATGGTGACCAACAAAAAAATACGCATGCTTTGTAATATGTAGGTTGCTACTAGGAGCATCGGACTCCGACTCGGCCGATAATATTGTCAGCATAAGCATAAGCAAAGAGGCCTACATGTGCTAGGATCCATCCAATCACTTGTAATGGATATCAGATTTGCAGCGCTTTTCTGCACAACCAGGCTACGCTTTTCCCTTTTATTGCGGGGCGAGGCGCCTTCCTCATTTTTTAAGTTTGAAGGAGTATATATATCTACAGCTTGGGAAGTATTCAGCTGACTACCCATCATCCACTTGGTATTTACCTACCTCTTTGTATCGTCTACTCAATTGCAGTGTATGCTATTTTCTCAACGTCAGCTGGCCTTCGTGCGTATATTCACATTTTCATCGGCATCGGCATCATCTTGTCGAATTTCGCATCACCTCATTTTTTGCACGCAACTGCCGGCTGGCCAAATTCAAACTGCCTAGCTCTTCTTCAACGATAGTCCTAGCGCTCTTATACTCTCGAAAGCCGCAATTGAAGGCCCGCCAATTTTGTCTAGCTAGTTACTTCCCTTCAGCTTCAAACCTTTTTGGATGAGCGCTAGCTTTATCCGAATTCGAATCTTCCGCAGCAAGGCGAAATCTGAACTTTCACATTGCATACCGCGAATTTCTCGATACCCACAGTCAGTCTCCAATTGCAATTTCGGCACGTGGACGTCGACAGGGACAGCAAGGTGTAAGTTGCCTACTTGCACATGACCTGTGATGGCCAAATTTTAAACAATCAAGGACGCTAGCTAATGGGAGATAATGCATATGGATAGCTGCAGTACATTCAACCACAACCACAATCCCAACCCAAAGCTTAAGCTTTAGCACATCCATCACATCACAGCAATTATACCCGGAACCACCCCAGTTGCACGTGTCAAAAAGCATGGCTTCGCATACCGAATCAAGCAACAGCACCACGAGCGCAGACAAAACCAATGTCGCCTCAAAGTCCGATCCAGAAGCTTCTTCCCCCGCAGTACTACCCAAGCTCTCCGCAGCCGAATTTAGGCAATATAATTCCATGGCGGAACACATGGAGCACTTTGTAAGTTTCTAGTCCTTTTTAGACTTTTCTTATTTTCTTGTTTTTTATTTTTCTGCTCGGTTCTTGGGCCTTGGGCTTGCAGGATAGGTAGAGTAGGTAGGGTGGTCTGGATCGACATCATGGTCTATCCTTGCCTTGTCCCCCTGCGTGCGCAGCAGACCATTCTCTCGCGATATATTGCGAGGGGATATTGTTATTGCGTCTTTATGTTCTGCTCCCCTAAGCCTTGTGTGCATATAATGGATGCAACCACTACCATATACACACTATCCCCCAAGAATCGTACTGCCTACCTAGGAAGTACTTAACCCATTATCAAGGAAAAGTATGTTCTAATCCAAATGCGTACAATTTACGAATAGCACAACCACTTCCGCCTCACCTGGAACGAGATCTACGACACCGCCGCAGGAACACCCACAACCAATCGCAAACCCCTCTCTGCGCGCCAACTGATCGAGACCGGCCTGCGCTTCCTCGCCCAGCTCACACTCCACCACTCTGTCGAGGAGACATACATCTTCCCGCGGCTCGCTGAGCGCATGCCCGCCTTCCAGGACAACGACGAGCTCAAGACGCACCACAAGAGGATCCACGAGGGCATGGAAGCGCTGGAGGCGTACCTGAAGGCGTGCAAGAGTGGAGAGAGGGACCTGAGGATGGGGGAGATTAAGGGCCTCATGGACTCGTGGAGGGAGGTGTTGTGGACGCACTTGGATCGGGAGGTGCAGGAGTTGGGCGCGGAGAATATGAGGAGGTATTGGAAGGTGGAGGAGATGAAGACTTTGGGGTTTTGAGGGGGTAGGTGTGGTTGGGGGAAAGTGGGTGTTGTCCATTTGCTTTGATTTCTTGCAATTGGGGGTGTTTGTGCCGAGAGAGGGAAGTCTCGAGAATGTGATCATCGTGATCATTAGATAGATAGACCGGAAAGCAGAGCGGGGGACCTAGGCCGTCCGTCTCCAGGGACCTTGCACAAAAGCTTGCGGGGGTGGTGGGATGAACATGCATATGGCAATTCCGGGAGATTTTCGGAGAAGAAGAAAGTCGAGGGGTATATGGATATTAATTACTCGCACCACATCAATCAATCTCCCCGATATGGATAAGTGTCATACGACCATCAGCTCGAGATGGGCCGCATTGATTGGTTGGTTCGAATTCGGACTTGCAGATAGCTGTAGGTACCTAGATACCTTGAGTATAATTTAAAAGATTATTGTAAACATGCCCAGATATACATGTTATATTATATATCTCCTTGGCCAGGCCAGCCATCGGCACATGATTATGATTGCAATTGCCCTTAGGGTAAGTTGTGCCTGGCCATGGAACAATTGCAATCTTTTGTTTTTTTTCTTTTTTTCGGCCCGTCGGATTGAGGGATCGATATCTCTCATGCATGCCCAGCTGGTGCTATAAAGACAGGATCGATTGGGGCCCGGAAAAGATTGTATGGTAATATATAATATATACAATTGAATTCGCCGTCTAGCTATAGTGTTTTTTAGCTGCAGATCAACTTTATTGTATACATAGATTCCCCCCAAATTGTGAGATGAACTCCGAGTGAGCACGCGAGGACATGATCAAGACGAGAGGGAGAAAATGGTGCACAAGTCTACAATGATGATCACATGGTATATCATTGGATACGAGTCTAGATTCCGATCGTGTATACCTACCTACCTAGGTACACTGATATATTAGGTACACTGATGTATATAAAAAAAAATCCAACCAATGGTGAATGTATGTACTATCTGTAACTGTGAGAAATCTGCCGAATATAATATCGAATTACCTACCTAGGTAGCTAGCTATACACTCCCACTCTCCAAACTAGTCAACTTCGGTCCGGCGGAATAAAGTAGGAGTTATGTATGTATATACTATCGAGGGAAGGTAACTCGTGACATTGCTGAATCGCCGTCCTATATATTATGATATTCGAGAGAGAGAGAGATAGGGAATGATGCGGAAACCATATGGGGGAGTCTATCTATCTATCTACAGCTCCTGTGGATTTTTTTTGGCAGAGCCGACGGCCATTATTTTGGATCGAAGGGTTTGTAAATTACCGTGGTATAACAAACGTTTTAACAGACGTCGACCACCGGATTCGAATGATGAAACATGTGCTTATCGAGGTGTGTGTATGTGCTTACAAGAATTTTTGCACAGCCGACGGCCATTATTTGGCATGGATTTCGAGGGTTTGTAATTGTGACAAAGTTTTTTTTAACAGACTACTGGAATGGATATCGATGGACATGGGCTTATCGAAGTGTAGGGGTTGATGGAGAGGATTCGACGGGAGATAGGTAGGTAGGGAGGGAGGTAGGTATTGGGATGTTGTAGTTGGTTGGGCACGATCAAAGGCCGGCCAACGCGAGGTTCAAGCGGTTCAAATTCAGAGGTGTATACGATGGAACGAGGAACGCTAACCATACATAGGTTCGTAGGTATGTGGTGTGGTGCGATTTGGGGGGGGGGGGGGGGGGGGATCCGGATGTGGTCCAAGAATATTTTTTTTTTCATTATTTTCATTATTTTTTTTCTGTGATCGGGGCAACTTTAAATTTTTTTGCCTTTGCTAATTCAAACAAACATCTCTATATATAGAAGAATCAAGTTTTTTTTTTTGTCTTTTGATCATGATAAAAAATCCAAAGCTACATTTTTTTCATGAATTTCTACATATTATTACAATTAATATTTTTCAGCAAGTACTAGTATTCGAATTCACATATATATATTAGGTAATTATAAAAATTTCAAGAGAGGGCGGCTGTGAGGATGCATGCTGCGATCCCGGGATTCTCCATGGCCAGAGCACACTGATGGGCAAAGTAGAAAGTGTTGTATGAGTGTGTTGGAACGAGGAACCCATATACATGTGGTATGAGATGTGGTCCAAATCTTTTCCTTGTTTCCGAGACGGGACCCCATTGCAAGGATAGCTAGGTACCTACATAGGTGGTGCCCAGGTGGCCGTAGGCCTAGGGACCATGCCTAAAATGCTGTTCTCTAGAATATCAACTCATGATCATCCCATGGCCGGCCATGCAGGCAATTGGATTTGGATTCGGAGCTGGCCATGGCATGGCATGTTCGGGTGGGGTGGGTGGGGACTCTTTAACACCGATTCTCAGCTAGCTTCCAGAGGAGAGTTCGGTACTTGAGAGTATAGCCTTATTTCGTGTTTCGAAAAAGTACTTGCTTGGGCGGGATTAATTGCATGGCCATGGCATGGGACAGCAGGTGGCTATTGCGGCGGACTTGAAGAATTATTGTATAATGGGTCTTCATGATAGATACACAGATGCAGATACAATTGTATCTTTGTCGTTCGAGGAGGGGAGTTCGAATTCGACTCAACACATGCTCCTCTACACTCGCCATATGTGTGTCTTCTCCGTGCAACAGCGTAAGAGGTATACGATCGTGAGTCCCTCAAAATTGCACTCATGCATCATTGAATTGCGTCTTTTCTTTTGGCCTCGACAGACATGTTGTATCTACGCCCTGAGGGACCCGGAATGGGTTCGAATTGCATCAACTGCAAATACAAGAGGGAGCAGCTAGCGGACCGCCTTGGCCGAAAGAGTCGTCAAAGATTCCCCGATGTGGTATATTCCCCAAGCAGCAAAAAAGGGGAGAGAGCCGCACAGGATGGAGATGTCGTACAGTGCAGGTGTAACTCAAGGCCAGCACCCGCATGGGCAGAGCAGGAAAATTAGAAAATTCCCTCGGGCGGACCCCACGCGTTAGGCGAGGAACGCGAGCATTCCTGCTTTTAGGTAGTGGACGGTTAAGGTTTTTTTGTGTGTGTTCTGGACGGGAGCACGCATATATCCCACTCTACTGTAGAGCTCTTGCCCCACTCACTCTCGTCCTGGGCCCCTTGCGTTGGCTCTCTGCCCAGCCCTGCAATGCAGTGCATGTGGCCCTAGGAAGGTCTTGTTGACGACAGCAGAATTTCCGAAATGCCCATGCTAGCCACAAACCTTATTGGGGGCCCCGCGTTACACGGCCGCGAGGGATTGGAGGCCAGGTTCACGCGGGTAATCCTGCCGCTTGCAGGGGGGCCGGGCAGCGCAGGACGTCGGACCTGGAGGGTGGAGACTTCCGCTTTGGGCTGCACTAGGGCGACGTCCATTGCCTCCTGGTCGCTTGCACCGCCGCGAACTGCCGAGGAGGACGAAGGGACGAGCAGAGATCGAGAGAGGCCCACACGACGACATGCGGCATGCAGAGAAAGCTGCCTCAGTGCACCACGGCAATGGTGTCGAGGCCTCGGTACTACAGTGGTGTATCATTTGGAGATTGTGCGGTCGAGCTGCTGTGAGAACTGAGCCTGGCAAAGTGTATAAAAGCTCCTGGATCTCCCACATCTGACTGACCTCCTCACTCACATCCACATCCATCCATCGTCTGCACCGCCTCCAGGTAACAACTCCCAGCTCGCCCACCATGTTGATGAACCCAATGCTCCTCCTCTCCGCGCTCCTCCAGGTCGCCAGCTTGGTGTCCGCCGCGCCCCAGGCCTCCGGCAAGGGCGTCCCCGGCCCCATCCGGCAGTACGACAGTTGCGCCTATCCGGGCACCAACATCACCGTCATCGACTTCGAGTACACCGACGGCCAGAAGATCAAGGACCACCGCGGCCTCAACTGGGTGCAGTTCTCCGGCTTCAAGCGCTACTACGGCCACAACCCGGACGGCTGGTCGCCAAACCCAAGCAACTACACCACCGCGCACATCTCGTGGGACGGCCAGGCGGCGTGGAAGGCGCAGTTCGGCTCCGGCCCCAGGGCCGCCCTCAGCAGGGTCCACAGCTTCTGGTTCTACCTCGGCTTCGTCGGTTGGACCTCCCCAGGCACGACCGTGCCCATCCAGATCTACGGAACCGGCCCAGGCGTCTCGTACACCACGACCATCTACACTGAGCCCTCTGATGATGGCTTCTGGGAGCACGTCTGCTTGGACTGGAACCCCGTCAACGCAATCACCTTTGTCCTGCCAGCCTGCCTCGATAGGTCCATCGGCTCCAACTGCAAGTCTGCCATCTTCGAGGTAAGTCTCGAGTCCCAAACCCCTTCAATTGTATTTCAAACATACTGACATATTGTGACAAAACAGCTCGATGATATCTGGGTTGGAGGAAACTCCCTCAAGCCCTACAAGGTCCCCGTCCCAAAGCTCGAGTTTGACTAAACTCACTCTGAGAAACTTGGGCCCCGCACGGGCAAGTGCACTTTTGGTATGCCCACTGCTCCACCACCCTTTAAAAAAAACCACCCAAACTAACTCACCAATCACCACAGTCCAGGCGCGGTCGCAGAAACTAGAGCTGTCTTTAAACCACAGTTCGAAAACATGTATGAAGTAGTAGTAGTAGTGGTAGGAGTGGTGGTAGTAGCTAGCTTGAAGGTGAAGTGCAGTGGAGTGGAGTGGAGTGGAAGGGAGTGTATAACAATCGGGGTTGTATTATTACTAGATTCTTAAACTTTTGGGGTGATGGAAACTTTACGCAATGCACGAGTCGACGACGGGGAGACTTAGACTTAACCTAGAGCCTAGGGGGGGATTCAACCTTTTCTTTTTTTATGGTGGAATTCTTTGTTTTTCTTCCTCTTCCTCTTCTTCTTCTGGTGTGACAATATCAATCATCTTTTCCAATCCCTGCTTTTAAAGAAATTCTCTGGTTCACGGTCCCAGCCTATTGTGAAAAATATGTGTGTATAGTTAGGTAGTTACCTTCGAGGACACCTATAGCAGGTACCTTGTATTAGGTGATCCATCTATCCATCCATCTGGATCGATTGATTGCCGGCTTAATGATTTACTGTTCATATGTATATATGGTGGGTGGTACTAGGTAGGTAGTACAGTACACGATGCATGGAGGTGGAACATACATACATACCTATATAGATCCGACAATCGTTTCTTTTTATATATATTTCACGGTGTCACGGTGTCACGGTATCACGGTATCACGGTATCACGGTATCACGGTATCACGGTATCGCGGTATCACGGTATCACGGTATCACGGTATCACGGTATCACGGTATATAAGCGATTTATGCATGCAAGCATGCATCGAAGCCTGTTCTATTGTAACCTTACACATCCACATGTAGGTACATGTACATAGCACAGAAAGTTAACTCGCCGAGATGAATCTAATCCATCATAGGTACGTAACACATGTACACCGTAGTGCAGAGCTCGAGTCAACCGACGTGGCCATGGCCAACCAACCCCAACCCCAACCCCAACCTCTATGAAAGGCAAAGGCAAATTATTATTATGATCCTAATTGATCATGAATTCGACTATGCCTAAACGAATTGTTTTTTTTTTTTTAAAAATGCGAATTTATACATATACCCTAAAACAACTCCAGTCACACCCAGCAGGCTTGGGAGGCGGCGGAGGCTTTGGTACTGTACACCCTGTTTTTTTTTTGGATTTGTCTAGCCTTGAAATTGGGGGCTTTAGGTCTTCTAACTGAGCTCCTCGCACTTGCTGGTTGTTGCAATGTAGTATACGTTATAAATGTCAAGAAACGCACGCGATGGCAACAACATTAGATACATACAAAGTAGGTATATATCAATACAGTGCTATTGCTAATGGCCTGCCCCATGGCCAAATAGTTAATTTAATTAAATCACGTAGCAAACCAAACATGCTATTATAGACTGCGACCGGCCTGCTATCGTAAATGTTAACTGTTACCGCAAAGTTCAGGCCATTTAAAACCTTTTCCGAAAAAAAAAAAAAAACCCCCCCGTTGTTCAAATTTTTTTTTTTGAGCACGCACATCATTGTTTTTTTTTTTTGCTCCCTTAATTCTCCTTCTGTTCTCTGCATGGAAAGAATAAAAGCTTCGATTCGAGTTGCAATATTAATGGACTTCCGTTATACCTACCCACCAGCGCCAGCTAGCTTTTGGCTCAACTCAAGTGGAAGGCATCCTTTATTTTTTTTCGATCTTGGGGGTCCGCTTGCAATTGCCTAGCACCGTCTGGGGTGATCATGACCATGGACTACCGGTTTATCTGGCGAAGCCGCCCCCCCCCCCCCTGCTGTCTTAGTATTTCCCACACCAAATTATTTGCATGCAAATTGAAGAATATTCCGTTGAATAAATGCAAATATGTAAAAATTCACATACAAAATAAAAGGTGTGGGAATTCTTAAGACAGCAGGGGGGGGGGGGCGGCTTCGCCAGATAAACCGGTATATAAACTATATTCTCCCGGCCGTGGCCAGGCCAGTGCAGTGTAGCCCGAGCGTTTTGGCTATCTGGTCTAGATCTGCTCTTTCGTTTCCTGCGATGCTGGCCCTGTGGGCCTTCTCCAACTGCCTGTATATCTCCTGTTCTACTATCGACTCAGGCGCTCTTGAGCTTCGTTCTTTCGATCGCCCCTTGCATCGTGGACGGAGTCTGAGAGGCCTCGGCCGAGCTGGCGGCGTCAATGAAGTAGCTTCAAATTTATACGTAAGCATTTATAAGTAGGTAAGTAGAGTAGGGCTTCCCTATAGCTTATGTAGCCTCGCATACGCACCCAGGCTCTAGAGTACTTCCCTGCTTTTTCCGAATCTGTACCCGGTTCACGTGCTCGAGCTCCGGATTCACATATATGCCATACCCTGTCAGAATATATGTACCTATAGAGTACCCCTGAAAATATAAAGATACATAGGTACCCTAAGTACCTACCTGGCCAGCTGGAGAGTAGGTACTCAATCTTTTTGCCTTATGCTTGCACGAATGCGGCCATGGCGTGCTCGGCATATATATGCGCATGCTGTGAAAGCTTGATCGATGCATGCCCATGGCCTTGTTAGGATATGGGTGCGCATGTATATGGTTGGTCTTACGCTTGGAAAGGAGCTCGAGGCGCGCCCGGGTGGCCACATGCATGGGAGTTGGGGGGCCCCGGGTATAGAAAGATCTGATAACGTTCTGATGCAGCGCGTACGTACTGAAGGGGCAGGGTCGGGTCGGGGTGTGCAACCAGTCTCGACCCCAGACGCTTTAGGTGTGCAACGTATATATGGTGTCGTGTGCTGTTAATTATGATTCGTTAACAAAAGGGATAGACAATAGAAGATATCGATGCAGGTTGCAACTTTTCCCATGGATATACATACACCATACGATTATAAGGTACGTATGCTCTCTCCTAATTAAGCGATCGGCGATATCCTGAAGTATAGCTATAGATATCGACAAGTACCTATACTACATACGGAGTATACGTATCCTCTGGACTAACCACAAAACACAAAAAACCCACCATCCCCCGTCCTGACGTGATCATGAATAGTTCTCGTGAATTTCCGGGTGGAAGTACTATACAGCAGAGTAAAGTATGTACAACATACATTGCAAGGCAAGGGTTCGTTTAGTCAAATGCCACCCTGTACAGAGGATAAGAGAATAATAATTATCAGAGCCAATGCAATATATCAATACGCTATTTGGATTTTCGTCGCCTTCTTCGGTGACAATTTATCCCGGGCGGATGACCGGGAGGGAGGGAGCTAGCTGGCCACAATTAATATTGCAAGCTTTGTTCTTGTGCCCAGTGCCTGCCAGCGGAGCAACCCTGCCCCCCTTGTACAGTCGAGTACGAGTAAGTACTTGTGTGAGTATGCAAAAAGTCATATGTCTATGATTAAGTACTGAAGAAAGCGTAAGGGAGAGGTATTGAGTTTTTCGTGTGTGTGCTGCTAGCTATACGCAACTATACGGAGTACCTAGGGCACAATCCAATTGCAAGCTCTACTAATGGGAAATCTCACGACCGGATGAACTCATGCAGAGGAATCTGGAGCACACGAGTGAGTGCTGCTGCAGCAAGCAAGCTTGAGGATAAATGCGGAAGTGGTTTAGGATGCCAAGTGTTCATATACGGTATAGCGTTGATTCATTTGCGGTGAAAAGTTGGACAAGCTGCAGTTAGAGTGGGTGTGGGTTTTGTATCTACCTACCTACTTGTACTCGTACGTCCCACTTTATATCCGGATCTCCTGGCCATGCACCCCCTCCTTCGTTCATTAAATACATACTTAACAAACGAGTACGAGTACTCGGGGCAGCTGAGATAGATTCGTGTAAATGAAAAACAAATGTCCTGGACACTCAAGTACTCAAGCTCTATGGTTATTGCGCGAGAAGCATTATCGATATATATTAACGTAATTATTCTCTTTAACCATGGCTACATGGCTATGAAAACCATTGTTCCCGGCTAGTAAAAGCAAGTTTCACTCAAAGAGCACTTGAGTGAGTGCTGTCATTAATATTTATTGTAACTGTAGGCATACATTCATCCCTCGCGATCGAGGGATCCGGGGAAGCAAGAGCTCGAGCTTCGATCATAATTAATGAGATATGTGCAGATTATTTTAATCCAATACAGTTAGTGCCATATGTAGGTTAGGTTCAGGGATTAGAGTACTCGAGTACTCTACTCAAGGCCTACCACCTAGATCTAGAGTAGTTAGCATATTCTGTCGTCAAATTTTCATCCCATGTCTCGATTTGCTATCTATCGCGATCTGCGACATCTCGGGTCGGCGGGGCGACTTTCCAGGGAAGTACGGTAGCGAGATTTATGTATGTACTAGGTAAGTTTTGTAAGAACTCGGGTCAGGCAAGAAGTACTCGAGTAGGTAGAGTGCACGCAAAGAATCGTCTTGGCATGAGACTGAGGTAGAGTGGGTAGTTGGAAGATGGCTTGACAGGATCAACTCCATACAAATTCTTTTGCGCACGGCCCCAGCTTGCCATATTTGGTGAAGGGAGCTGCACACTAACTATCTTCCAACTACTTTTTGCCTGACCATAGTATGTGCTCTAGGTAGGATCCTCAGAGACGAGTTACCCAAGTATTCCCAAGTGCGTACCTGGTAAGTAAATGGATATACTTCCTCTAGGTACGTATGTATGTACCTAGTTCAATGAAGTTCCAAGAGCGCTGTCAGCTCGGAGGCATATGGTCTGTAGAAGTAGAGGCCAAAACATATTGCTTCAATCTTCAAGTTAAATAACCAAATCTCCCCATGAATTTTTATATGTTGAAGGCAGCTGTTCCTTCACGTGGAAGTACTCTACAGTATCCACATGTACATACATACATACATACATATTCCGGTCCCAGCATACAGCCTAGCTATATAATCATACGCATCATCGCCTTCAATATCCGTACGGATTTCCAAGTTGCCCGCGAGATGCACGCATATATACGGAGTAGAGTATACATTTTTCTTTTCTTCAGAGAATGCTCGGTTAACAAAACACCCGAATTCATTGCACATCTCGCGATCCGATCCGATCCCAAAAACAGCTAATTGGCTGGCTGGCTGGATGGAAGTGCGCGCAGCAAAATTTTTACTTTTTCACACTCACACTACATGGAATTTTTTTTTTTTTTTTATCGACATGGCCTCACCTACGTACTCGAGTATACCTACGAGCGCACATGTGTGCAAAGTGCTCTAGAGTATAGTGCGGACTCGTACTCTAACTGTGTGCAGGTTGGACTACAGCTAGCGGCGGATAAAAGGGCCTGGTTTCCGTAACTAGTACCTACTAGTTCCATGGTAGTTAGGCCGACGTCGACAGATCTAGAAGGGGCCGGAATATTGTGTGCTCCACAGAGCCAAGGGATTGAAATGGGTAAGATTGCAAGGCACGAGGCTGGTGATGGGGATGTGCAGCAGTCCCGGCTTCAATTTCCACTGTTATCGACGTTAAAGAATGATTGGGTCAATTGAGCGTTCCCGATTTAAACAGAAAGGCATAGTTACAGATGAATCGAATGCCGTTATACACGATACAAGTATACATCCGTTATAAGCATACCATTTGGCGGCCTCAATCGCGCATTAAATTACTGTAAAGGCGTCTCTCGTGATGAGCAGAAAAGCTCGTATATATAAGCAGGCGAACCGTGGGGCCGGCCAAGGGTATGCTGATAACGGGGGTAATCTGTACTATGATTTCCACAGACGGTACCTACCTGATGTAGCTACGAGCATAATGATTACGTTCAATTGAGCAAAACGGTGAATTTGACTTTTTCGTCAGTTGAACAGCGCATGTCTGCGAAATACAACTGATTGACAATTTGTGAGGTTGTAGAATCAGAAAGCTGGTTACCACGTACAGACAACTCCCGCTATAACCATATCGGATATGCATATATCGGGAGTCATCTGTATTCCAGCTCTCGAAAAAAATCTCCCGAAGCTACCTAGCACTTTAGGGAGATTGTGTACAGCCAAGAAGATTTGAATATGGTTCATCCAGTAATCCATACCGCGCTTGATCACTCAATGGGACAGCCTAACGTTGAAGAGTAAGGCTTCACACAAAAACCGAAGAGATCAGTGCTCAGAAGTGATTACATACAAAGTTTGGCTTGTCCCATCGTCTGGTCTGTCCCATTGAGTGATCAAGCGCGGTAGATGCCGTGCAAAAGGAATGCCACATTCACTGAAGCAGATCAGCCGTGGCCCAGATCTGGATCCAAGCTTGATATGGAGGGACACCTCCATCCGAATATAATTTTTAAATTGAAATTGGGATATGCCTAGTGCATACCGTACTCTTTGGTAATTTAGATATGCTCAAGTATAGTTTCCGAGGATCCACGTGAAAATCCCCAAGCGAGATATTGACATCATACTATCAACGAAGGGAATCGTGTAAAGCGACCTCAGGCTACGGTTTGTTGAAAAATCCAGGCCCTGTGACCCAATTATCTGCGAGCTAGCAATGGGCGAGCGGACGTCCGGACGTCCGCACAGCACTTCTGTACATACTCACCTATTTAGCTAATGTATCGATCTACATTCTACTAGGCTCTAAGTTTGTCCGCCCTTGTAGACTACCTCGGTAGGAAGTACCGTAACCGCTGGTTCCGAAGCATGCATGCTTATAACCTTCTCCGCTTTTTGAAAATGGCAGAGTTATGTAGATGCTTATAGATGTATGCATTCCTTTGGTCAGGTACCTGCGCTCAGAAACAAAACAATGCATTTTTTTGTTTTACCCACTTTTGCTACAAGGAATAGTAGATGCTTCTGCACAGCGCAAACTTGTGAATATTCCAGCGTTTGGGGGAATACATGGTAAGAGAGCAATACATGCTTGCGAATAGATACGTGCTTGTGCACCAGCGTTTACGGTATGTGCTTAAAGTTTATAGCTGAACGATCGAACATACTTGACACGAGACTAAACATATTTGTATATTACCAATCGGATTAATTCATGTGACTGTATGCGCAAACACTGGCATCAGAGACTACAAACATGTGATTCCGAAAAAGCATGTGTTACCGAAAACGAGCAGAATATCAAGCCTAAACGTCCAATTAAGGTAAGTACTTACTCCATATGCAATGCGGCCAATGAACATGTTCGGCTACTACACGAGTGACGCCCTTCGCTTAGTTTCAGTAGCCTAGAACCTTAAACGCACATGCCTATTCTGAATCCTGGGTCCATCAATGTCGCTTAGCAACAATAATTTACATCAATTCGAGATCTAGAGCAACATGTACAGGAAATGTAACTTTTAAAGCTGACGTCTTCTCTAGCCCTCAATAGTGCAGTCTTATATGTTCTTGAGTTTAACCACATCTTGAGCAATAATTTATATTAAATATCACACACGTGCGTAGAAAAAGATCGTCCAAATATTTTTATATCCACTTGAAACGACCGCACATGCACTTGGCACTCGGCCTAGACCGAGTACAGTGCAAACAGAATAAGGCTCAAATGCCTTTTCAGGAAGGTGCGTAATTATGCATATCTACTCTATATCATGGCCTGCCTAGTTCAAAGGTATCACAGATCGCATCTGCGGCATCGCTCAAATCCGCAACTGCAAAGGGGAGAGTTGGGCAGGTCAGGTGAACGTTGTTACATCACATTATGCTAATATGTAGCGCAAAGGTGAGTAGATGGACAAGCATGCAATATATTACCTGGGTGGATACCTGTATAACCACCAGCTTGCATGTTTGCGGAAGGTTGATGATCTTAAGTCTCGTAATATACCGAGATAGATCGTCAACGGCTAAGGAAGCACGCATCGCGAGCATAGGTTACATGATACGCGGTTGTAAACATATGTATCGTGGGCATTTAAGCTTTCGTGCTGGATTTTTATGGAGACAAGGGCTGTCTGGATCTAGATTTCAATAGATTTGTGTCGGAGTCAAGCAAGATATAAAAGTAGTTAGGGGCGAAATTCATTTTCCTGAAATTAGAAAACCCCGAAGCCTTAGCTATGTAGTTACCGAATATTCTCACTCGCTAATTCCGCTGCCGAGAGTGCTAGAAGCTACCCCACAATTACAGTAGATCCCTTGATCATAATAAGTACTTTATATGCAAGGTCGAACTAGGTTTAAGCGAACTAGAGTACTTTACTTCTTATTATTGTGCGGAGAAAGATCCTAATCGGGAAGGTACTTCTTGATTTTAACTAGCATAACCGTAGTCTCCATACCTAAATCCAACGTTAACGTTACCAAGATGCTCACTAGTGATAGAATCCGGGGTAATCCACAACATCCCCACACTTGTTCCGGTGGGGTTCAAATTCAGCTAAACTGGGAGCTCTTGGGAGCTCGTGATTACAAGCCAATAGAGGCTTGAAGCAGGTACGGTTCCCATGCAGAATTTCGGTTATTCAGCGCTGGGCGGTAGTTGTTACGTATACCGCCCATCCTTAGGCAGGTGGAACTTGCGTGTACATGTGCCTCAAGTAGTGAGAGGACAAGACATGGCTGAATATCCGTAGATGAGGGGCAGCCAATTGTGTGACTTGCATGTATTTAAATAATGCATGTTCAGGAAGGAAATTGGGAGATTGGTAAAATAGTGAAATATATAAAGACCCCTTCTCAGGCCGACAGAAGTTTTTATTGACGCAATCCCATCCCAAAGGTCAATCCCACAGTTTCTCTGAGCACCATCAATATGAAGATCACATCTTTCACCCCCTCTGTGTTACTTGCAGCTCTCGTCTCGGTGGCCCTTGCCGCACCTTCACCAGCTCCGCAAGCACCACAGCGCTCCCGCCCAGGCGCATTGATTCCCCATCAGCACGACATCCAGGATGTTCAGATCGATTTAGCTATCGTCTCTGCTCTGGAACGGCTATTCCAAAATGGAGGGCTCCAAGTCGACGGCACATCAGGTGTCCTCTCACTACCAGATTATTCAGCACTGGAGGCACGCAGCATGGCCATCACCCCAGACGAACTCATCAAACGACAAGCAATCGCAACTCGGAACGACCTCATAAACGGCCTCTGCGCCGAAATTGTCATTATATATGCTCGTGGGACGTCTGGAGAAGGAAACCTGGGCGCAGCCCTAGGCCCAACTTTCATCAATCAGGTTGCCGCTGCAAAGCCAGGAAAGGTTATTGGGCAAGGTGTTCTACCATATGCAGCAACCGTATTAGGATACCTTGCTGGTGGGGACCCGACAGGTGCAAACTCGATGGTCACCTTAATTCAGAGGGCCAATACCCAGTGCCCTGGCTCAAAAATTGTTCTCGGTGGATATAGGTAGGCTTCCCCCATGAATGCGGATACATCTCAAGATGCCCCCCAATACCACAATTTGAAAGAAAGCTAATCAGAATATTTTCTACAACCACAGTCAAGGAGCCCAGGTAGTGCACCTGGCAGTTGGAAAACTCGCAACGACTCTATACAGCAAGATTGCGGCTATCGTGACTTTTGGTGACCCAAAACGGGATGAGGCTTTCCCGACAGCACTCCAGTCAAAGGCATTGGTTATTTGCAATGACGGCGACTTGATTTGTGACGGTTTACCAATCATTCTGGGTCCACATGGTGCCGCCGAGTATGAGAAGAGGCTTTCTGAGGCGGTTTCGTTTGTTGTTTCTAAGGTTTAAAATTCGTGGTTCCAGTATTTACTTTTGAACTTCTTACGAAAGAGCAAATGCGTTCGCCCTATCAGTATACCGCAATGGATACAATTTATTTCTTCGTTCGGAATTAAAAACCGTGGGTGGTGGAAATTTGGTGGGATATGATTATAGGGATATTTGTCAACTTTCTTCGGTGGATATTGTTATATCAAATGAAGACTTAGTGATATTTTACATAATCAATTTCGACCCATATATCATACGTGTTGTTGGTGAGTGTGAAGGTGCAAACCTACACACCAAGATCGATCTTTTGGTCTAGCGGTAGGTTTCTACAGGTTATGAGCCCGGAAGCGCTAAGCGCTGAGTTCAATCCTGAGTTCAATCCTCCGCTAGGCCAAACCACATCTTAACTGAAAAATATAATGTTGAGAGAAGTAAAGAATGTATGCAATAATGCACGGTTTAGACTTAGGGAAGTAATTGCAAGTTTGATGCATTACAAGTCTTGCATGGTACATTGAGGTCTCTGGGTGTTCGGTTTGAGGCGGGGTGTTGGTGAGTGTGAAGGTGCAAACCCACACCGAGATCGATCTTTTGGTCTAGCGGTAGGTTTCTACACGTGTACTTGCTGAGTCTACATTTATGGGTATATATGCATTTCTACTAATTCGTATGTGTAACCGAGGGTGAGGATAGATTCCACACGAGAATACATACCGTAAACGCTGGCGCACAAGCATGCATGCTTCTGAACTTCTACGCCTTTTGAGGTAGGCCGAAAAGATACCGAAAAGCGCCAATTCACACCAAACCATACATGCTTATAGAGCAATGCTTAAGCTTGCACATAGATGCGTGCATGCATATGTGAACCAGCGTTTGCATATTTAGTCAAAATGTGAAAAATTTTAACTTCCACGAGCTTGATGCTGTGAGTAGCCAAAAAATCTTGAAGCATTTGACTTAGATACTTATTGCGGATCCTATTCACCACAATTACTTCCACAATGCACAAATATACTAGAAAAGGTTGACCAAAATAGGATTAGGCTCATGAAGTCTTATCCATATGGGATTATACCGTAAAAGCTGGCGTAGAAGAGCAGCGCTTCTAGGTATTCTAGGCTCCAAAGTTAAAAATATGTGCTGAACAGGCATTATGTGCTTAAAATCTTTAAGTATATCCTGAAAGTATTCCAGTAATGGAAACGAGGATATTTATGTGCTTATACAATAACATGTGCCTAATAGTATGTGCTTGCCTTCCAGCTTTCACGGCAATCTGCCTCAAGGCGCATGAATAACCTCATGAGCTCATAGGATAAGCGCTGATCGAGTAATATGTCCTCAAGTTCCAGATTTTAGGTACATTGGCAAAAACCCAAACACAAACAACTTAATCCCCTTCGCGCCAATTGTCATTGAAAACAGAGATCGTACCTTATAGTTGGTAAGAAAAGCTAGCTATAGCGCGGTAGATCGCATGCCCCCCCAAATTACTGACAGAAAGCCATTGCATACCCATGCGCATAAACTCGACAATCAAAAAACAATTCCGCTTCAGAGCTTCCTCATAATTTTCGGGCGGGCCCTATAGCACGATTCATATCTACAATCTGGAACTTTACCAGTACGGTGATGGAAAAAATAATCCAGGTATGTGGGGAAGTAGTAGGCATGTGGTTATGACTTGCCTGAAACTCGATCAAAACATTAACCCCGAAAAAGACAACGGTGTGAAAAATGGTCAACGATAACTCTGTCGCATTGATGTGATCGAATAAAGATGCAACCATTCACCCAGCGATGACAAAAATGGAAAGTGCGTTTGAGAGGTCAGGCACCGTTACCGAAAAATACCTTAGCGCCACAATGTCGGCATAGGCCAAATTGGGTAATAGCCAAGGGCTCGAATGCAGGTACGCATAAGGAACTACCTAAATAATGAATACATGACGCCCACATTTCTTTTCGCTCAACCCCTAGACATTGGAATCCTCGCATTCAGGTACACATTTATATATCTACCCCTCATATATGCATATATAGACGTGCAAGAATCAGACCAAGCCCAAAAATCCAATTCTCCTTGATTTCAAGGAAGCTTCCAGCACATTCAGGAACTCCGAACACCTAGCTTTAGTTCATCCGATGTCCCTGTGCTTTCAAGCCTATACATGGCATAACCCATTTTAACGCCGCCGTTGCCCTGCACATGCGATGGGTGCGATGTAGATGGGTATGTTTTGAAATTTTTATGTAGCTTCCTAACTTGGATATATACACACCCTGTATCTTCCTTTGCATTATAAGCTAGATGTTCCAAAACGGCCAGAATATACGCACACCAATGATATCCTTGGACACATAGAAGGTACGTTTTATAGCCTATGGTAACCTGTATAATGTGCACTTTTCAGCTCATCGACGGGGACGAGCATATAGCTGAATATAGCCATGTACGAATTATCACGCCATTGGCAAGGAGTCTGCAAAGACTGGCCTGTCCACAAAGTGTACCTGAATCTAAATTATCATCTTCCGGAACGTTTTAGATGCAGAAGCTTGAACCCACCATTCCCGCATCTATTGACGATCAACCTTGTTACCATGGTAAGATATCACACGATCGATGGCTTCTTTTTCCATTCCGATCGGTGGCCGGACGAGTAGCGTGGAATGGGATTCAAAACCAGGAGCTAGGAGAAATTCTGGTCAAGCCATATGTATAGTAATCAGACACAGCCATAATGTCTAATGACGAGTAAAATGATAGCGCCAATATTGCCATCATGGTATGCTGAAACAGTGCATTTCACCATTACGAGGTGGGGAGATTGTAGAGTTTCTGATAGGTTCGCCTTTGCGTATATTTGAGTTGTACCTGAAGAGATTGTAACATATATCTCAAGCTATTATGAGCTTTTCATATATACAACCAATGTGATATTGGAACAATGCAGGTACCGCAACCCAATGCAACTTGGACACTATACTCGAGTATAGGCATTCAGTAAGTTGTACATGCATGATCCATGACGGTCCATGCTTGTTGATCAATTGCAAATGTTCTAGAAGTTCTCTTGGAGCATGCTGACGGACATGTGAAAGGCTGATCATATCATGAACGAAGCGAATGTCTACTAGGATGTAGGTATATATAGAATTAATTAGCCAAACCTATCTATCGAAAATAATGTAGAGAGCGCTTTCTTATTCTTGGGTTCAATGAACATCACGGAATAGTTGGAATCTTGAAAATTAGTATTTGCAAAGTCTGAAGATGGAATCATGACGATCCAACTTCTACCCAGGCATCGGAAGCCTGCATGTATGCGATATAGGATTATTGAGATTTCTGCACATCCCCTTCTGAGTTTGGTAGTAAAATTCCTTGACCGTGATATCATATTTTTAAAAATGTGGCACACCATCATCAGCACAGAAAGAGAGAGCTTGACTATAGGAATTTAGTGGAAAGTTCGAATTCAACAATAACAAAAACGCCTATGGTATACAACATGAAATCGAAAAGGAAATCCTGAAAACATGAATAGAAAGGGTTTCAGACAAAGACCAGTATGAAAGTCCCCCGAAAACACCCGCGTTTCCTTTACCCAGTTTTCAATAATCATAAATCCATTCATAAAAGCAATACATTAAATGAAAATCCCTCGCAAAGCTTGCAGAGCGAGGGTGGCTACCTGTTAGACTATTTTGCGGAGTTAAGATCCGTGGTGGAGCTTTTTGGGGTCCATTCGTGAACTCCCATTATTCGTAGATTCTCCTCAGTTTCAATGCCGTCGGTTTCAAGTCTGTTCCCCTCTTGTAGATATTTTTTCTTCTTACCATCTGAAACTTGCTCTTGTGAATTGCTATTGCTGCGGCCCGTTCATCCCAATTCGAGTTCGTGTTCATCGGTGGCGACAACGCTATTTTCGTCCCCTTTGAATTTCCAGTGTTTCTGGAGTTTGAGTTCATGTTGGAGCTGTTGCGGGACTGGTGAGATTGAGATCCAATTTTTCGGCCATGTAGATAGTCGATGAAGCTTTTCAGCGGAGGCCTTTTTATTGGTGGTGTTAGTAGTGCCAAAAGATTGATCAAGTAGACGATACAACTTACAGGCTGCCACAGATAGTTGTAAGATCGATTTCAGTACTGCTTAAATAAACCCGTTAGCAAGAGTTCACTCATTAGGCCTCGAAATTGTCTCAACTGGGAAACATCAATACGTACTTTTCCCAGATGTGAGGCTTATAGCTCCCTGAATGGCATTACGTTTTGTTAGTAAATTCAAATATATAGGCGCTCCGGATCCAGTATCGATTGGGTACATACACATTTCGCCACTTTCCATCGCTTTATCTGTTACAATTGTCTTCATAACGCTTGCAATGCTGCAGGTTGTTAAACCCATTCCAAACACGGCCAAAAGCATGGCCCTTTTCTTTGTGTCGATCTTCAGCTTCCATACCAATGGGAACGGAATCAAGAGCACCAAGAAATCGGTAAGTATATAGATGCTGATGAGCGCGCGGTGCATCTCTTTTCCCGGACACTTTAATATTTCTTCAAACGTTCCATCGTAGGCCAACGCCATGTAAAGACGCTAATGAATGCGGTGAATATAAATGCTCCTTTTTATCACGCAACCAAATCTCGTGGAAACCCCGCCACGAAGGAACCCCAATGCGGTAAATAATAAGGATGCTCGAATAACTGCCAAGGTACTGTTGTGAAGAATTGGCCCAATGTAATTTGAACTTTTGGAGCGTGGGAATCGTTGCTGGGTCGCCAAGTTCTTTTGGCAGATCTATTCCAAATTCCTTCACCTGGATAAATAGAAGGAAAAGCTGCGGGGCAGCAATCAACGCGCCAAATGCCATGAGTCCATCGACCAAGCCAAACGTTCGAAGGAGAAATGCACGGGTATAGAGTTGTGTCGTGAGTATGGCGGCAGCGAGCTTGCTAAGAATCAAGGCCACCCTGGTGGCCATCCGTCCATTTGGATTGACGGAAAGAGGGATGTGGTGCATTTGGTAGTGGGCTCCCTCACTGGGAAGATCGAGAGGTGGCAATGATCCTGTGAGTCCTTCTTTGTTCATGCTTGCAACGAACTTCAAGTAAACGGAGTGTGTTGGTGAGGTTTTTCGAGGGATTGGGGCCTTAAACTCACACCCAGGGGACTGGGTCCTCCGCCTGGCCTCTAATATGATGGTGGTTTATAATCTGCACTGAAATACTTCAGCTGGGTGGGTGTCCCATGGTTATAATCAGGTCGCTTATACTCGTCAACTCATTGCGTATTCGGAGACATTTTTAAATTAGGTTAGCCCACCAGCAAATTCCAAAATGTCTTGTCCGATACGCAATGAGTTGACCAGTACGTAATCTTAATAGCTATAGCACTCTACTTTCTCTTCACGCCTTTGCTCGGACCCTAGTTGGATAAATGTTTCTGCAGAGTCAAGACGACATGCTGCAAGGTAACTACCGAGAACGGGTATCTTTGTGGGGGCTAACCTGAATACCTGGCTGGTGGGTACATAATGTGGGGTAAACCAACAAAATTTTCTGGAGAAGAACCAAAGTGACCTAAAATTCGACTTCAAAAAGTACCTGGACTACCTATTCAATTACCCTACTCTTTCCCCCTGTTCGCATACCGATGGATATATATTCCATCAGTTCCGCAATGGTAGTGTAAATAAATATCAATTGTTCGACGTTTAGGTGCTTAGGTCAGTGTTCCGTGGAATATATAGTCTCGTCACAAAGGCAGTTGAGTCTTGGTGTGCATGTTGGTGGCGTACCATCGGCTTCCACACACGCGAAACCAGCAAACAACTGCCGTAGGGTCCACGAATCGATTAGAGAATTCGGCCGCCACTATCTTTGTAAACATGATATATGCAATGCTCAATTCCTTTTCCATGGGCTTTTCTTCTGAGGCCGAATTTAATCGAACTTAAATACAGCATTGATGATTGAAGACGAGAATAAAGAGAAGGCTCGAGATAATTTGAAACACATTGCAGCCACGAATGTGACGCCATGTTGAACTGCGGGGAAAGACCCACAGGCCTCGCGGACATTATTTGGGTTATGTCAAAGTTGGATACATACCTACCAGCTGTTGAACCAGAATCGTAGGAGGCATGGATGTACTCGTACATGTAACATGTGATGCAATGGCTGGGGTCGGCCTGTGGGCTTATAAGTTTTCGCTAGTTGCATTGTTAGTCGGCAGTTTAATTCATTCAGGCAGTTGAATTCGAATGCAGTTGCACTGGTATGCTCATACGAAGATTCATCCGTAATACCTTGATGTTGCCGACCCAGCAATAACATCAACACCTCTCTCGATTCCGTCACAAAACTTCTAGCATTTTACTAGGCATTCTATGTTCACCAAGGCGAATGGTAAACTTTGTGAATGAGCCTACTGGACTAACTTTGTCTACTGATAGCGGAATGCCTAGCTGATAACATGTAACCAGGCTATGCCGAAAGGGAGAATTTGGCCCCTGTTCATTGGACGGATAATAGGATAAATATTGATGGATGCATTTGTAGATCATATGCACGGTTATGTGATACAAGGCTAGCCAGGATCTGGAACAACATAATGATACTGAGACAATGGGCATTCTTTTTTATGCATGGCGTAAGTTAGCAACAAAAATTTTCATTTGCCTTGGTGGGATGAAACTCATTTTTTACCATTCGAGTGGATTATTCGCATTTCTGCACAAATGCAAATGGATGTGCTTAACAATGGGAAAAGATTGGATCTTAAAGTAGGCTATATATAGGGGTATTCAAACCTAAAATATCCGGCCGAATAATTCGAATACTTTTTTTCAGATATTTTAGCGTTATTCGTTTTATTCGTTTTCCTCCACACAAGATTTTATCCGACTCTTGACCATGGATAAGTGTGAAATATCCGAATTCTATTCGAATTATTTGCGCCAAGACCATACAAAACTACAGATATCTGCTTTTTATTTTTTATTTGAGGTACTCAAACCTGACACAAATATCTCACCGAATAAGGCAGATCGAATAAAAAGCGGATATTCTAGGTTTGAATACCCCTTATGGTTGCAGGTATTGCATGATCTGTGGAGGCCTCAGGAAGTCTCGACAGGTCGCCTAATACAAGCGATATTCGCTATACATACTGACAAGTAATTCGCTAGGTGTCTCTTACACCTGCATCCATGCAGCAAACTCATGGCGCAGGCATGCATCGAGGTATGGCTGAGATGCGCAGGTATAGCAGAGTAGGTTCATTAATTCAGGTACACAGTTGCTAAGGTCATGTCAGTAGGGATTACCTACCTAGCCACTGCACTAGGGTTTGTGGCTGCAGGTGGAGAATATGCACTCACGTGGACTGGGCGCACACTCATACTCGTACTTCCCCAAGTTCGAATGAATTGCTAATTTTTCATCATCAGAATGAAGGACCGTCGTAACTCGAGAACAGAAACCGGTTCGTGGTGGACTGTGCCCACAGCTAGCCCAGGTTCAACCGACACGCCAGTCAAAGCGTACACACCAAATTTCAAGGGGGGTTCTTATGATTGAAGGGGGTTCTTGTTCTCGAGTTACGACGTCGGTACCTCGCTGACGCCATGGAACAGAGGAACATACCAGATGCACTCTACTTTTTTCAATTAACACCCCTTCAAATAATGCTTTTTGTGAAATGGAGTATGTACATAGGTAGTCTGGCAAATAACTTTTTGGTTCCGGGTGAATTGGCTTTCCATAATACTACTTGCTTTTACTGGAAATAAGCACTCGGAAAGGTCTAGAGTACGAATGTATCCGATTCATGTATAGGCTAAGCGTTTACTGAATTCCCGGTATGTTTTCGATCGGTCGATTATCTAGACTTGAGAATCAAAGTCAACCAGCCATCGTCAAAAAGGCTAATTGTTAACCGAAAGCAAGAAAAAGAAAAGAATAAAAGGGGAAAACTCGAGCGGATGATAGATGATGATTCCCGCCAATGCCCCATTTCAACCCTGCGTAAGCAATTAAAAAGCTTCTGGAAATCCGTGTATCTCATAGCAATACCCAGGTGATCTGATAGTGCATCATGAATCAGAAGATTTCACTATTTTCGACGTCCAGTACAGGCATGAGTCGCAACACATGATGCAAGTTAGTCTCGTCCCTGACCATGATGCAACAACTTGCATATTTCAGCGCACCGCACGCAATATATCTATACCGATGTTTGTTAGAACCTAGTAATTATGAATGAAGGGGAAAAATACTGCGCTGGTAACGTTATAGACATACTTTAGATAAAGGTATACCATCGTCAGTCGTGCAATAGCGTTTGCTCTATAGGAATTTAGGGCATGGGAATGTAAAGGGACCGGTATAAATGAGGATCCTACTTGTGGAAAGAATATTAGTGTGTGACTTCCAGTTTATGCAACCTGTTTGCTTTTTACAAGAGCTCATTCTGTCGAATGCTCATTATTACAATTTTATTCCAAGAGTACTACAGAATTTTAGTTTTCGGTTATGCAATTACATACGTACGCATTCAAGGGAAAGGCGGTAGCAACGATATATATCATGCTGTATTCTTCAGGTTAGACTTTGGAAATGAAATAATGATTAACCCGAGCTCACAGAAACGCAATCGTGTAAAATGGCTGACCTCAAGTTTCCTTCTGTACTCTCTTCCTTACAACAGTTCATGAGGTTCATTTTTTTTGGGGATCCACAGGCTTCGCGCAATAATTGATTGACGCAATCACCGCTCGCCAAGTTTACAGGATTATACCCGCCATCCGAGACATCTTCATCTATGTTACTGGGCCCGCGGATTACCATACTTCCCTGAAAATTAGGATTTTATTAAATTTCTGGGTAGAAAGTCTGCCGGGAATGACGTTCCTGAAACTCCGAGGGCAGGCCCCCGAACTTTAATATTACCTAACACGCAATATGAGGAGATGGAGCACGTGTATAGATGCTGCCAAGGTGTCAAAGTCGGATCTGGATCAATTGTGATATGTGATATGACCCCCGAGAAATTCATTTATCAGGCTGTTAGTGAGTTGAGCCATGGTAGGATTGATATATTGTTTTCTGAAAGTTGCAATTGTGGATTCAGAATTATGGTAAAAAAATTATTATCATGGAAATCACGGTCTAGCAATAATGGAAAATGTCATGCGTACCGTGACCTCAATTATTTTCATGGTGGTTCGGGTAGCATTCCGGTTCGTATAGGATGCTAAGACTAGTGCAATGTAATTTGCACAATGGAAGATCAAAGATTCTCATCGGAGCTGCCAACTCCACTGCAAAATATTTTACGAACTGAGTTGTGGTTATCTTTCTCGATCTATGTGGCAGTATATTAGTCTTCCCTGGTCCATGAATTGGCATGCATCTTGTGCTTCTGAACCACAGTCGCATGGAGTCGCCGTAAGGGTCACAATCGAGAAATCTACAACATACGACGCATCTTGTGGTCAAAGATGTAGCACATGGTTTCCCTGTGTTCACATTGCTAGATAGTACTTCAATTGACAAACCTGCGAGTTTTGTTTTTCTGATTCCAATACCTTTCCGGTTTCCGTATTGCGAACCCTGACTTGTGTATAATTTGACCCATGGCACCTTCCCCAATCGTCACGATGTGCCATAAAAAAATATTTTTCATGTCTCAAATCACATGCAGCCGCAATATCTTTTTTAAGTGACAACCATGATTTTAAAGAGATGGTGTATTTATTACATAGGTTATATCCATATGCATGCACTATAGGGAGATATGCGTCTATCGTGCAAGGCTCAAATATGGGGAGAACACATGGAAAATGCAACGATAGGGATTGTAGGGATTCTCTCCGGTGGTAATAGAAGATATTCTTCGATCACATACCTTCCAAGCTTCTGATCGATGTCAAATCAAATGCCGCATTCGGTAGCCCCTTCCTAATTCGGCAACGAATCAGATAACGTGGGAAAAAAAAAAACACTTGGTGCGATAACGTTATCGATAATCGATTTGTGTTTCCGGATTGCATATTCAAAGGACACCACAGATGATGTATTTAGTGTTATAGAGGAATTACCTAGTCACTAGGCTCATGAGTCTTCATCCTGATAATTAGCGGAGTCTAGGTAGACTGGCCCGAGATTTACTAGCGAAGGATTATGCCTGATTGCAGGTTTTCCGTTAATGGGGAGGAACCTTCTAGCTGGAAACAGAGATTGACATGTGTTGAAGTGCGCTAGTGGCGCTGTCATATATATAGTGATACCCCCGTTGCCTATTGGCCATAAGAATTCAAATATAGGCATCCCATTAACCGGGTATGGGTTACGTTTGCCACACCGTACGGACATTGATCCGCAGATCGCAGGCTAGAATCATACCTACCCGTTAGCAGTACGCTCTCTATATGTGTACATTGTGCATTTAAACTGCTGTAATTCTCATATCAAGCCAATTCGTGTGCAGAATCACTTTTTTTATAGGAAAGACATTCTTGACCGTGGGGGTTTTTCCATTTACTAGTGCCCACGTCTTCCAGTTTCCTGTGAAAGAACAATTTCAACTGCATCTGTCCAGGTTTTGACAGCGTAGACCAGAGGCTCATAAACTAATAGTTGTAGGATGAGAGATTTGAAACGCATTGTGACCAACGTTACCGAGTGATATTTCTTGGTCTCAGATCTCAACTTCAACCATACATACTGAATGCTGTACATGTGAGTACTCTGGTGATGATTTGTGCAGTCGTGGGGCAAGACCAGAGGAAATCGACATATTCTTCATGATTTCACCATTACATGCAAAAAGAAATCGAAATTAGCTAAATTTTGCTGTATATTTCTCTTACGGGTTCCCTAAATCATACATGTCGTTTTGGGGTCGTGGACCCGCGCTAATCATACTCTGGATCATGATTACTCTTGATTGAAACCCTTTGCCCGAGGGGAAACAAAAGCGTATGTGGCAGTGTCGGCGGCACTTGCGGCCTAGGTTATACCGTCATTTACATCCGAAGATGCAAAAGCATTCGGTATTTTTACGCCCTTTCAGACGGAGATGTTCCTTCTTGTTCCAAATAACTGGACCTGTTTTGAATGGCTATCGTGTCAATCCTCAAATTATAGAGTAGTGACCGATATCTTGTGCGAAAATCAGGATCATCTAATTATGAAGTTGAATCATAGCGTGCTTATAATTATTGGTTTGAAGTAGATGCCGAATTGCCCCGGCGTGAAGTTTGGCAGAAAACGGGGCCCCACTCGCAGTTTATGTACTATATCTGGGTATTGCAGACCGGATCGAGAGAACCATGTATCTGAACTAGGTGGATATAAAGTATCCACAGTACATAGAGTAGTTGACGGAACCTAGACTAATTTTATCCTGGTTTTGAACGTCCGGATGGATGGATGGCTGATTCCATGGGAGTGACTGAAATAGAGTAGTCTCAAACAGGAGGTACAAAGTAGCGCCGTATTCATTAGTAGGGCACGCGCGGATGACGTCCCGTGCATACGGCGAAGCAATTCCTAGGTGGGCCAAACTATTATATGCATATGAATCCTGTTAGGATGAGATTATGCCGGCAAAGGGGGCAAAGCCCTAATCACCTTTGCCTCGTACCGTTACTTTATAGGGCCCTCGGCCTAGAATTCTTCCCAACGAGCCACAAGCGGTGGGTAGAGTACGGAGAGAGATTCATATTCTACCTGGGTAACGGAATAATGGCTCAACGGTCTCATTTCCCCTGTAAATCCACCAGACACGCTTGGCGAAGGCAGGGCACTCCAGACAATTTCTCAAACACTAGTATATCATCCATTACACCTCTTAGGCATTAGAAGTGCATCGGGATCCGAACTAGCAAGGGTCTAGGGGGCGGCCCGAGGATCTACCATGGCATCCAGCACCCAGCTATTGTTCCATGGCTGCAGCTCGATCTACGGGTCGAAATGCCTAGCTCAGTCTTTCAGCCTGTGCGATTGAAATGAACAAAAAAGTCATTGTAGCACCGATGTGCAGATACTTCTCCGTTTGGGCCGAGAACTAAAGTCGTTGATATGAATACCCTAGTATACAAATGGTTATTGGTAGATGAGGAGATAGAATACATGAGAATTAGTTTCAGTTTGGGTACGGGATAGAACTACAGATTATTTCTGTTATAAGTACACGTTGAGACTCAAGTCACCATGTCTATATAACACGGGAATCATCTATATGGCGGTGTTTCTGATGATTTCTAATGCCAGGATAGAAATCTCTGATTAGAGCTACGCAAGGCTATCAGCGTATGGTTCAATACTCTTTTGTGGTATGATATTTAATATGCCCAGTTGTGTGATTAAAGGAATTAGATCACCCGAGAGATTCCCTATGTTTCCCAAGTGGGGATGCATCAGTTCCTTTTAGGCGCAATTCCAAAGACGGCAATTTTGGCGTCTAGTGGGCGCACTAGGTAAAGTGTACTGTAGATGATTAGTTATCTACTAGTCCCGCTAACAAGTAGAGCACTGCTTCAGGGGTGAAGAGATAATCGCATGTATGCACAAAAGTGATAGTTATCATGCAACAATCACATTTATGCTTCGGAGGTTCTAAAGCATGCCTAAATTATTTGACTACATTTAGCTATTTGCCTACATTTAGCCATCTTATGTGAATTAATTCAGGACGCCCGTTACCACCAATACTAGTGCTGAGTGGAGGGAGACTATCAACCCGGTGAAATCGAACGGAGATGTTCGCGGATAAATGCACGTGGGGTGGGTATGCCAGATATTCGGTTTTCCGTATGTTTTCGGGCATAATACGTATACATGCGCGGACCCACTATCATTACTAGCGCCGTAACGCTCATAGATCAATGACCTGACGACCTTCCTCATGTGTCGTAGCCTCGTGCCATGTATCGATTCACTATTAATACGCAAAAAAGATTCAACTGATTTACCGGTTGTAGAGTCAAATTCTGTGCTTTATACATTATTTAAATATTTCCATGCTTTTATCTTGCTTGGGGTCGTTGTAAATGATTATTGACTACATCCGAATCACCTTTCTGCAGTGCCGCAGGGCCGGCCGTTGTCCATTGCCGAGTTGGGTTAATGCAGCCGCTGTAACGATCGCGACATGCTCCGACAAATCGGCCGTGTTACCGTGCCAGGGACAATTATCCCCAGACCTACAGGCATATATATACTCAAGCACAACGACAATCTGTTTAGGCCCACAAAGGTGCATTTCAGGCCAAAATCTAGAGAGAGAGTATATATTTGACAATGTGTTTCAGTATTTTGACTTGGTACATATAGTTGTTTAAGGTTAAAACTTTATTTCGGTTTTCCCATTAATGTTTGATACATCATAGCTATAGATTTATAGAGACAAATATAGATAGCCGTTTTTCATTAAAAAGGTCGTTTAGGATGTGATGTGTTATATTAGAAAGTCAAGCTTGCAATCACGCCAAAGAACCTGGTTTTGTATGACCTGTGAGAATTTAGAGTACATGTAATCATGAGCTTGTCTGAAAAGTTACACTTATAGGCGACTTGTCACTCCTGCGGACTAGAGGTTAAGAGATGCAGTCATATAATCATCTAATATTATAACAATAAACCGAGTCCCCCAGTACATATGTTCGCTCTGCAGCAACCCTGGTAACTTTGTTGTCGTATCATAGAGATGAAACGCGACCCCTAATAATCGACTAAAGTGTATTATTTAGTCTAACCCGGGTTTTGTGCAGTTTAGTGATTAATCCCGATTACTCTTTTCTTTCCATTTCGTTTATACTAACACGATCCAGTGAGGATACCCCTGCAACAAACGTTCGGCCGCTAGTTTCGCTCTTGGAGTGAGAATTTGATACTCAAGCTAGCTCGTTTTGAATTATTTTCGAAGCTCTTGTGACGACTTAATAGGCTTTGAGTATCCCTTTAGCGGCTGAGACCTGGTGAGAAATTCAGTGCCGACCGACCAGGGTTGGAATCCAGAGTATTTGCGAGAATTGATGAAGTATTTTAAACTGAGTTAAGCTTGGGCCAATTGATAAACCTACCTATGTTCGTATGGTGATGCCCATAGATGGTAAAGTTGACAAGCTCTGGCCCCCTGTAAGTCGGCACTGAATTTCTCACCAAGTCTCAGTCGCCAAAGGGATGGATTGAAACTGTGAGTGGCGTGATACGGAATATTTTGTAGAAGTGCCATGCAAATTAGAACTAGTTCAGCTTCCAAGGCATCGAGCGCTTGAGGTCATGAAACAATTTATGGAGTATAATGGCTATCAGGTAGAAAACCCCTTGCAACTGAAAGAGGCATTATCTATGTTTGGACTCCAAAATGTACTCATCCCGCTTGCATCATTATAGTCTGCGTCGGTGAGATTCGCACTTTGTTGGTTAACACTCTTTTCAGAAGACAATGCCTGGAACTGTCGGGTGTATAACTAACTGGTCGAATTTGCATTGCTTCTCAACGAATCGCCATGAGGTCTCATATGGTAAGCCCTGGCTGCTTGAAGGCGGTGAAAATCTATGCAAGCGTCATTGGTAAATTGACCTTCAGGATTACCCCCGAGCATTTGCACTGTACCGCATAATGGCGAAGAAGAGCCCATGTAAAAATACAACGCTTCACCCAAAGTGAATGGATCTCCGCCGTGCCCTGACCGTGCCCTGGCCGTGCTCTGCCTTTTTTGCGGAAGACTCTTCACTGACTTAGAAAATGACAAGGGCTCTTGTTCGCCAAATTATGCGGTACTGTTGGTGCGCAATATTGTGAAGCATGCTTAATGGATCAGATTACCAGAAGTAATTGGCAAACAAGCTTCCATTCCAACAGAATAATAGCTACAGATTAAGCCTGTCCAATATAAATGTGCGGAGGCTGGGGATAAGACCACAATCAGGCACGGGCCCCTGATGGGTGTTAATCTCTCGTGAAGAAACTCCATCATATCACTCTGTAGGTTGTCATTAGCGGGAGATGACCGACAAGCATTCTGCACGATGTTCAGGCTCAACCCTGGATGGCTTCTTGCATGCCCGCCGTCCCTGGCGCAGGTTGACCCCAATCACGGAGAGCGGCAACGTTAACGTTGATCTTGCCAAGATGTATAGTTTTGGTTATTGCACATCTGCTGCTGGTGGAAATTATGATTGGTCCATATGGTGAAATACGTACTCGTACTCCCGAATTCTTACAAGGAATACCCCTCAACGGGAGGGTTGCTCGCGACCTTCACACGAGCTGAAGGTGTGAGAGTAAGTACTCTACTCTACTCGCACAGCCAAGTAACCGCTACCCCTGGATGTGCCGTAGGAGATAGTAAGGATTTAGCGGATAACGATATGGCAATGGATGGGGTGATCCATATCACAAAGCAACACTGCATTCCACTCTCATCTTACTTATCTACATTGGTTTTAGATCCAACTAGGGGGGTGAAAAGGTGTTTGTGATTGTGGGTGATAGCTATCCTTCGGGGGCACGAAACAAAGGAAAATTGGCTGCCAGTGGAGAAAAAGAAATCCGTGCAGCTTATTGGGTAGATTTTCGTCCGTGCTGGCATTGCGTCAGAAGGGAATAGTTCTTTACAAAAGTGGTTTAGGGAACGCTCGCTACACTGGCAGCCAATTTTCCTCTGTTTCGTACCCCCCGAGGGATCCACAGCCGCTCTACGATTCACCTTTTCATAGGGCTTCGGATAACTCGAGGCTACGGATCGAGGTAGTCTCGGATCGAGGCTACGGAAAACTAGCGTTGGTTCGGATTAATCATCGGAAGACTCCAATCGCGCTTGCTGCTGATCAATAGTCTCATGCTGATCAAACACCCGCCACGGCGAATCCGATTCCAGGAGTTAGCGTGAACCAAGCGAGCTCCGTATTGAAGCTAGACGAGACAGACCTAAGGTCACGGAATGTGAGTTCCTTCCATCGACGTTCTATCGATGGTTGGGATGTGCTAGCTTCATTGCCCTAACCAGCCCCCTCCCGCTCCACCTTCCCCCCCCACCCCTGACGATGAAATTTTGACATGCGGCTCGTGTGGAGGCCATGATTAATCGTGGATATAACCGCAGGAAGATAAGCGGGGCTGCTATACTATATTACCCGAGGCTCCCAAGCCGACTGGCGAAATCGTCGCTTGACATGCACCTGTCATGATAAACAAGTTATGTATCATATCGTGTGCAATATCATATCCTATAGTGCAGCTCGAAACCTATAACATGTACTAAGAAGTACCTAGTACTTGGCTACCTTCTTAATGTGCCCCAAATGGGTATTTTGTAATTAAGAGTACTTTATACGCACAGCTAGCATGTGCACGTATAGCCCTGAGTGAAGGCTCTTTAGCAAGAGGAGGGAGCAAGCTGTGCCGGCCCGTTACTCTCCATTTAACCTGAGAAATCCCTAATCAGCAAGCATCTCTCCATCTCTTTTCCTCTTTTCTTCCCCCCTCCCTCGTGCACCTTGCAGGCCTTGTGTTCCTTATCGTTTCCAACCTTAAGATACCTTGCTTTCGATGGTGTTCTAAAACAGCTACACAACACAGGACGAAGGGAAGAATATTTGCAGACTATAGGCTCGCTGCCCCGTGCTTGTCGACGTCTCAGAAAAGGGTGCTTTTCACGATCGGTCTAATGGCAGCTTCATCGCCGGGAGTGCTGAAAACTGCGGGCGGCATGGCAATGGGCAGCCATCAATGTAGCCGCAGCAATACCCGCTGCTCCATCACCAGATGCAAATTTACTGCAACGGGGCTTCCCGAGATCCGCCACAATAGTGGGGATGTGTGCTGAGGAGGAGGTCTGCTGCTGCGTCAGCCGGTGGGTGCTGGCCTGGACTAGGTTTCAGCGATCAACTGAGCAGATGGGCCCCGATCTGGCAAGGAGTCGTGCTCATTGTCCTGAATCATGCGCACGTCCGGATTCTGACGAGTCGCCATCTCTCGTGGACATCAGGCCGCAATCATGCCATCCATGGAGTGAGGGGGCTGCACATCTCCAACCTCCAGCAGGATTTGTTGGCTCTATGGACAACAATTTGCTCTAGAGTATGCGTATCTTCATGATTGAGTGCATGCTCGATCGCAGGCACCAGCGGAGTCTAGGGGGATGGGGCAGAGGGGGATAGTGGGGCAACTGAATGCACGACCGTTGGGGACATGATGTGAGAGTACCTACTAGAATACTTGGGTGCTTCCGATGGCGAGCGATTCACATCGGAATAAATGAATTTGAATTTTTTCACACCACAATTTTATTTTTCTCTTCCCCTTACCCCCCCCCCCCAATCCCCTGTCCTGCATGCCGGAGGCCCCCTTGTATGTAGAGTACTCTATCCCTGTGCAAGCTATCGCTGAACGTTTTTTTTTTTGGCATTTATTACATTTAGAGTACATTATCTCTTTGGCGCAAGGAAGGTGCCCAATTAGTTGCATTTATCTACGACCCGGGTGCAGGCATGTATGCTGGCCTCAATTGAGGGGGAGGGGCGAACGCCATATGGAGGGGCTTCGTGGAAGCGACAAGTCCTGAATTATTGTTGGATGGCGTTGGATGGAGGAGATCCCATTGCGCGTTCCCGGGATGAGCCATCCAATTCGTCGTGCGTGGGCTGGAGATGAACAGGACGGGAACGCATCCAATCTTCTAGAATTGCTGGCATCTTCATCCTCGCTTTCCGGGTGGCTGAATGAAATAAATGGTGGAAACATCAAAAAAAAAAATATGAAAGTACTTTACATGTTCATCAAAATATAGTGCATTGTACCTAGCCGAACTCGAGTAGCGCGGGGAGCAGGGGAGGGTGTTCGATGGAGGTAAAGTGGCTCTCGTAGCTAGTTGCTGGAATGCATGATGGAATGTCGACGCAGTCGCAGATTTGGAGCATACTCGTGCTCGGGTATGGAATCGATGACTCGCAAGTCCGCATAAGAGAAACTTAGGGCCAAAGGCCCTGCTCGACATTTTTCTGGGGCCTCAAAGTGACATTATTCGTGGATATCTCAGCCCAAACCCAAGTCTTTACACTTGTTTAGCTTCAGTCTCGCGAGTTATTGATGCCATACCCGAGTACCTGCTAGCGAGGTGGGCTCGCAAAGCGAGATACATGTATCGGCCGTCGGAAGGAGAGAGATCCGGCGATGGCCCACTTCACTACTGATACATGCCTCAGCCTGCGCCGGCTCGGTCGCTGTTGTGCGGGAGGCTGGCTGGTGGGCCACCCACGCCTGGGATCAGTGTTGTTGCGGCTATTTCGTGCATGCAAGCCGGCCGTGCTCCGGACGCGCTATACGGCCTATCGTTAGTCCGCCGTGTGCGGGCGCATGTTTCGTAGCAGAAACGATCTAGAGCACGGCGACGGCCAATTCGAGCGCTGCGCCGATCTACATCCTACGTGAAACATGCGTCCTCTGGTGCTTGCATGCTCGCTAGCTACGAGCAAGCACGCAGAGTGCTGTCGAGAGGCACAATCTACCTCCAACATCCCTAGGGCTCCCTCAGACGGCGGGCCGAGGTGACGCCCCAGAGAGCTAGGAAATTATCACCTGCCCTGAAACAGCTGGAAGTGAAGGCCCAGGTACCTGCTATATGCCCACGCACGCTACTTGGTACTTTGTCGCCGCCATGTGTGTGTGTGTGCTAGCCACTTTGCACTTATGCATGGAAGCTTGCGATCCTGTTGCGACGACGACGACGACGGCTCTGGAAGGCCTCTTCGTCGCGCGGAAGGAGGACGCATCCCGGCCCCTGGCGAACGTTGCTCTGGCAGGGAGGAGGGGGGATCACTGCCTTGCTCAAGGCCAGGGGCCCGCTGGGTACTCTAGTATTGGCATTATACGCCCTTAGATTACCTAGGTATACCACCCCATAGAGGGGACTCTGGTATAGCACTATAGCACCTTCGCCAGGTCTGAAAGTCGAACAAAATTGTCGGCGCGTTGCAGCAGGGTAAAATCTCGAATAGAGCGATACAGACGGGGAAAAAACGATAAGGAAAATGCCCGTTGTTCGAATTTATAAATAGCGGTGCAGCCCCGCGGGTGGGATGGCTTGTTCGAATTCCTCACGAGCAGATTCTCTACAAACGGCCCTGAACCCCCACCACGCCCCTCTTTTTACTACCCACGCCTTCGACTTGACATTTGATTGCTACAGCCATTCGCCATCACATTAGAAAATTGCACAAAAAAAAAACCAACCTTGGCTTTGGCAGCATCTAGAGAGCACTCCCTCAGCTTCCAGACTACACATCACACACGCCACAATGGGGTGGTTACGAAGTACTTACACGCTACCTACTCTCGAGGAGGTCTATTCCCTCTGCGAGGTTGGATACACCAAGTTGGCCATTTACACTTCGACCGCAATTGTGCTTTATGTGAGTGATATTGCCACGGCAGGGAAACCCGGCCAGCCAGGAACAGAAACTAATATAAATGTCCTCCATTTAGGTTACTGGTTTAATTATCTACCGGCTATATCTCCATCCATTGGCAGAGTATCCAGGGCCATTGATGGCCCGCATAACAAGCCTTCACGCCGCATACCACGCCTGGATCGGCGACTCTCATCTAGTGCTTTATCACGCACACAGGAAATATGGTGAGTGCCAGTACACATGTGCAATTGAGCGTGAGTGTGGGCTAATTTCGCATTTTAGGCAAATTCGTGCGCTTTACACCTAATTTCATCTCGATCAATGACGCCTGCGCCCTGAACGGTGAGTGCAATCATTCTTCGCGCCCGGTGTGAGCCATTGCTGATTATGACGGCCGACAGAAATCTACGGACACGGCAAGAACGTGCAAAAGTCGTCATTCTACAGCGTCATGCCGGTCTACCCCCACGCCTTTGACACCCACACCGTCATCAACAAGAGCCTCCACGGCCGCAAGCGCAGGGTCATGTCACAGGCATTCTCGGACGCCGCGATCCGCGGCATGGAGGAGAATGTGCTCACGCACATTCGCACATTCTGCAGGAACCTGGGCGCCCGCGACTTTGAGAGCAAGGGCGACGGCGCCGGCGCCGACGCCCGCAACATGGCGCACTGGAGCAATTGGCTCACGTTCGACGTGATCGGGGACCTGTGCTTCGGCAAGACGTTCGGCATGCTGGACCGCGAGGAGTGGCGCTTCTGGCCGAGCCTGATTGACATGGCCATCCACAGACACGCAATTGTAAGTCTTTGTGACGCCCGTCCCGAATCCTTCTTGTATGCTGCCGTTGCCGCGCCGTTACATGCATATGCAGCGGCGGCAGCAGACGGCGGCCATCGCTGCCGAAACGAGCCCCGCACCGTGGGGGCGGCGCGCATTGATCGTTTGAGGATCATGGGCTAATGTTTCATGCGCCAGGCCGGCATCTCGCTCAAGATCCACACGCTCGGCCTCGGCAAGTACCTGTTCCCAAAGATCGCCGAGGGCCAGAAGACGTTCGTCAAGTACTCGCGCGAGCAGGCCAAGGAGCGCATCTCGATGGGCAAGGGCGTGCGCAAGGACTTCTTCCACTACCTGCTGGACGCGAAGGACCCGCAGACGGGCGAGGGCTACACGATGAGCGAGCTGTGGAGCGAGAGCAACCTGCTGATCGCCGCGGGCTCGCACACGCCGTCGACCGCGCTCGTCTCGACGTTCTACTACCTGGCCAACTACCCCGCCGTGCTCGCGGAGCTCACGGCCGTCGTGCGCAGCACCTTCTCCAACCCCGAGCAGATCCGCACGGACACGTTCACCTCGGCCGCCGGCCAGCCCGCCTACCGGATGGTGCGCGCCTGCCTCGACGAGGCCATGCGCATGGCGCCGCCCGTGCCGACGACGCTGCCGCGCCAGGTGCTCAAGGGCGGCGCCACGGTGGCCGGCCGCCACTTCCCCGAGGGCGTCGACGTCGCCACGCCGAGCTTCACGCTGCACATGAACGAGGAGTACTACCCGGAGCCGTTCCGCTACAACCCGCACCGCTTCATCATGGACAAGGCCGCGAGCGCGGACGCATACCACCGCGCGCAGAGTGCGTTTGCGCCCTTCAGCCTCGGCCCGCGCAGCTGCATCGGCCGCACGCTGGCCTACGTCGAGCTCACCATCGCGCTCGCCAGGACGGTGTGGACGTACGACCTCGAGTACATTGGCGGCGGCCGCGAGACACGCCTGGACAACAACCCGGTCGTCGAGCGCCTCGGCGGTGGAAAGAGCCCGCTCATGTACAGCATCGACGACCACCACACCGCCTTTGCCAACAGAGAGGGGCCGAACATCAGGTTCATCCCCCGCGCGGCCGGCGGCGACTGCCACACGATCCCAGAGTAGCAGGCCCGCGCCCTCATACTTGGTCCTCCTTGCATTGATCTTCATTTACTTCACATCCATCCATACATGACGGGGGGAAAAATATATAATGGGGGTTTTTAGACGGCAGCATATAGGGTTTAATGATATATAGACTACAATAAACGGCGACTGGATGGGCCGCGGCGTTGCGGGGCAGGATCCCCCCAACCCAGCCGTGGGACGATTAGACTGTGCTTGGGCGGTGGGCGGCGGATGACGGCGTTTACTTTTGTTTTTTTTTTGACCTTTATTGCTGTTTTTTTTTCGAATTCATGTTTTTTCTCGTTATTATAATTTCTGTTTGGAGCGATATATAGACACTTTTAGTATAGTTAGACAAAATTTGCATAGATTATGATTTTACTTTACCTTTACTTTATTCAGTCCTGCGTTGCGTGGTGTCCGAGTGGTGAGACCCCTCAGGTGCTTCATGATCATGCCAGTGAACAAACACGCCATGTTAACTTGAAAAAAAAACACGTGATACCATCCGCATGCAACTTTATATTCCCCTGCCATTGCAAGGCAATTAGCCTATTACCTCTAATAACCTTTTGACATGATGCATCGCGGTCTGCTCCCGACCTGGATAGACAAAAGTGAAAACTAAACAATCTGCACGTCGACAAATTGGACCTTCCTGGGCTGCCACACCAAAACATGTGATTGTGGAATGAAATTATAGTTATTTTTTGATGCTTGCAGACAAATTCTTGGAGAAATATGGAGAGGCTTGCCGATACTATTGCAGGATTCCCCTTCAAAACTGCAGCGGATCGCGATGATGGCAGATCAGTGTGGAGCAATTTCCATTGAGCAATTCGAGCCGCCTCGGATGGACTAAGCCAGAGAGGCATATCCCACAGGTATTTAGAAATTGAGTTGCAGAAAGCAACAATCTTTTGCTTTGAAATGCCAGTCACAACTGCCGAGCGAGAATCCCCGGTCACCAGTGAACATGCAAAGCAAAGGATGCGTCTCCAGCCAAAGGGGCACCAGATATCGATGTTTGTTCGATCGATCGTACCTTGTAAATTCACAAACAGAAAAAAACTGAACAGCCTGAGCACGCATAAAAGCGGTGAATCTGTGAACCAATTTTTCTGTATTCGTCCAAACAAACTGTACGGAAAGTGATTGGGGTGACACAATCCCTCCCTCACCCTCACCCACAAAATTCTCTACCCGCAGGGGTATATGGAGTGCAGCCATAGCCGCACGTGGTTGGTGGTGGGCTGTATCCAGATATCTCGGCTGAATAGTAGCAGCGACTTGTACTCGTGCAGCGACTCGGACGAGATGGTCCATGGAGGACTACAATCTGAAAGTCTGGGCAAAAACTAATCCTGTCTTTTGCATCGGCGTTATGATGGTGTGTTGATAATACAATTTGGGCACCCTGTATAACCAGTGCATGCATATGTGGGGTTGAGGTAGTATCACAGCACAATGCCCCGAACCTTGATGGGTACGAGACTAAGTACCTTGACAGGTATTTCCTTGTCCTTTTCGGACATGCAAAAGTCAGCCATAACAAGCATTCTCCCGATTAGGACATTCGTTCAATGTGGTCCGTATCACCTACTTGTTTGGATTGCGTTGAAAACTTAATTCGAGATTACTTGTGAACGGTGTTGCAGTTGGTACTTTTATTGCCAGTCAATGCATTTTAATGCAGAGTTACAGCGCCCGAGGAAACGGGTCGTGTTTAGCCAAAATGACCGATAGATACATGTACCTACCGTTGTGGAAACTGCATGCATGTGCCAGTGGTATACTCGATTACCTCATGATCATACTAGTACTAGTAAATTTCCGATTTTGCAAACATGCAAATTGCAAATGCAATTATCGGGTGACGCCCCGAATAGTCATGGTATAATTTGTAAAGAACGAATTGATGTTTATAGCAGATAAATATTAAGACATGTGCAAAGATAGCAGAGATAATTGTTTTTCATTTCTGGACTTGATAATTTTGTTGCACACAGGCACAGAAAGGCGAAGGTGGTTTGACTTTTTCAAATCGTGTCGTCATGTGGAGTGCCAAAGTCAGCCGCAGTCAATACCATCCACCCTACATCAGAGCATGTCAAGATGATCGACATGAAATATCATACCAGACCGGTGGTCTGTGCTTTCTAAAAATGTCCCGGTCCCCCGATACCGAAGGGGAAGTGTGGTGTATTACCAGGAAAGCAACTGCCGAACGGCAACGATATGCCATAGCTTACCTATATGGTTCTGATAGAAAGCCGGGGTTGGGAAACTTACACGCATGTTCAAAAACCTGGTTGCTACGCAACAACTCAACGTCCATTCAGCTCCTGCTGCTATTGGCCCTGTAGTTAGCCCCCGAAACCGCATTGGAAAGAGATGCATCTATCTGGTAATTGCCCATCTCTAAAACAGAGGGCTAGAATGGATAGCGTATCTGTATCCAGTTGGCAAGGGTTGGGGCCATGCAACATGTTGTACATGCATGCCGCAAGTTGTGCATGAGCCGGAGGCAAAATCGACGATGTGAATGGAGGCAATCATCCCAGTATGTTGGTGCATCTAGACGCAACATCATCACAAGAATCCTAGAAGTCGGGGGCTGCATGTGTTGGAGAATGCCGTTGAAAAAATCTCTGTGTGACCGCGTCGGGAAGATACGGCAAAGACGATATCTTGGAATTACTTTTCATGACAAATAATGCTCCGATCGTAGAATGTTGACCTATAACAGGATCAAAGTCCATTGTGCAGGAATGTTCGATGCCGGCATTTGCAGTTGAGCGTTATGTGGTCAAAATCTATCCGTCCAATTAAGGGTATCACGTAAGGATCCTGGTAACGGATGTGGCGTGGGGACTAACAAATCATGGGGGACTCGCTTCCGATATTAAAATTCGAGCACATTTGATTGATTGATTGCTATGTAGTCTGTCAGGACCATGTCTATTTCCACTGGATGCAGATATCGTTTCATTTGCGCCAGAATACTTGGCTTTAACTTGTTTCTCGAATGTACTTTCAATCCCGGAAATCCACGTTATCTGGCCTGATACCTATAGCTATACTGCCGTCAAATGTCAAATTTTGCAATGGATGGCGAATAGCCATCCATTGCCACCCATGGAGGGACCTTTGCTACTAGAGGCTGGTGAGCTCTTCATATATGCAGGGAAACCATGAATTTTTTTTCACAAATTAAATTTCTGTAACGCTCTCTCAAAAAGGCCATGTCAAGCCGGCCCTCGGCAAGGTGTAATCAACAAGTTTCTTTGCATATCTACCCTGATCCTCGCCTTTGATCATACCAATGAAATCTACCTGTCATTTGCAAGCTTCGAGCAGGGGGTCGACAGGATTTCGATTGTTGGTCCATATTCAAGACTGCTGTTTTGCCCGACGAACAGACCACGTATACCTACCTACCTACTCTCTGACGTTCGAACGCGGCCTACGATTTGCTGTCAGGATGCAACCTTTCTGTCGTTCTTGCATCCAGACCGTATTCTCCTTACTGGCATTATTACTGGCCCGGCAGTCTCATTTTTTTCTTGATCTGAAAATCGTGGAATGAAAGCAAGGTAGAATGATGTGCATGTTATATATCGACTGGGGCGTATCTAAGTATGTACCGGGATTTCGAATACCATTTTGTTTGCGTATCACCATTGTTGACGAGGAGGATCGTATAGCTGGCGCGTACTACAGGTATAATTGTTCCGGGTGAACGACACAAGGCGTTTTTGCCACTGCTTTAATTTCATCGAGACTCTCAAAAGTGGCAATTCAACTTGCGTCCCAATCTAATGCTATGCAGGCTGGGGGCGAGGCTATAATGCGAGCTCGAGTGTCTTGAGTACTGTGCGGATAAGAAATCGAAAGGTCTTTCCGGGATGGACACCGTGTTGCTGCCATAATTGAAGCTTAATTGCAATTGCAGAGGGCTATGCTACGTTTGAGGATAGGTATGAATCAATACGCCCTGGGGTTTGGAAGTCTGTAAACATGCGTCGAGTCGATGGAAATGTGTTGTGAGAGCTAGTTTAAAATTGACTCGTGCAAAACGCCATTTACTGCAAGGTGATCGGATTGCATGTTTTCTCTCGACTTTTGATTTATGGGAGCATGTATTTGGGGCCCTTCACGATCTGGTCACTACCTCTGTCTATATTAAGTTATAAGATTGCCGTCTAGTCCTGCGGCTAAGCTTGACGCGGAAGACTAAGCTACCGTGTATGGCGTGTAGCGCATTTCGTTTCGCCTAACATAAAATCTCGCTAAAGGAAACACTATTGGGTCCTACTAGTTCCCGCGCAATGTCATTCCGTTATGTTTGCAAGTATCCGACCATGGAAGCTCATGTGAATCGACTTCCATAACCTCCCTTTGTGGTGTAGTTGGTATCACACTGGACTGTAATAGACGTTTCAGATCATCCATTGGTCACCGGTTCGACTCCGGTCGAAGGGATTTTCTTTTTGCCAATTATCCACATCTGTACCGCGGAATGAGACTCATATTCACCTACTTTCGCCTCGTGCATCGCACTCATTAAATCAAACTCTCCTCTCGTGAACACTCTCGTTTCTGATAAGCAGCATACCTGATGATACATTTAGAATGAATGAATTCCTTCCAACACAAGTATATTTTGCAGTCCTAAAGCGATGATACAGCAAATTTCTCCTTCGTAATTAAGATAAAATCGACATGAGAATGCAATTGCAAGCCCTGGCCGCGAGGGTGTGATTTTAGTCAGTCGAAAGCAGGTATGCCGGAGTCTCAAAATCCGATATGTTCTCAAAATGGCTTTGTATTTAGGAAAAAACCTTTGTAAGGATTAACGCGGCGGTAAGATTGTAACGGAGGCATCTATCCATATCTGTATATATCAATCTGTGAGCTCTTCCAAACCCTGTTCGACTTGTGAGTTACATAGCATTTACGCATGCACCACATATACATTTCCCTCCAGAAAAAGCTCTCATATATTTGGTATAAGCATGCGAACTTCAACCCCATTGCAATTGCATCCTGCTCATAGCGGGAATTTCGAACCATCTGTGATGCAGTTATTTCGGAATATATAGCTAGTGGATGGCAGACTTGTGTGTCAATCCGGCCTTCGTTGATCAACAACTTGCCATTTCGAAGCGCTACCGTATAGTGCTAAGATATTGTTAGTTGTGTGGGTGGGGCTGGTTAGTTCGAGTCACGTATAACGTTAAGGTGGCCATGGAGGTGAATTTAAGCTCTATTAATTAAATATCCAACTACTCAAAATTACGTACTACGTACTACGTACGCTTCCATTAGGTATATACGTACAGGTACCATACCTTAATTCAACGTCCCCAGCAGGCGGAAAATACTCGGGAAATTTTAAATCTATCATAGCTAGAAAGAACACCTGGAACTCTCTAAAACGAAAATCATTCAGAATCGCACTCCTTGCCTTTTTTCTTTTCTTTTCTTTTTTTTTTTGAATTAACCGACGGTTCGGCAGCTTAATTTAATCTTTTCGCCAAACGCAAGAGAAAAATGCCTCGTGAATCCAGCTCCTCATTGCCGGTAGATCGGGATGGGGCTATTCGTACAACACCACCACCACCACCACAAACAATCAGGTTGATAATCGGGTTGATAATTATAACTCCTATCGCCAAGTCACCAATGTATACAATAATCCCTCCTTTGGTGCTTGACGAAATTTACGAGAAAATTAAGAAATGGCTCCTTCCGTTGCAGTTTGGCTACAAGCAGAGCGTGCATCTCAACCGCTGGCAAGTGGGTACTGGGAAATGGCTCACTGAACATGTTGTCTTTAAAGAGTGGATCGCAGGAAAGAGAAGAGTTCTCGTGTGCGAAGGGATTGGTTTGTACCTGCTGTAGGATAGTTGGCATATATACTTTAGGGGGTACTAATTGCCTGAGTTAGCTGGTGCTGGGAAATCAACTCTTCTAGCTATGCTTATTACCGCCGCTATTGATAGCTCTTGACTAATATAAGCTAACATCTTTGGATTTGTGCTAGCTATGGCAATCAACGACATGCAAAACAGATTCTATGATAATTTACAGGCAACGATTATCTATCTATCGCTACTGCAACTACCAAGAACGAGCTGAGCACACGGCGCAGAGGCTCCTGATTATATTAGTCTGACCTGGCAGCTCGCCCTTTCCAGCAGCAAACGCATTCGAGGTGCTCAACAGGCATCATGATAAACATGATACATACAGGGGGGAACTCGACCCATCCATCCTACCTGCCAAGATTGCATAACTATCATCAGCGAGGGTGCTCGAATTAATGAGCTGGCGAGCCAAATATATTTTTGTCGACGCCTTTGACGAATTAGAGCCAGAGGAAAGGAATGTTTTCCTTGATGCCACTGGGAGATTTAGCAAAATATAGCAGTGGTTTTTCGGATTTTACTAATGTTCGCGCCCAGCTACAATTTCAAAACTACTGTTCGATGGAAGTAGTACATATTGTACAAGTCTTGAGATTCATGCCGCCAACGCAGATATCGAAGCATATGTGAGAAGGCAGATCTCGATGCGCAGCCGCTTTGACGCAATCAAGAGAGATCCGTCGATGGTGGATCTTATTGTCAACGGTATCAGTAAAAAGGCACATTGGTTGTAAGTAGGGTGAAGCTGCCCCCGAGTCCCAAGGAAGTAGGCTACATAGATGGATAGTTAACAGGCAGGCACCCATTATATACCAATATACTGATATGAGTTCATATATACTATTATTGGGAATATAGGTTCCTTCTTGCAACGTTCCATGTATAACATGTGGCCAAGGCGAGCTCCCCAAGTCTGATGAAGAGACGTGTGTCGGAACTACCCTCCGACACCAATGCAACGTATGAACCGGTCTTTGGAAGAATCAAGCCCCAAGATAACGACACGTGCACGTGGGATCTCGCGCGGGATATCCTGCTGTGGGTAACATTTGCAAAAGTACCTCTCCAGATGCAACACTACGCCCTGGCATTAACCCACAAAGACGTAAATTCCAAGGCCACTGCAGCTGAGCTAGAAGAGGGCTGCCTCAAATTCCCCAGAATGCATTATGTCCGCTTGTGCTGGACTCGTCCGAATATTACAATGCCGCGGCCAACGTCGTATCCCTAGCTCATGAAACAGTGCACTATCACCTCACAAAGCATCCCAGCTCGCTTGGGTTTTCGGATGGATGGGCCTGATTTTATTCTCGCCAATGCATGTATGGCATATCTTTCCCATGGGCCGGGCATGGAGGAGCTGAACGTTCTGCGGAAGCCTCCCGATGCCTCGTCCACATCGATCACTGGCCATCCTCCACGTGGCCACGAACGCATGCTACACATGCGCTGACTGACCCCGCGTTCCCTGCGGTCGATGTTGCAAGCACGGCGGGGCCCGGCGACGCGTCCCACTCTGTGCTCCTGTACGCAGTTGTGGGCGGCAACGAGCGCATTGTCGGGCTGCTGCTGGACCACCACGCGCACCGGCATCCCGGGCGCAGCGGCGCCGGGCTATCGCGAGGCGCTGTGGTACGCTGCAGAAAGCAGCCGACATGAAGCGCGCCGCCTGGAGTCGGCGAGGCTTCATGCGCTAAGGCTCGAACAGGAGGCTGCAAGGTGGAGCGCGGACCCACATGTCCTGTCCCTGTTTTCGGCTACGGCCACGACCCAAGACTAGGCCGCGACGACGGCGAGTCAAGGAGAAAACGATTTAGCGTTTTCACATCCATTGTCTACCAACCGCCGTCTGCAAACAGCGTCAGTTTCGAACCAGCGTGGGGCTACGTGGACGGCAAATCGGCACTGGCGGTGGATGGTCTGGCCTGGATGGGATGTTTGGCCATTGACCTTGTAGAAGAAATATTGGGGCCGGACGCACGCAAGGCGGGTATCGAGAGAGGCGTCGCGGGGCTTTTGCTGTTTCTATGTGCTCTGGATGAGAATCATCTGCCCCTGGTTCTGCAGAAGGCGGCTCATCTCGGTGATGCGCACCTGTTGGACGAGCTGCTCATGAACCCTGAAGCACTCAAACCTGCCGAGAGACTAGCACTATGCCCGCACTTTTCCCCGTTGGCATTATCTGAGAAGAAAGAAGTGCCAGGCACGTGCCACTCACTGCTCTACGACGCCATCTGTGCACGGGCAACTGGCACAGTGGGCCTCCTGATGGACCACGGAGCGGACCCCCAGCGAACCATTTGGAGCAGGCGGCGAGCTAGTGCTACATCGTGCAGTCCAAATAAATATCCTTGATATGTTGCGAATTCTCCTGGAACACGGCGCTGACCCAAACAAATTGGTTTGATATCAGTTTCAAGAGCAGCCCACCTACTGGTGTCGTGCAATGGGAGATGTTTGTTGCCCTACCGCATTTTCTGTCGCTGTAATTTGAGTGCATCAACATGACGACTAATTCCAATCCATGAGGCCCGCTGTAGTAACAGTCCTCATCGACCCTCCCTCGGCCAGTGGCCATCTAATCGATGTTACGGCGCAGTCCCCACTTCATTGTCCACCCTTTTCATTGCACTGTTATCCAACTGCGACTCTGGGATACTCAAATTACTGCTGGAGCATGGTGCAGATCCCAATGCCAACGTTCAAGGATTCAATATTCTCAATGAAGCAATCTCACACAGATCTCACCAACATCAGGGGGAACGGCTGGCTGGCTCACGCGTGAGCCAAATCCGAGCTCAGGAGCCAGATTCCGGCTCGGGAGCCATCTTGCTCAGAAAAGCCTAATGGCACTTATAAACGTCACATGGAGGAACATACTAGGTCCCCGCATATGTTGGAATGTAGTCCTCCTGTACCGGTCTTGGTGGGGGTGGTGAGGAGTGGTATCGTGGGAGCTGTCACCCTGCTACTGCAATACGGGTCGGATTCCAAATTGTAAATCGGACAGGTACCCACACATTTTGTTTGGCGCGTTGAAATCAATGACTCCAGGCACGGTGAAACTACTTTTAGACCGAGGAGTCGATCAAGAGGTTCAAGACGGTGTTAGATCGGCTTTGGAGGTAGCGGTCAGATGTGGATCCTGGGCCGAAACGATCAGCAGGCTGGCGGCGCCGCTTGCTGCAGTCTTGATTGATCAACCGTTACCCTCAACCCTGCCGCTCACTGCATGCCAGCCCCATGGACCATTACCCTCAACCTCGCCGCCCGCCCGTCTGCCCGCTGCCTGCAGCAGTATTTATTAGTTATTACCCTCAAGCCTGTCGTTGCTGCACATTTGATCGATCTGTATCCTCAATCTCGACGCCCAAGGCAGACTTGCGGGCCTCTCGCTGTAGGCTTGATTGATCGAACCATACCCTCAATTCCGCGGCTTACCGCAGGCTATCGAGGCCCCTCGTGATAGATTGTCTGTCACCCTTATCTCCGCTCCTTTCAAAACTTTCGGGAGACCTTCTGTGGTAGGCTTAAATGATCGATCGATCGATCGATCTTAACCCTGGACCTTGCTGCTCACTGCAGGGTATCAAGGCCTCTCGTTGACGGTTTGCTCGATTGATTGATTGTTTCCCCAAGCGTACCCTCAAGCTCGCCGCTTGCTGTATGTTCAATCAATTTAGATTGTTACCCTCAACTCAGCAGCTTAAGGCAGGCTTGATCGATCGATTGTTAACCTCATCCCTGCCTTTACAACATATTTGCAACTTGAAGCCCTTCCGTGATATGCTTGACTCATTGATCTTTACCCTAAACCTTGCTGCACGCAGGCTCTCAAGGCCTTTCGGGGCGGGCTTGCCCAATTGCTCGTTACCCTGAACCTCGCCGCTCGTGGAAATCAATCGACATTTACCCTCAACCTGCCGCCGGCCCGTTTAATCAATATCGGTACCTTAAAACCCGTTGTTTGCAGCATCCTTGCCTGCATGCCTACTATTACCCTCAACCCAGCCTGCTGCCTACAGAAGTGTTGATTGATTATTCATTACCCTCATCACCGCTTGCTGTTATCTCAATCAATCGATCAATGGTTACCTGATCAACCTGAATCGTTACCCTCCACCCCGCCGGTATTAGCATTCTTCATCAATTGATCCATCATTACTCTCAAGGTCGCCGCTTACTTTCATGCTCAATTGATTGGTTGTTGCCATTAACCCCGTCGCTTTTTGCACTACACGGCACTGCTTGCTTGCTGTAGGCTGGATCGTTCGGACGTTACCCTCAACTTCGCCTCTCTAAGCAGGCTCGATTGATAAATTGTTACCCTCAACCCCTGCTTGCAGCATCCCTGGTATACCCAGCGCAGCATGCTCGTTATACTTTTCGCTGCCTGCAGGCTCACTATGCCCCTCGCAGCTGCCTTGCGATGCCACCTGCAGCAGTCTTGCCGTGCCACTTGCTGGGTGCTCAATCAATTGTTACTCTCAACCCCAGCCGCACGCAGCAGGCTTGCCGTGTTGATTCTCATTTAATCTGCCATTACTCTTGACCTCATGACTCGTAGCAGGCTTAGTATACTGCTAGCAGCTGTTATGGGAAGCAGTTTGTATTCAATACGGGTAACTTGCTATTACTAGGTACATATGTTAGCTACAATTAGTGTTATATATTTTTGGTATCTTAGTATTGCTATGTAGATATGCTACGGGCAATATAGCACCAGCTAGTACATCTACATTAGGTACCTAGGTAGTAAGACTGAGTTACTCGCACTGAATAAAAACTGCTTCCCATGACTGCTAGTACATCCACATAGTAATACTAAGGTACTCGTACTGGATACACACCGCTTCTGAACACAGCACGTATATCTACTTGGTAATACCAAGTTACTTGTACTGAATACGGTATCATTCTACTCTTAATTCTACCACATTGAGACTCTGCTATACATCTCAAAAGCGATTATATATCTCTCAAAAGCGTCGCCTATCACATCGTCAACGCATGTTATCTCTTTTCCAATCTAATCTCAAGCCTGTGGTATGGGGGTTCGTCTATGTGGAGAGAGGAATTTTGTTTCTGAAGCATATCATGTGGATGCTGATTGAATGAGAATCGTACTATTAAGCTGGTGTGGATGTGGCGACGGATACAACCATAATGGCTTTTGTTGTGTGTTGTTGTGAAGCGTTTGAGCGTGATTTAATCATAATCAAGATTATTCTAGTATGGACAGACTGACATATAGTGGCAGTGGTGGGATGGGGGTGATCTTAAGTCTCCCGATCAAGAAACTCGAGGTAGTGCGGGTGCACTTGTAATAACCATGTGTAGAGGTTTCTCCGAGTAAAGAAAGAAATGGAAGAAATGGTCCACGGATAAAATGAATGGGGGGCTGGAGGTGGAATACCGAGAGAATGTGAGTAGGCGGGATACTATAAACACCTCCCCCATGGGTATGGTTTCGAAACGCAGTCACTTTATTGACTGTTGGTGGTGCATTCTGCCTATAGGGTTACGCCCATACCCTTGTAGAGGGCTGGATGTCTATCTCATGCATGTGAAGTATCTCGTAAGTCGAATCGAAAGACTCACGGGATTGGTGGCGGGGTGACATCTGGAGCGGTGGCAAGGAAATGTGGTCTAATTCTATAATTGAAATGCGAGCCTAAGCTTGCTTGAGATGTAGATATGTACACTAAGACTATATAAATACTTACGTACACTCGGACTACGTCATTCGAAAACATCCTCCTAATCCTATGGTGCAGAGATCTGCAATATAAAGAGTGTCTGTCTGATGCCCGATGAATTGTTGAAGCCGATTTCGCCTCTGTAGTACTGACGAGAATATCTACAAAATACGGGGATGGAGTTGCAATTTTGTCTGTTGGGATTTGACGTATAACGATAAGGACAGGAGGAACTCAATGAATTGGTATGTGTGTAAGTCGGTGTCTTATTTTGGTTGTCTGGTTGGTAGGGGATATTTTTCTTTCTACAGCATATTCATAACTAACCTCCTGGGCAGGCATTCAACGAACATATTTTATGCGCCAAGATGTCGAATAACTATATGTTAATTATCAAGTTGACAAAATTGAGTGACAGCTAACGAGAAATGATTTGGATCTGAGTTGAATGAGCTGTAACTGTCTTAAACCGAAGAAATCCCACGTCGACTTAGATCCGAATTGCACAACTTAGGAGTCAGCTTAGATCTGAATTGGGCACCAAGTAGATTTTTAGCCGACTTACAAGTCCCGAATTGACTTTCTAATGGGAATTTGTCAAGCAACTTCCAAATCATCTTACGGCAGTAAGGGCTTTCGATGGGTCTCCGGGCCTGATGTGACTACTGTCAAATGCCTCCCACATCGACTTGGGCAAGCTACTCCGACTCTGCTTTGACTGTTGCGGAATAATTCCTCTACATATATTGGCATGAATAACTTCTTGGCACTATTTGAGGATGATTTATGGAGCCAATTTTGCCTCTCAGATACAGTTGTGGCTGTCTCAGAGTAAGCCGAATAGCTCCTAAGTCGACTTGGGAGTGCTATGTTTGAGCGCGGCCTATTTGATTACGGCATGTGAAGTCAAATAGTTCCAAATCGACTTGGGTGTGCTATGTTTGAACGTGGCCTATTTAATCACGACCTGTGAAGTCGAATAACTTCCAAGTCGACTTGGGAGTGGGGTAAAGTCTGCTCAAACATGGCCTATTTGATAACGGCTTGTGAAACAATATCATCGTTGTTTGACATTTGAGTTCACCCCAGTATTGGCATCTAATTTTGCATACAGGACGGTGGTGACTGCCGCCAAATGACTCCCAAGTCGACTTGGATGATTACTGTCTTCAAAAATGACCTCACATGGCTGTCTTCAAATGTCATAGTTGTCCTATATCTGTATTTGAAAATCGCAATTAATGAAGAGTTGCAACATACACACGACACATCCGCGTTGGGCTCATTCAACGCGGGAGGTCTCGGGTAATTGGATTCCGCTCTGTGTCATCAAATGACTCTCAAGTCGACTTGGATGTCTGTGACTGCAACTGTGGCTGCTGTCTCAGTTCAACTTGAAAGATTCGGTATCAGTTATAACTGTGGCCCAAAATGTGGCCAAATAAGGTGGAATTGTGTTCTACTATGGCGTCGGAATGGTGTGTAAGTATGATATATTAAACTAGGTATTAGACCCTTGATTACAGTAAAATTTCATACAAACCAATTGCACGATCTTATTGCATTAGATGGAGACGGACCACAAAGAGAATGAAGCCATGGGCGACACTTTCCGCTCACTTCACACATCCCATTGCTGATGACACACTATTCCTAACATTCACAGTCGTGTTGAGAGAAGGAATTAGTACAGATGCTGATATCAATATCTGACGCAAGAGATAATGTGCTTGAGCGTGACAGTGTTACCCCCTCATGATGTTTTGCGCCTAGGCCTAATACCCCTGAAGAGTCGTCATTTGTTATTGATGTTTCCTTGCATGATGATTTGCTTTCGTCTGTCCCTCCTGTTACTGAAGTTCGTTGGGTGGTTGATAGTGGTTGTACCCAGTTTATGTGCAATGGTGTTTCTTTGTTTTCCACCCCTCTTTATCCCACACTGCATGTGTTAGGCTCGGTGACAACACGGCTATTCAGGTGAACCCTAAGGCAGGCATTGTTTATTTATTTGGTGAAGAGTTCTCGGCGTTATCTGTCCCATCGTTTCTGCGATTGTTCTTATCATTGAGTCGAAATTGAAAAGTAAACCGGGTTTGGCTGAGCTTACCTGTTCTTCTTATTGTGTCAAATCCGCCCCTTCGTGCATATAGTCTTTCCATGGACATCATTTTAAATATGGTTTCTGTGTCAATTCCGCCATAGTGCGAATTTTGCGCGCTCTGGTTTGTCCCTCAAATATCATGTACTTACAGATCTGGGAGTGATCCGCGATAGCCTTCTTTGATCACATGTTGTACTGCGTGGCTCTGTGCTTGCCGTGGTACAGTGCTTGTATTGGTACGCAATGTGCCAGGCCTTAAATTGGTCCTTGCGCTAGTACAATATGCATGGAGGCTGTGTAGGTTTGTAGTAAGTTGCTTTCCACGGTACTGTGGTTGTGGTTTTTTTATTCTATTTTTCACAAATTGAAATCAATTCCCATTTGCACTTTTCAATATGGCATCATAAGGCTTTAGGTGCTAATGGTCTGCCGGGTTGGGCATTTGGATCTTTCTGGATATGAAATCTTGACCAATCTTCCAAATGAGCATATCGAGTTTAATGTTACTCTACTCCTATGTGACGTTTGGCTAATTGAGTTAACTTCTTTGTTTGCCAGTGTGTTCTTTCTATCTGATAATGTCTTCGTGTGGAAAACAGAAAGGGAGCTTTTACTGTCACAAGCATCAGTCACGTGAATTTATGTTTCTTTGTTCTTTAACAATTCTTGAAAGGAACAATCCAACGACTTAGTGATTAAATTGCTTGTTAGAATGCCACAAAGAAGTCTTGATCCTCCATAGCCCTCTCAAATTCTCGTCCCAATCTAAACATACTCGTATTTCAAAAAAATCCTCAAGTTGGTACTATTTGTCCTCGTAAGTAGATACCGAAGCAAATATGGATATAACACCTATCGCTTTATACTAATTATATGGGTTCTCGCAGCTTCCGAGTCTTTCAGCAGCTCACTCTTATCAAATTCAAACACCGATTTAAAGGCCAGAATGGCGAGCCACGACGAAGGCTATGCTCCGATGTTCTGGCTTGCAAAGTGGAAAGAAGCAGACAGCGACAAAGAGCACGAAACAGCTGCAGGCTATGCCCACCTCGCATTCATCCTCTGCCAGCAAGTCTGCAGTACATGGGGCGGAGATGCGGTCCTCCTAAATGACAACTGCATCGACGACGCCATCAAAATCTGCCGGGCCTCCCAGAAATACGATGGGAAGAATCTCGCTGAAAATGAACATCAGCTTTACTTTGAGGGACTCAAGCTCATCGCTTGCAGGAATCTCTTGTGTAGCTTGATGGAGGTCGGCTGCTATCAGGATTGCCAGGCCTTGGTGGAGTTTATCACCAACCAAGAGAATTGGAAGATTGAGCTTCCCGACCATGAGTTGAGCAGATTGAATGATCTCAATCGGTTTTATATTGAAAGACAGGCGGAACATGTCGATCAATATTATGCATCAAAGACATATATACGATCTGGAAACGAGAAGACTTGGAGATCGCCATACGATATCGATACTTCGAATCGTGAAAACATGAAGAGGTTCAATAACTTCCTTGAGTATCGAAATGTGGAAATCATACCTTTCAGCGAGGATGTTCGCCAGGATCCTCAACCAATTCAGTTTGTCCGAGATAAACACGGGAAACCTAATCTGATCGCTACTGGATTTATTGCAGAGGGGACTGTTATTTTACAGGAGCAGACCCGACTTGCAGTTAGTCATAACAATGGAAATGCTGAAGCAAATACATGCGATTGGTGTCATAGACCGCTCCGCCTCACTGAAGATGAGTCCAAAATTACTGAGGCGGATGAACTGTGTTGTGAATGGAGTAGAACCCATTATTGTAGCCTTTACTGCTATAACTCGGCAAGGGAAAAATATCACGTTTGTGTGGTAGATGAGGAGGAGGAGGAAAATTTTCAGAGGAAGTTTGATGGAAGGAGTGTCAAAGACTTTGGGTATGCTACACTTCTAATCAGAAGGCTCATTCGACTCTGCAAGAAGTCTACGGAGGATGGAATCCCAATGTATCCCCTGCAATACGATGTCATCCCGTATCTCCCCACGACATCCCAGAGGCTTATTCCCTGGGGATACAAAACCGGCATCGTTGAACCAATTGAGATGCTCCTGAACGAGGGAATAAATCCCTTCACAGACCCAGAATGGGACTTTCGAAATATCACGGTCCTCTGGCGGAAACTTGGACCCATAGACTTTCACGTGATGGGAATTGAGTTTGAAGAGAGTTCGACTTATGATAATGCACCACTTGCTGGTTTCACCGCTCTCTTCCCCACCGCCTCATTACTCACACACTCCTGCGACCCAAACGCTGAGATCGAGATCAATCCTGAATGCCCCTACTTTATGAGTCTCACCGCCGTCAAGAACATCGAGGCATTCGAAACCATCACCGTCAGTCGCATCTACTGGAACCGGGAGCGTGATCCCCTCGATGTCCGCCGCCGAGCCTTTGCAGCAATTGGCTTCGACAGGCCATGTGAATGTGAATGGTGCATGCTCGACCTCCAAATCCGGAGCCTGGAACAAATCAAGGTCAAACCGATTACAGGCGCCTCCTTCCTCGACCATTACCCCGAGGCAGAGAGGCGGGCACACAAGGAAGCTCGTGAGAACGCCATCCGGGAGGAGAAGAGGAAGGAGCTTTTGACTGCCAGGAGGGGGAGGATCCGGTCGAGGCCAAGAAAAATCACCGGCGCTTACAGGATAGCTAATCCTATCAGAGCTATCAGAGGCGTGGATAGGCTGCCAAAACGGGGTGTGAATTCTCGGAGGGGGAATGTTCCCATGGGGCCGCCAGCCAGTGCCACTGCCTGAAAAGAAGGAAGAAAGGTTTAAAGATGGATGATAATTGGGTTTCTTGGATTTTTGAATGTTTTGGCATCGATATCACTGTATTTGCAAAACTACTGTATTCGTGTATTCTTTACAATTTCAAGTTAGGTTAACCAAAAAAAAACCGTGCCATCTGTATCACCTGCCTCTTCTGTATTTCCTTTCTATGTATGTTAAAGTGTATATAAGAATAAATGTTCCCTCCAGGGAACGCTCAGCAGCCCCCGAACCTGAGCAGCGGTCAACTTAGTGATATGACAAGCCAAATTATCGATCCCCATTAAGCGACGGACCTCCTAATTGTGGGAGATCTCAATGCACACCGCATGACCTGGGGAGGCACAGTATTCTGTATCACTTTTCTCGTTTAAACGTAAAAATAACGTTTGTACCTACATTGATCGAATCCATTAATCGGCCTGCAGGTACCACGGAGAGTTTTCAAGCAGTCAAGTCATGAACTGAGCAGCTATAGCTAAACCATCAAGCTAAAGTAACCAGAACTGATGGAATTCGAAGCACTGCATGCACGTGTAATCTTTTTGTTTTTACTTTCTATATATCCCTGAGTCTCAATAATCTTCATTAGCAAAGCTCAAGTTGCGCCGATAGCGCCCATCGGAGTAGTCTACCATCGGAGTAGTCTACCATCAGAGTATTCTACCGCTGCAGCGACAATTCTCGACGGAATGGCGCTGTAGCGACAGAAAATGGTCGACTCGTATGATGGCTGCCAGGTGGCATCCTTCGCTATAGTGCCATCCCGACGCCGATTGGCGCTACAGCGCCATTACCCTGAGCCCGTGTCGCTACAGCGACAAGTCAACCTTTGCTGATGTTGCAGGGCGAGAACAAAGACAATATTTGCAAGGGACCGCTAGGGATATCCGTATTTTAGAATGCTAGGTAGCTATAGGTAAGCATTTTGTGCAATTGACAGTATACATATATACATACATATCTCTTTGATAACTGACAAAAGTACCTAAAAGACAAAAGAAAATAAAATCTCGACATCTCACGAAAATATAGACTAAAAAAATTCACAAATGAAAAAATCCAAAACTCTAGATACATAAATGTCGAAACCAAAATTTTCCTTTCCGTCCGGGTCCCATATACCATCGATATCCAATCTCCGGCCCACGAATGGGAAATAGGTATGTTCCAAAATTGTCGGTGCATGCATGTATTGTGGTACATACTCCAAGGCCCATCCCTCACAACGAAGGCACATTTTCCAGCCCCTTAGTCCACAGGATATTCGAGTCTTTGCCTTTTTGCAGGGTCCACCCAATGCTCATTCTCAGCCTTACGTTTGATGTGAAGGAAGACTGAAACCAGCGGATGCATCACCCTCGAGAACCTGTGTGCCTTTGCAAACTCCATATCTAGGCACGCACGTTGCCGTGCATCTTTTGGGGTTATATGCCATTGATTTGCGAATCGAACATTTCTGATGCGCTCGTAATACATTTCCTGAATATTCCACAATTGCTCTCTCTCTCGAGGGCCTTTGCTGAGCCACTGATGAGAGGGTAGAAAAGAAACGTTCGAGTCAGATATATATCATAATCAAGTTATGCCGATTCGAGGAAGAAACATCATCAAAAGAGGAGAAAGAGAGAGAGAGAGAGAGGGGGGGGGGGAGGGGGGAACATACAAGTTGAAGGCGGGTTTCACATTGAACAATGGTTTCGTTGTGACCCTTACCGTCCTTAGAATCCCAAAAGGTTTCAGCATTACCCAAAACCGGCATCCAAAACAATGGGGGAAAAGTTGCGCGTGCTTTGGAATCCAGCTTCATTTCGGGTGGGTTATAACGATCAGAAACCAATTTTTGGATCTCCTCCCTTCTTTCCTTCGAAAGACCCGCAAACCCCTTTTTTTTCAGGTTAAAGAGGTTTGTATCCTCCACGGGCAAAGCATCGAAAAAGTCTTCATTCACATCAAAAGCGTATCGATGGACTATTGCACAGTTCGGCAGGCAATCAAGTGCCCGGGCCTGACATGTTTCTGTGCATGGTGGGGATCCATAGGACCAAAGATGTGCCTCATATACATCGTTGATTTCGGGATCGGGATTATTGTTAAAATCGTTTAGCTTCTTCCACTGTGCAGCGCAGCTGAGCGCTGTACAGCTTCTGGTGCGGGGACCACTTTTCTCCTCCCGAGCCGCTCCCCAAAAATAATATGCCGCAATGCCCAGTTCCAGAATTCTCATCATGCGATCCCAAGGTCCTTGAACTTTTCCATCGCCAATAATGGCCTCATGGCAAATCTCCAACATGGCGCCAGCAGTTCTTTGCCCTGCCGGATATTTATCCGTCCAGGGAAACTTTTCAGGATGTTCAATACAATAAAAGTTGATTCTATCAAAATGATCTTCGATTAGAGTTTCTGGGTAATGATGATGGTGAAAGTGACCAGCCTCCGCACGCCCTGATGCAGGTGCTTGATGCAACAATCTATCAAAGAGCGTAAACACCAGAAATGCGCTATCATTCAAGCCCGTAACCTTCTCCGAAAGACTCTCTAGTGGAGTTTGAAATTTTATCCCACCCAGATCTCTAGTTGCTGCGCCAGTGGGATCTCCAGATCCTCGCACACGCGGAGGTCTGGCTTGTCGGCCACGCAAAGATTTACCTCTTCGTGTTCCGGCGCTACTTCTGGCTCGTGATACTGTATTTCCCGAATTTACCTGTGTCATCCCTTGATCTTGTACATTCTGGGCAATCTCCAAATCGTCTTTAAATTCCCTTGCAGCATCGGCGGGCAAAATGATATTGTCCAGTGTGAGCCAGTTGAGAAGTTTGATCGGTTCATATGGAATCATTTCTGGTACTGGCTTTGAAGCCATGTTCTTCTGGACCCAGACAAACCGACAAGTTTGTCCCACCTGTATAACAGCAATATCGGAGAGCTTTGCAGTTCCAGCATAAGCTGTATTCAGCTGCAGCGAATTGTTGATCCTTATGTTGGCCCGTCTGTACTCTGTGACTGGTTGCATCGCCCCTAAACGAATCCATGTCCCATTGTCTTCTGCAGTTATCATGATTTTCACGGAATTATTGGCAACCATACTCGAAAGCTGGGATTTCACCGGTTCCTGTCGCTCAACGGTGAAGGTCGGGTTCTTTTTAAAAACCTCGACTGAGGCGGCCGTAGGCATATGGTTAGCAAAGTGGTTTGGGATTCAAAAGGGGCAATAGAGTGGCATAAGACCAGCAATATACTGAATTACATACGTTGGGCTGCTACTGCTTCGCTTGCCAACGGACTCAGCCGGGAAGTTCTTCGCCTGGTTACGCCCTCGGCATTCGTAGTGGTTTCACTGAAAGGAAGAGTAATATGATTAGTATCACTTAAAGCGAAAGTGTGGTGGTTTTCTCGTTCTTGGATGGAAATAGATTCAACATACATGCCACCGATATAAGCCGTCTGTTCATATCTGACCACCCAGGCACTATGGCCATTCACAATAGCAGCGTCGTCATGAGGCACACGGAACAAGACTCCAGCGACATCATTATCTTGCCAGGCTTTTCTTACAGTGGCCCATCCGCATTCAGCAGTATATTGCATGGTTAGGGCGCCGCCATCCCGTACGTCCATATAGTTTGTTTGAATGCCCGCTCTATTCAGTTCAGGTAAACGTCTGTGCTTGGTATACCTATCGGGAGGCGTCTCATATGCCTTTGGGGAGAAGCGGGCCGCAGATTCGGGAGGCGTGTCCAGGACGGTATCAGGATTAGCCAAAGCTAGATTTCTGCATTTGCGTCTGACTTCCTATAAGAGTTGGAAAACAATTTAGCAGACAATCGATTGAAAAGGGTTGAGCAGTAGTTTGACTAGCTTACAAATCTCATTGCCCGCATCAGCCTCACTCCCCAATTCCTGGTGAGGCCTGGTGTGAGAAGCGGAAGGCCACATATATCCGGTGATATTATCGATTTAGGTAAAACTGCGGGATCTTTCTCTTCAATCACGGATTTTCTAACATAGTTCAAAAATCGATGGGTATTGTGGATCAAGAAGTAGCCACAACCATTAGGGATGTCCTTTTGACTATCAGATTCGCATAGTGTATATTTTGCTTCTGGGGAACCTGATTCCTTTACCAGCTCCGTAAAATTTTTAGCGGTTTCTGCCGAAGATGAGTTTCCTCTGTTTCCCCGGGGGTTCAAACTGTCATAGACGTAAAAGTGCTGGAAAGTATTATCATAAATCATGCACCAGTAATGTAAGCCCATGTTGCAAGGCATGATTAGATACCGTGCCCCCTCTAACTGTTCATGCAGGCCGATCCATAGCGCCGTTTTATCCGGTGCCGGGATGTCACTGTTTATTCCTTCTAGTGCCATGTTTAACGCAGCAACACTAATGATTTTGAAGTTGATGTCTCTGTAAATCAAACGAAGTTGGTTCAAGCAGAAATCAATCGCTTCATCGCTTATGAGCTGGCCGAATTCAAGACCATACATGACGACATCCTGTATGTGATCTTGGGATTTCAACACATCGTCAGACAATAAAGCATCCCAACCACTGCCGTATGGCAGGTCTACTACATTATCAGCGACCCTAAGTACAACATCCCCATCTTTGGGCACTGTATTTTGATAGAGACGTAGGAGGTGATCCGTTGGGACAAATGGATTGACTGTCACGGTAAGATGTTCGGGTGGTGCTTTAATTCGATGAACTTTTGGGACGATTATCTGAACATCCTGAACTAGATAATTCTGTACGTACTCTGTGGAAGCGGCCATCTTTCCTTGTAACTCGGCGGCTTTGCGTGCCAGATGGATATCCTCGGGGCTGCTGCGCTGTGCTGCTAAGACCGCCGCCTTTGATTTGGTTTGCCGTTGGAACAGCTCGAGCGGCGGAGGGGGATTGCTGTATGTGACTTTGCGATGAGTATGGATGCGAGCCGGAGGTGGGAGGGGGGAGGGGATGAAGGAGTGTCGAAGGGAGTGTCGGCGTGAAGGGGAGGCTAGGGCGCAGAAAGAGAGGGCCCCGCCCCGTCCCATTGTTTTCGAGATTCTTTGTTAGACAAAGAGAGGGGGCCTGCGGCGGCCCAAACAGGCACTCGCCCAGGGCAAGTCTCGTTGGTAAGTTGGTTGGTCTTGTTTAGCACTCTGTTAAGCTGTCCTCGTTGACACCATCGCCACCTCGATCAAGAAAATCATGCAGGTCGAGAAGATGCAATTCGACCAGGTCTTCGTCAGACCTCTCGCCGAACCCCACTTATACGTCCAATTACAGAATGACGATTATAAAGAAGGGGAGAACAACGACATCCACGATGAGATTCGAGTAGGCGCTGATAGTGACCTGTGCTCTGTGATGTGCTGTTTCCCCTAATCGTAAGCAAACATATATATATTTTTTTCCCAGTGTGGATGTTCTACCTTTCTACCCTTGTCAAGCAGTTCATGGATTGTGCTTTTGATTGATATCCGCTCTTGTATGACTGTCTCCATAACACCTATCACCCGAAGCAAAGGCTCAGAGCCTCCATCTGACAACACTGGTGTGTACTTCAAGTTGGTATTGTTATTGCTTTTTGAAACGCCGAGTTCAAGATTATTTGAAAATGCACGTCTAAAAAAACCCAATAGGTCATGCAAGAGATCAAGCTGGAGATGCAAAATAGTCTCGAGCGCGCTGAGCTCAATATTTTCGTCATTCAGGATAGCCAGGGTCTGCTGATAATGGAGTGAATGTTGATCATCTCGCATCAATTGGAATTCCTACAAGTTCTCAAATGAATTAGTTAAACGTAGTTGAACAATGGAGAAAGTGTTGGCTTTACATGTTTGGCAAGTTTCCCTTTCAACCTATCTCAAATAGCTCTATCGTCAAACCACGAGGTACTCCCAATCATTCCTTGTAGATGGAAGCCCGAAGCTCTGCTCTGGGCAGGTATTATAACATCTGTACTGTTCTCATAAGTGGCCTTGCCAGTACCTATTTTTGTCAATAGAGTTAAGCTCCCTAGGTTTCTATATACAGTCCGACTCACTGTAGCCTTGCTATTACACTACCGGCAAGTGCTGCGAAGCATCTTTTTTTTCATGGATGTCTGGCCGCCGTGCTGGAGATTGAGGAAGGAAAACGGTTCTCTTTCTTTTATCGACGTCGAGATGTGCAAGGCATTCTCAATAATCACTTAACGTCTGCCAATTCTCGAGTTAGCAATGAATGTGAAGGCACATGAAAGCCATGTTCCTCTATATGTATAATATTACCCACCATCTTTAAAAAATTGTGTTGACGTTAGATGGATGCACATGTGACGTGGTCGAGGAGTCAAGGTCTTATTGGGAGAAAGTATTGCCTGTACTTCGCAATTAAAGAAGAGCGAGTTGTCAATTCAATCAAAGTGGAAACCACAACACAAGACAGCTTTCTTCATCAGCCTGTTTCGATATCATATTGAGATTTTCGCACATAAATCTCTTGCCCCAAATTGGGTTACTTTAAATATAAGTGGGTTAATGAAAATAAACTTTCAATCGTCATCTACGACCATAGACTGAAGACAGCGAGGAGGAAACCCGTCCGCTCTGCCATATCTAAGCTTCAGATCGCCAGGTGGGTGACCGCGTGGGAATCTCTGGTGTCGTAGGTTCAATTCATTTTTGAAAGCCTCACTTGTAAATTCATGGGATTTGTTTTTTATCATTTACTTTTTTATCACTTTTCTTTTCGTGCAAAATACAAAACACTAATAAAATAACCTCGTCCCAAGAGAACTGGTTAAATATACATAGCTATAATATGGAGTACGTATCATACTGTATCCTGCGAGATAGGCTTTATACCATACGGTAAGTACCTTAAGTAATAACTGAAGTGTTCTCCACTACCTACTCAAGTACTCCGTACTCCCTTTCAATGCTTACCAGGCAATTAGTAGGTAAAAAGAGCCGGGGGCAGGGTGACACCGCCAAGCAAAAACCTAACGCACGCTCGGATCCTTTCAACTCTTGTGGGTGGGGTAGCAACTTCCCAAAACGGACATTTAACTTGGCTATATCCAGTAGTCTCGTACCCATATCCAGCGTTGCCCCACATATAGCCACTCAGCCTTTGGGACCTCCACAACGGCCGCGGCGCAGCTGAACCGTCGATGCATCTGGTAATTGATCATGGATGAGGGGTTTCTTTTAATGAGGAAGGGGGGGGTAACTTTGATAGATGAAAGAACAAAGGCGCTGAGCGAGTATTGACCTTCTTTTACTCGCTGGATTGATATCTAGATCTAGATCCACAGGTTTGTTCGTCGGGCGCACATTTGTGCATGCACATCCCCACGCGCTCAAGAGTTCCCTCAAATATAATTTTATAGTCTCATCTCCTAGCCTTGCCCCCAGGCGGGTTGCTCATTTCCAAACATTAGGAACCCTACTCGGGTGCTTAGTTAAATGAATTTGATTGTTCGTCCATTCATTTGTATGTTTTTTTTGCAGGATTGGGGTTCTTTTTTTGTTTCTTTGTTTCTTTGTTTGGTTTCTTTTGTTTCTTTCTTTCTTTGTAGCAATTGAGGTAATGCGCTATCGACTCAGCACAACACAACACAACCGTTCATGCACATGCACATCCGTGGAACCTGGTGTAGTACGAGCGCGAGCTCAGTAACATCGGGCTGAAGAGAGAGGTACCTATTACACTATACCATGTAGGCCTAACCCAGTACAAGGTTTATATCAAGAGTGTAAATTATAATTACTGATTGGTTATCAAATTTATGTGGCCTCGGAAAAAGGGGGATGGTACCTTTGTTAATTAGATGCGAACAAAAAAAGCAACACACCTGTTGGGGGGAATCATCAATACTGGGCGAGGAAGTCTGGCACCTAATGAAAAGAGAAAAGCGCTATTATAACGATTTGGCCTTCGTGGCGGATATAATGGCCTATGAAGGGTGCAGAGTGCCATTGGCCCTTTCCAGCCGCATATCAGGTACATAAATGGTTTTTTTTATTCTATATTTTTGTTGGATTTCCGCTTGCGTCTTAATGACATGGCGTCCTAGCTTATATGGTGAAAGGCAATGAAAAGAAAAAAAGAAGAAGACGAAAAGGGAAAAGTTTGAAAAGAAATCTAGAAGAGGAAGAAAAAAAAAAAAAAGGGTCCCTCGAGTCTGTGGCCCGTTCATCCTCGGCATACTGCTCTAGCTCGTTCCCTTCCGCTACTTCAGTCTCTTTCCGGCAAGTCGAAACACATATATGGGTTGCGGTAGACAAATTTGGGGGGCTTCAGGTGTTTTATAAAATTTGATATTGCCTGTGGATTTTCCCCCCCCTCCCATACTCATTATAAGGTATTTGGATTTTCAACTGCAACACAAGGCAGTTTTAAATGCGTGGCATTTGTCCATGTCTTCTAATAGGTAAAGTGTATTATGGCCTTGCCATTTAGATAGGTACTTGCCTCTTGTTCTTCGCATCTGGACCCTCTCACAACCCAAAGCAACTTTGTACCTTACTCCAGGACTTGAATCATTGCAATGCTGCTCCGGTTAGCATCCAGGCTGATAATGGAAGCAGGTTGGCCTCTTATTGAAGGTTCTTTTCCAAACCACTGCCTTGTTATCTGGTTCCTAACCTCTGTTTGATCTCGACATTCTTGATCGATTTTGAGACAATCGACCAGCTATGGCTTCATCTTCACATCAAATAGACAAAGTATATCGCCTCTTCCTTAGAGAACTAGGCTTTTTCTCAGTGGACGGATGATGGTGCGAGGTGGGAAAATTCACAATACCCGCTCCTATCCCCACATGTCTCTGGAATGGTGTGTTAATTGTTTTTGGAACTGGATGTTTATATTAATGCAAAGGAGCTTTTTTTTTGATCAGGCGTCATGCAACGACACGCCAAAACACTAAAACGATCCAAGGTAGGTAACCACTACTCAAAGTTCGACATGTCAAAATCCGGCATGTCAAAAAAGTCATCAGTAATCATACCATCCTGGAAAAGAGCAGGGTCAATTGCTACTGCAGCATCAGTTTGTTGCTGGCACTCAAACTGCTGCAGAACTTGGTCACCCGGCTGTGAATGTCTAACCGATACGGGGGTGCAACCTACAACATGGGCAAAGGCAGTCTGCTGCTGTTGCCCTGGTGTCATTGCGGCGCTGGGAGTTGACTGATCAGTATAATTCACAAACATATCCACCATGGTAGCAGGACTGGATGCGACATAACCTGAAAATGTTTGAGGGGGGAGCCACTCATCTTCGGGTTTCCTGTATCCCGAATGTCCATTTGGAGAGGTTACCATTGCTGGTTTTTGTGGAGTCGTTGTCATCATCGGAGCAACTGGAGCTGCTGCGGCCGGATGATAGACCTGTGGTTGAGAGTAGTTAGCCATCCTATTTCCAAAGGCATAATTCCCAGAATCTGCCTGCACGCTCATCTGCGCTGTGTTTCTTTGATCATAAGTAGTACCATTCATGTTATTAGTGATAGAAGGTGAAGTATACCCATATCCTCGAGGTGTTGATAAATGGTGCAGATTATGCTCAACCTTCAATCTTTTGTTTGGATTTCTACTGGGTGGTGAAGTGTTCTTGACTACTCTTTCCCATGTCCCCATTGGACTGAAGAAATATTGGCCTGTATCGGTTGCGATGATACGTCCAATGTGGTCACTTGCTGCTCTAGATGCTGACGTGACTTGCGGAGGATAATAATTGGCATGTGTGTGTGCAGGAGGTAGATAAGTAGAATATCTCTGTGCACTTGGCTGGTGTTGAGGTGGAACATCGAGAGGTGAGCTGCTGTCTTGGTAATATTCTGTATATTCTCTCTGGCGTTTGCCATGGCTGGTAGTTCGTTTTGACTCTGGGGAGCTATCATAAAGACGATGTGGGCTAGTTGCAGTACCCGAACCCTTGACAGTTTCGTAACATGGGGTTCTTCGTTTCTGATCCCGCTTGGGCGCAATTTGTGGCAGGGGCCGACCTTCTCTCTCCAACTTTTCCCTCATCTCTTTCACCGTAAGTCCTTTAATTCGTACTCCTCCCCATTTCCCTCCGTCATTATTAACAGGTCTGGGTGAGGTGAGTTGCGGATCGAGATCTATTCCTTCCATCCCTGGGACTTTAGGGTCCTTTCTCCTGTGTGGCCTCAATGCCCACTTGGCTTCGAATAAGGTGTAATTCAGGCTATCTTTTGGTCCAGATGGCTTCCAATGTAGAACTGACCGAGCATTCAAGATCCATTGGGTGCATTTTCCTGGCACCTGGCGTTGCTCCAACAGCATTCGATTGTTTTCTTCGCTGGAACTACCTGCCCTCTGGTTGAGGTACTTCCGATTCTCCATGCGAAAGTCGAATTTTCGAACGACATCGCAAGCGTCGACCAGTTTCTCGAAGCAAGAGACGTGGAGAAATGCAGCATGGACATATTGGTCTGCTTTGTGGTTAGGGATCAATCCAGTCAACTCGTCAAACCCAATTCTGTAATGCCCATAATCAATAACTCGACCTCCTTTCTTAGGGGGCATACAGTGCCTATAACGGCAAGTTGAAGCATATCCATTTTTGATTGGGTGTGGAACTTTTTCACGAACAGGCTGCTTCTGAACCCACATGATGAGCGTGTGCCTCAAGGGATGTTCTGGAGGTGTTAGCTTGTTATCCTAAACTAGTTCAGTGAATCCAAAAACAATGGGGAAACTTACCGTAAATAAATTCTCTCAGAGAAACCTCATCAAAAGTGACGTCTTCAGCAAGCTGTCCAATCTCATCGTAATTGAAACGGCTTCTACCCCAAGGACGCAATGGCTGGTATACTGCGAATCCATCAAAGGTTCCTATTTGGGGAGGAATTAGGGATCTTGTGGTTGTAGAGTGTGCAATAATTTCAGGAATATAGAAGTTTTGCTGGTGTAACAGTTCTGGCATGATATTTCTGGAGGCTTGTGCCTCTGTAGGAGGGTGTTGTACCAAGGCTAAGGCTTTTGATGGTGGTGGTGGGAGAATCTCATCCTGAGCGGTTGCTTGTGGCAGTTGTAAAGAAGAGATAGTAGGCTGTTGAGGAACCTGTGCGGGCATCTCGACACGTTTGGCCACTTCAGGCTCTTGTGGAGCATTCTGTATTTCATTATCAATATCAATCCTGTTCCCAGACTCAGAAGGAGTCGATCCGAAAAACTCATTCCAAGAGCCGTTCTCATTACCGAAGAATAGCGAGTTCATATTAGTATCCTCCATTTGTGCTAAGCCTGTAGCTAGATTTAAAGAAAGTGAAAAAATGATGAATGTAGCGCTGAAACTTTTTTCTTGGTCAGGAATGGCCCTTTTGTGTTCGTTGGAGTCAGATCAACTGTGGATCCGGCCGAGTGTTAGTGGTTTGGTTTGTATCTTGATGTGATCTGGTCAAGTGAACCTAAAATTGAGGGGCAAGAGACTGGTATATATATTCTAGAATCTTGCCCAGGTAGAACCGATTATCCCTGGGCCGTTACAGAAGTGCCCCTGACCTTTGGCCCGTTGATGGCCAAATTTGGACTATCATGGCCCGCCTCGAATGTACAGTCCCATGTGACACACTCACGGTGGCACTACTCCAGGGAATTTTGATAGTCCGGGTAGCAAGCAGTAGCAGTGATGCTCCTTCACTGCTCGGCCCGTAGTTGTTCTCGTATATTTGGCTGCAATTGCGTGCCTCAAAAATTATGGAAACAATGTTGAAACAACCCACCTCCAGCGCCTTGCGTACTAAGCGTTAGCCTAGCATCCATACACATTGACAAAGAAACAACTTCATAGATGGTAACGCAATAAACATACAAAGATATTTGCGTTTGTTGCAAGCTCCATAGATCTAGAAGCAATCTATTAATAAAATCAATTGGTCGTGGGTTGGAATATGGATAACCATAACTCGCTTTCGAGATCTCCACCTCCCTTGACTTTCTTCGCTACATATCGAGCTCCAATATGCTTCCCACTGCAAGCTGGTATCATCTGGGGTATACTTGTGCGGGACACAGACACATATGCCTGCCTCGCCCAGCTCCACAGTGCTCAAAAGGAAACTCGAGCTCAGCCGTTGAAACATTGATGAAATAATGTGGAGATTTCATGGCAGTGATACCTGGCTGGTTGATTGGTGTTGCTGTTGCAGGCTTCTGGAAAGGACAAAGGCCACTCGAACAACCGGTTGTGGGTGCGAGACACAGGAGTACAAGAGGGTACAGAAACGTTGTCCCCAACGCTAATGGTGTTCTGGCTAATGGGAATGGAATTTCCGTAAGAATCCAGTCCTAGGCGACCTAGAATCCCTACATGTCTCGTGCCCAGAATCCCGAGAGTCTGTTGAATCCGAAAAAAGCCCTCGTAGGTATGCCCCAGACTAGAAAGACTGGGAGATACTGATTCAAGAGCTCGAGCACGGTATCATGATGAAGTAAATTGCAAGTTACCGTTAATCACTTAGTCTGGGAACGAGAATAGTCAATCAAATAACTTTCAATTTACTTCTTCATGATACCGTGCTCAAGCTAACGTGCGGGACTTTTCTTATCGTCTCACCACTCTTGATAAAGACCTAGAATTGCCTCCCCCACCCCCCTCCATGGGGAACTTCCATAGGCATCAGCGAAACAACATTATCAAATAACAAAAGCCATGGTAAAACAAGTGTAGCGCATCCCATCAACACTGGTTACATTGAAATAATCACATACCTTCTAATCACCTTATCCAACCCAGAATCTATCAGAAATTGAAGAAGATACCAGTTGGCGGCACTGAGTTTGTCTTTCTCTAGCTCTAGATTTTGTTCTTGCGTGTGGTAAAATATTCACACGTATCCGGGGCTTCGCCCCGAAAAACCCTTAGGAGCCTGTTGCGGAAAAATAACAATGCAGTACCTGGAATTAAACCCAGAGGCTCTTCTATCAGGGGTTTTCTAAAAAAATTATTTCTGTCGACTCGGGATATAAGGTTACGTGAAGAAATGGAAATGCTTTGGAATTGGAGCTTGAATTCATAAAGATACTTTTAATTGCAGGAAATATTTAGGCAATTGTTATGGTCATTGTGTTCCAGATCACATACAACTACTGGCCATTGTCTTCAGGTAAAATTGTTATACAGTTAACAAGACAGCTACTAATACGGTATTAGTTATCTCATTGCTATGCCCCAACTTTCCAGATTAGGAATAGTCTCATGATTTGGAAGAAATATCCGCGACAAGAGCCTTTTATCGACATTTGATAGAGTCCAAATCCTCAAGAAGAAATCACACAACGAGCTCATATGTTAGTCAAATACACACAACCTCATGTATTTGATCCAAAGTTTACCTGCTCTAAAACTAGCTATAGTTCTATTTCTTCTGGAAACCTAGGAAGGGTAAGACAACAACAAGAGTATATTGTATACAATCTATATAGGCAAGATGCATTGAAACATTCATTCTGGAAATGTTACCAGTACAGAAATATACGCGGACGCAACGTCATGATCAACTGCGCATGCTACGAATTCTCCCACCTTCCTAAATCTTCCACCCCCTCAAACCAATAATCCTCGTCAACGTCTGGTTCACCCTCATCATTATCATCATCATCTTCTTCTTCTTCTTCTTCTTCTTCTTCTTCTTCTTCTTCCTCTTTTATTTCTTCGGCTCCTGCTACTCCTTGTGCCCATGGCTCTGGGGTATCAACTCCCAACCAGATCATGTCTTCTAGATCTGGATTTAGTTCTACACGTGGCGGCGCGGGTGAAGCCGATTGCAAAAGAGAGGCCCGCTACTTCCCGATTAGGACGGCTTTGGCCCACATGCATCTAGTCTCGTGATCAGACCCTCGTCTAGCATCCAGCATGGAGTGTCAATGTTTAAAGGTAGTGTAGTTCCTTATACGGTAATATCTCGTACTCTCTTCAGCTGCCACTTCCGGCGGTTATGCCTCAGTACGGGCTCTGGGTCAAGCCCTAAAGCCACCCGGGGGAGCCGCCGAGAGGGGTCTCGAGGGGCTGCACTAGAACAGGCTGCACTCTCTCGAGCTTTGTGGAGTATCGCGATTGAAAACATTCTTACTCCAACGAGGCTACTACTTCAGTCACATTAAACGCTTAGGCCCTCGACCTTAAACTTCAACACACGGAGGGATCTCAGCCACAAAATCCAGCACTGCCAACGTTGCGAGTCGACAAACAAAGAAACGAAAGTCCATGGACTTGAGCGCATTTTAACCTAGCCTCAACATGTTAACGAAGACGAGGTAAAACATCTTTTCTTGGCCAGTAGAAAGATACAACACCTTGGTTATACTATCTAACAATCGTGTTTCGGTTCCAGCTGTTTCAATGTCCCGCGCCAGTCAACAGCTTCAGATCCAGAGTAACCATCTGGCCATGGTCAAACACCGATGTATAGATCTCGAAAACCTACAAATCCAATTTACTATTATGAAGCATGCATGCTTCGGTGATTCCGACAACATCTAGATCGATAATACTCCAACAAACTCCCCGTCAATTCATTGAATACCCCATTACCCTCACCACCAGAGCTCCATTGATCAGGAATCTCCTCAAGAACTTACTCAGCACCGGGGGCGAGGTTACTCAACACCATGTTCAATCTCATCATCAGCGCCCCCTCCTTCACCGGCGTGGGACGCGGGTACCCCCTCACGACCCTCATCCTCCACGCAATCCCCAACATCGCCCGCATCTACAAACTCTACATCCTGCCCCTCCTCGTCGTCCTCTGGGCCTTCACCCCAATTCTCCTCCGCATCACAGCCCACATCCTCCTCCTTCTCTTCGTCCTCGTAACATACCTCCCCTACCTCGTCACCATCCTCGCAGCCCTCTACCTCCTCAGCTTTGCCCTCACCTCCTACATCGACCTCATCACCGAAACCGACATCTTCTTCGCCTGTCTCCAGAAGGAGCAAAACAGACTCTACCCCCACCCAAACCCGTTTGGCCTGCGCGGGAGTGATACGGTGCCGCTGCAGGTCAGGTGGTATGAGCAGATATACCTTCTGGGACTCCACCTCGTGGATTACTCGAGGATAAGGAGTAAGTTGGTTGTGGTGTGGCTGATCCACGATGTCTATGGGAGTATCAGTCTGCCATTTCGGGTGCTGTTTTTTCCGACGAGGACGGGGTTGTGGGTCCTAATGACGGTTGTGGGGATGTGGCCAATTACAACGAGGAGGCTCGGGTGGCATATGTATCTCCAGGCCATGGTGACGATGGAGAAGAGGGTGTTTGGGTGGTTGGTGGGGGTGTCGCAGTGGACGATGGGGGTTGTTTGTCCATATATGAGGGAGGAGATGGTGCCGGCTCCGAGTTGGGAGGAGTTTCAGTGGGCTGAAGGTCGGTCGGTTGGGAACCCGATGGATTCAGTGAGGAGGGGAGGGTATATGCCGTATTTCCAGGAAGAAAGGGACAGTGATGGCGGATCCACTGGCACGAAAGATTCCATGGACGAGACTTTTACTTATTATTACACACCAAGTTCTTATGGGACTCTGAGTGCGCCCTAAGCATTCGAGGCTGCGAGCTTTGAGAGCAAAGCAGCAGTCTCGAACCGCAAAGCATTACGGAAACGACTACATGTCACCGTCGCTGAGAGTTCAAGGGAAACCCTTCAAATTGGGAGGCTGTTACACACAGAGCGGAAATGGTTTCAACGCAGTTCTTCCCCGCATAATTTCATAATCACCAGCGATTTATTTTACATGTTGTTTTACAAAGTTTCTACAAAGAATCCTGTTTATGATCGATAGATCATGCGATGTATGTTTTGTTTGAATTATTTGTCATTTATAGCGTCAAGGCATCATGAATATATATACCCAGATTCACACCTCTGAATGAACATGCAGAAAAAGTAATCCCAAAACCCCATAAAATCCAAAGAAAAAGGAAAAGCATGTCCGAAAATGTACACAATAGTCATCCAAGGCGGACAAAAAAATCCAAATCCAGACTAGACTATTAGACGCATGCAGCTAGCAACAACCCCCCATTCTGCGTCTAGCGGTAAGAATCTACAGATTCATGTCTAAACAGTTCCTTTGTTTCCTGAGAAGGTATCTCTTTGTCTCCGAGCGAGAGTCTCTGCATATATGGGCAACAGGCTTTGCAGATGAGGGCGCTAAGCTTGTTTATCCATAAACTCGATTAACCTCCCCATTGTGAGGAATTGTCAAGTGCACTTTTGTCAAAAACCAATCGATTTTATCCGCTTTCTATTTCATGATTCTCTGCAGGTGACTCCGAAAGTGGTGAAGAACACGATACACATTTTGAAGGTAGGGATAATAACTCTTTCTATTTAGGAATATCTTATTTAGGCAAGTAGTATCACAGGGGACCCACTCGCTCAATTTTGAAAATATAGGTCCATTATCTCAGGCACACCTTTGCTCGATTAGAAAATCAATAACGAAGGGACAAGGCCATTTATAAAAGAATCTCAAAAGATATGGAGCCGAAGACCCCCCCTCGCACAGTATGGGACACTCTGCCTGTTACCCCCATGCAGTCATCTGCGAAACGGAGACGTTCTGGAATAGGGGGGCAAAGCTCATCTAAAAAACGAATTTCGCCGAAGAAAGCCAGTACTACAGTCATTCCTGGAGGCCGTGTTCCTGATGGTACATTCGTGGCCCTCCCAAAAGGATCAATGATGGAACTCTTGCAAGTCCGTGATCTAGAGATCAGTAGACTTATGGAAGAGCTTGTGGATTATGAGGAGGAGGCAACAATCCTCACCCACCAACTCTATGTGTCCAACAGGGAGCTCGACGAAGCTGCCCATCGAGCACAAGAAGTAGCCCAAGAAGTAGGGCAACTACAAGAGGCTGTCAGAAGAGCTGCGCAATCACAGGAACCCGCAAAAGGGCTCAAGTATCAGCCTGACGGGCTTCTGGTCAGGACGTATGAAAATATTTTGGGGAGGATGAGGAGATTGGCGACCACGTATTGTGCAAGTGCCACGAATACTGCTGCGATCTGGAGGGGGGAATATGCAGCCGGTGCGCCGCTCATCGCACCCGCAAACCCAGGAGAAGACGCCGCAATCTTTAATTCATTCCTCCCGGGTCGCCCATGGGCAAGAAGTGTGACTTGCCACTACCTTGCGTTGATCACAAATCGGGACATCCTGCGCTGCAATTTCTTTCAGCACGCGGGCATGCAGCATGTTGTAGGGGCAATCATCATGAGGATACTGAAGGATGAGGTCTTTGATCGGTTCAGATTTATGATGCGGGCAGAGCCGTTTTGGGATCCCGTCGAAGCCAAATACCCCAGGACTGAGCTTAACGGAAATGTGGAAGTTGTATTGAGCACCAATACCGACTTGTTGGTTGAGCAGGAAGCTAGCAGTGTATTGGTCGATGAGGGTATGTTATGTTCTGTTTTCTTTTCTATTCACGTATCCTTCTTCTGAGCACCATTATTGCTCTTGTAATACCCTTTTCTCTGTTTCGATTCTTTCTCTCCCTCCTCCACATGCCAAGATCTCCCCACGACACAACAGCTCGCTAGATTCAAATACTAATTATGAAGGAATACATCTAGTGGCATACCAGTTCAATTCGCTTCGAGCACGGATGGTAAATCATTTAATAATGCAACACCGTGGCTTTGGCCCTTACCTCACGGAATACTTGGACCGTATCGGCGTTTTAATCCTCAACTCCATCGCGGTCTTTCTAGACGACAACTCTCTTATCCAGAACGGCCTAGCCGGGAACTTCCACAACCCAATAACCAAAGAAAAGTACTCCCTCCAAGACCTCTTGGGCGTTGCGCAAGTCCGAGATCGGAATGACTTCTCGCCAGATGGCCGGCCCGCGGAGGCCCAGCAGAAGCCGGAGGAGAGGCTTTACTATGAGATCCACGACCTTGTGTACGCCGCTGCCGGGCTTTCGCTGATGATGAGGAGCGATTATTCGCTGTGTTACATGGATATGGGGGGACTCAATCTCAGATGGGATAGGGCAATGATGGAGCATTCGGGCACGTTCTTTAACCAAACTTCACCGATGGATACGTGGTTGGCTCGCTCGATAGAGAGCCAGAGGAAGAATCCGCGGAGGGCGCTGAATGCATTTGCGTTCTTGGTGGTTGCGCCGGCGATGAAGAGGACGGGGAGTGAGGGCGGGAAGGGGTATACTGAGGTGCGGCTGCTGAAGAAGACGTTGGCGTATGGAGTGTAAGGTTTTTTTTTTGGTCTTGTTTTTGTTTTGTTTTTCAATTCCCTGAAGCGCTAGAATGTTGGAGTGTTCGAGTTTTTTTCTGCGGACTTTTACTTGGGAACATGGCACCTGCGGGATGTTGTTTTGCTAACTTTGGCTGGCCATTTGTTTGAATTAATATAGTCCCATTTCGGAGGAATACAACTCATACTGCAACATCCCCGTACCGGTGGAGCCACCTCCGCCCGCCCCAGTCCCAGTCCCAGTGGTCGTTCAAGCACCGGGCGGAGCAGAGGCAGCTGCACAAGCTGCACCACGCCGACAAGAATCTCCTGCCCAAGCTCGGAGGAGTGCTTCTGCAACTAGACAACGTACGCGGGGCCCAACTCCTGTTGTAGGACAGGAACCAGGGCCCGCCCCAGAGGCAGCCCCGCAAACTGCTAGAAGAAGATCAAGAAGGCAATCTGTGGCGGAGGAAGCGGCTCCAGCTCCAGCTCCAGCTCCAGCTCCAGCAGCAGTACGAAGGAGGTCGACACGGCTTCCGTCAGAGCCGGCGGCACCTGTACCTGCCGCTGTACCGATGGTGCGAATAGTCAGTGAAGAGGAGCTTGCAGCGCGAAGGCGTGGGCCGAGCGCGAGGAGATAGGGTGGTGTAAGTAAGTATTTGGCTGGATTTAGGTTGGGAAGTATAATCTTAAAAGCGATATTGAGATGTTGGGTGTGGGGAGCACTAGTGGGATGGGAGTGTGAGTGAGTGTTGGCGAGAGGATTTTTTGCTATAGAGTACGTACGTATTTGTTGGAGAGGATATCGGCAAACGAGAGCAGTTCTTTGGATCATTTTCATTTTTTCTTCTTTATATTCAATCTTCCTTTCGTTTACGTCACTACTCTATTGGGTAATTTCCTGAATTCCACTAAATGGCGGCGCTTCTTATACCGTCTGTACCTAAGTTGGTAGGTAGTGTTGTATTTAGTCCCGGTTGTAGTACTCCCATGTCCAGGTTGAGAGTTTAATGAACAAGAGGACTAAATCATCCGCCATAAAAATTTTGTTGAACGAGAGTTAACGTTGTGATGACTTGCTGCAATAATTCGTGCTGGAATGCGATATATGGCGACATGTGTGTACAGACTCGGGATGCAATCACGAGATGCGACAATTGGGCTGCAACAGAAGGCGATGACTGGTGATGTCAATGACGAGGTGGGCGAGACAGCGACTCTCTGTTATAATTATTAGTATCGTACCCTCACCCTATATATTTCAGGCGTCTTTAGCAGAAAGGGGAGGATTGCATTACGTCTGGAAAGCAAGGGGGATCTATTTAACTGAGTAACTACTGTCGAAGAACTGGGAGCTGTCCATCCATGGCGGGAGACAAGGATATAATCGTTTACTCAGGCTCACCTGCACTGCATAATCTGGAAAATAAGAAGCCTTGCTAATTCTTGAGACACCGAGTTTTTTCGTTGCAGGTGCATGGCTCCAGAGCTCGGAAATAGAACCAAAAAAAAAAAGAAAAGAATGGCTCCAGAGCTGCCAAAAATTTGGTCGATTGGGCATGCGCATATAGTCTTGAGTCGACTTTGAACTTTAAATTTGAATGGAAAGGTGCTAGATATATCCAACTACCTACAGGTACTTGCCCCCCAGTTCCCTCCGATTGGTCTGCTCTTTATGTAGGTAGGCTTCCGACCTATTTCCCCACTCTCTCCGGAATTACCTTTCCAGAGATACTCGCTACCTGCCTGGAGTGATGAAAAACACAAGGGTTTTGTATCTTGAACTTCCAGAATCTTTTCAAGAAGAGAATAGCGGGTTGCTATGGGCCACGCCACGGTTTGCAGCTGCAGAAAGATTCTCGATCCCGTGTTGAAGATTCGCGGTTTTACCATTTCGAAATAAAACCAGTGAAACCCTTGCCCCTGGTGGTTTAACTGATGGAGCAAAGCTGTAGCACTGATCACGATCCGGAGTTCACAAAACCCATGTATTTTTCATCACTTCAGGCCGGTAACGAGTAGTTACATCCGTTTGGCGGTGGAAACAGTGTTGTCATGTTTATTCCTTTGGTGAGTTTGGGCCACTCATAAAACCTTTATCAGAAAGGCGAGTGACAAAAACAGAAAAGTGAGAGACAATAATCCTTGTCAGATTGGGGCATCGAATTCACAACACTGTTTCGGCCGCGAAAGGGATACATACGAGATCACGATCACTCGAATAAACATCATTTTTCTATAAAAAAAAAAGAAAAAAAAGAATAACATACAAGATCAAGCGGTTGTGTTGCAGCCCCAGGTCTCACTGTTAGGGATAACGGATATGCCTCCTGGTTTGACCATTTCATCCCTTCCCGTGCACCCCGAATTGTTTAAGGGGAAGCAGAATCATACGCAGCTCGTACCGGCAACATCACCATACCAAGGGATCACATAACCGAGCTATCGTCCTTAACAAAGTCAATTGGACATCTTTCCCCGGCGGAGTATAACACCAGATCGTTTGACTCCCACAACCGCTTGAAAGACACATAGATTCGCCCATATCAGGTGAATTAAAGGCGAGGAACTTTCCAACATTCAAAGCTGCAGCGCTTGTCGATACAGCACCAGAATGGACAGGACTACGCTGGTACATAAATGGAATTCCTGTTGGTGAGTGTAAAGGTGCAAACCTACACACCGAGATCGATCTTTTGGTCTAGCGGTAGGTTTCTACAATTCCGAACGTTAGACGTTACCTCGTTGTCGCTGTTGGCCGTGACTTTGGTTGCAGAGTCAAGCCACAATTCTATTGAGCCCCCGATCGGGCAAGTGCATTTGCTATTGAGACCTCGTTTAGGCAATAGCTTAAACAAGCTTCCAACGGCTTGTGGCCCATCTCCACCGCAGGCTTGACGTCTATTGACGGAGATGAAAGATATAAGAGCACACAGGCGCACGTCCATGGCGTCCGTCTGAATAGAAACAGGTCTGAAGGACTTGCATGTAGCACAGCAGTGCCCGTTACCGGTGGCCTGGTGATAAGGATACAGGTGAGTGTTGGCCTGGGATACATGGTCCCGAAAGCTGCTAATGGAGAAGATTTCTTTTTATAGCTCGGATGGCCGATGGAGCTCACAAGGAATCACAAAGTCAGCTGCTCAACCACCCCCGCCGACTACCTAATCGGGAGAGAGCTTTCTTTGAACCCCAACTATCCATCCGACAGAAAGCCCTGGATGAAAGCACTGGTATGACATGGCAGTATCAACAGCTCCATCTCAGGCTACGATCTAGCTCAAATTCTTGCAAATGGCCATCCTTTCAACCTCTTCGAGATCAATAGAATGATAATTCCAACCGATTGCGGCAAGATCTCGACATGTTACTCAGCTTCACAGCTATGGAGTGCGCCACTGGCCTCTCTCAATATCATAAACTCCATGGCCACAGATGAGTATAAATGGGGCTGGATGTCCTTGTAGACTTCCTTACCTCCACAGCCTGGAGAGATCATTTTCCAGACGTACACCCCCTCCCTACAACACCCCTCTACATTACTCACTCCAATAACAAAAAACCCTATCTGTTTCCTTTCATTCAATTTTCTTGTCACATCCGACGTTTGGAAATTGATCCTCACCTCATACACCCATATTCAAAAAAAATACACACACATACACCGCTACAATGAAGCTCTTCATCCTCACACTGGCCTTCGGGGTTGCATTGACCATTGCCGACCCATGGAACGCTCGTCCTGGTCGGGGTGCATACAGGCGTGCAGCTGAGCCAGAACCCGTTCCAGTAGCGGCCCCAGACGCTTGGAACGCCCGCCCTGGGAGAGGAGCATACAAGCGATCCCCAGAGCCAGTTCCAGATGGATGGGATCTCACTCCCCGTGTTCTGAAGAATACGAGAGATGCAGTTGCAGAGGCTCAGCCATACCACTATAGGTCTGAACCTGCAATCTAAGTTTCTTCACATTTATTCACTTTAGGTGGTGTGCTAACCGGAGGTGCGGGCACTTTTGGGGATAGACCTGGTGAGGATATCTACACATACAGCTGGACACCCCAGGAATTGAAGCGCAACGCTGCACCAACTGCTGCGCCGGTTCCACTCGATTATTAAAGGTATGAGACTGGATCTTGTCCTTTTTTCATTTTCATTTTTTATTTTAATTTTTCATTTCCCATTGTCACTAGTACTAATGGATGAGTATGAGTGGGTGCAAATGCTAGCCATTAAAGACCACACACTCGTCACTTTATGGTTGACCTTTTCAATTACCTTTCGACCATTGTCGTGACCAGGCTCTCAAAATCTCTTTCACGTACAAAAACATTTCTCTATTCTTCGACAACCTGATCTCGTTCGGCCTATCAATCGATTTTGCGTGTAACACTTCGGAATATATGTCTGTGTGCCTGGACACCACACTTTCGTAGCATCTCTGGAGCTTTACACCAAAATCGGTAATCACATATTTGTGATTACTTGAAGGCTTACTTCCTTGTTTTTCTTTTAATTGATCCACAACTTCTTTCTATCTTCTGGTGTATATCTATTTCCTGTTGAGTGTTTATGAATCTTACCTTTTCTTCTTACTATTTATGTATACTCGTGTCCTTGATTGATTCACCTTTACCCTTTACCCTTCAACCTCGAGGAATAGGCGAGGTGAACACACTGTACTACTTTTTTGAGTAGTTACAGATCTCCCAGACACACATACACATACCCCAAACCCCCCCTTGGTGAATCTTTGGACGGACGGAGCCAATTGGGGGAAAAAACTATTTTGAACGAAGAATTCTCGGAGAATTCTTCTTTTTCTTAGAAGGAAGAAGAAAAAAAAAACAAAGGAAAAAAGAAAAAAAGGCAACACAAAAAATGAGCTTTTTTCCATTTTTTTTCAGGTTTTTTTTTTATATATTTTTTTCTTTTCTTTCTAAATTATGGGGAATATTGTTGTATACACTTTTTTTTTTTCAATTTTGTGTACTTCTGGGAGAAATTTTTGGGGATGCCAGGCCCCTCGCTTTGGAACCCTGTTAGAGCTGGGTTGGTCACTTTTTTGCACTTGGGATTCTTTTCTCGGGTGGGAGTGCTACCGAGTTCGCAACTGTTGGTATACATTGATGAGAATGCTGGTTGGGAATTTTTTTTTTTTTTTTTTTGGTAGGACTACCATATGGATATGTACGGACATGTATTATTTTATGGAAGTAAATATATCACGGATGTTCTATCAATCTCTGCTTGGCCCAATCCTGGATTGGTAATGTTTTGGTACGTATATGAGATGTCCAATTTCGTAGTCGAGACAAAGTTCCGGCCTTTACACAGGGCACGGAGTCAACTCTCACATCACTCCTTAGGTATTTTGCACTTCTTTGATAAGCGTTGATGTATCTCTGTCTCCTGCACGAATGTGTGCTATGTTCAAAGCTCTTGTGGAACGTTATCTGGTCTACGCTTTCGAATTTCCCTGTCAGCATTGGTGAGATCATTTGCCTCTTGAAGGGAACAGATGATATGCAGATTAAATTTGGGGGAAGTTGTCTATACCGCCTGCAGCTGCTGGTAATGTATGACTTGTGTGGATTTCTAATGTGGCTTTTCTGAAGATGAGTAGCGTAATGTTAAATATACTTTCCTGAGTTTGATGGTCTATGATCAAAGTGTCTGAAGGGAGTGTGAGCAGAGGTTGAAGCGGGAAAGGTGGGTGATTTATTTTGTCGAAAGAATTTACCTATATCTAGTTAAAGCTGTGAATATGTTCATCAGAAAGCTCGACTTGTCTCTGTAGCGACAGGGCTTCCCGATTGTAGCTATCAGCGCTGGCATGGCGCTGCAGCGACACGGCCTCAGGGTAATGGCGCTGCAGCGACAATTCGCGGCGAGGTGTCGCCACAGCTACAGATCGATCGGAATCGAAGCTCACGATGAGCCTCGAAAACCAGCTGCAGCGCCATTACCCTGAGGCCGTGTCGCTACAGCGCCATGCCCTCCCCCGATAGCGCCAACTCGAGCTTTGCTGATGTTATACACTATTGTAGAAGGCATTCTAATGCCCCTCCTCTGGATTTGCTACATATGTAATGTGCCAGTATATGTCCTTCAACAAGAGATATAAGTAAAATGTCCAAGCAATAAATTTCAAGTACCTAGTTTAGAGGTTGACATCAAAAGCTGGGGTAGACTAAGTCACAAAGTCTTTATAATTAACGCTACCAACAACCTCATATTCAATTTTATATGAAGCTAACAAACAACAGATGAATTTTACTCAAATGCTATATATTTAAATACTTTAGTGTCATGCGTCTTTTCTTTCTCTTCTTGATCTCCTTGGATGATCCTCCACAATTGCATTTCTCACGGCATCCAACTCTGTATCATATTTCTTGTGATCCGCCAGAGGATGATTTTTCCCGTTCCTCAACATAGACAAGAGGTCCAACAATTGTTTTCACCGTGGTGTCAATTTGCGGTTCTCCGTTGAATGGGCGTGCGGCAGGCGCAAATCTGTTCATCACTTCGATTCACTTGTGGTAATATTTGAGACGTGGTCTATTCTAATCAGACTCCTCATCATGAGCCTCAGCTAAATACATGCTGCCGAAAATCAAAGCATACTTGGAATTGATTCGGTGATGGCTAGGATGCCTTGCAGGTTTTGTTTATGGTCCATTTGTCACAAGTGGCTAGCCCTAAGACAAGTGCTTAAAAATTGATGAGTTTCCATCTGCTGCGATTAAAACTATTTGCGAATTTCCTGAGAATATTTTCTTGTCTCTGTTCGTTTCAACTGGCCTGGTAGTACTTTGGTTGTTTCCGAAGAACCACACCCTTTTCATGTCACGGACACAGCGCCACCATCCTCTGTTGAAATCCTTTGTTCTTGCAACCTCGCATGTGGCTTTATTGGCGTCCCATCTACGGAATTAGCTTGCGCTCCATAGCTCTCACGAAGGCCTCTGCAACTGTCTTTATCTTCGTCTGGGAAGCCGGTACCTGCACTAGAACACCTTGGGTACTCATTATCACCTGTGACTCGGAACACTGGTAAAACAAGTGTAGCGCATGCCATCAGGTTACGACGGTAAAATTATTACATACCTTCTAAACACCTTATCCAACCCAGATTATATTAAACATTCAAGAAGATACCAGTTAACGTTGGCGGAACTGAGTTTGTCTTTCTCTAGCTCTAGATTTTGTTCTTGCGTGTGGTAAAATAGTCACAGGGTGATGGTATATTCCAATGGATTCTGGCACAATAATACAATCTCTCTAGCCAACCAATTCTCACTTTTCCGCTTGGGGAGTACTCTCCCTGTACCTCAATTCCGGCAACTAAAGAACATGGAAAGGGTGTGGAACTAAATGCCTAGCTAAGTATATCGAACAATAGAACGGTGAACTCACTACTAGGCACCCTTCACAACGATTATATTCTTTGTTCTCCCTTTGACACCTCCTTTGAGGATTCGAGAGCATGCAGACACAAGCCATCTGGAAAGATGTTGTGGCATTGTACCATTTCTTCCTTAATTTCCTGCATCGACCTGCACAGCTTGTACGTTGGAATTTTTTTGCGCAACTCCCTCATAGATCAAGAAACGATTACGTGTATCATCTCTGATCCAGCAAACATTCTCGGAACGACAAAATGTCAGGTCAACGGCCAGGGGAATCATGGGACAACTATCTTGCGAGAGAACTAGCCCCTGATCTCGGGAGATTAAGAGCCTTTTGGGCGACCCAAGTAGGGACAATAGGCGGAAATATCTTTGCTCCACCTGGTGGTCTACGTGGAGCAACAGCAATTACAGGATCTAGCGGGACTCAAACCACAGCCGTTCGGACTTCTGTTCAGACTATTCCGAACAATCTCCAATCTTTCCTTGATTCACGCCAGGCAGCAGCAAACTCCGTACCTGCAGTGGAAAGGATCGCCCCCAAGGCGAACGTTTTGGAGCCCATAACAAACGCATTCGTTCGATGGGAAGAGTCGCACTTTAACTTTAGTGACTCAAAATCCCGAGTCGAAGCACAAAAAGATGGTTACAATGATAATTACGTGGTTAAAACATACAACAGAATAACCGCGGCTCAGAAAGCTGGAACGAAACAACGTGTTAAGGACTACCTGGAAACTCTCAGACTACCAGTGACCGCTTCAGAAGCCAGTCTCAGAGAAGCAAGGGCCCTTCTCGATGCCAATCGCACGGATTATCTAAATTCAGCAAACGAGGCTTTGATTCGAAGTACGCGCAGTTACTGGACCTCCGAAATCTCCCTCGCAGCAAGAAGAATCGAACAGTTTGTAAATCATTTCTTGGGGAATGTGCCGGCTGGAATAGTGCAAAGACTTGACCGAGAAGACATGGCAAGGTTTACCATGTGTTTAGATCAAGCCGCACCTGAATGGCGCTCCCACTTTTCCAGCAAAGACGCAGGCAGCCCTTTTCGGCAGTCAATGTGTCTTCGTGGTGCGATAGCTTTTTATCTATGTCGATATTACATTGAAAAGAAGGTTCCCGATTGCTATGATGTTAATTTCCCGGTGAAAGCTGCACCTACCAATCCTAGACCAGGAGATTCACCGATCCCGAGAGGTGATCTGAACCCTGAGAATACGAACTGGGTTTCCTATATTTATTATTGGATTGGTGGTACCCGTAGGTTTCCTGCCCAATTTCAAAATAATGTTTTGCCAAAGGGAATAGGTTATGATGGCTAACCGATTTACCAATCTGTCATAGCGGAATACAAAAGAAACTGGCTCGCCTTGACAAATCGACTGATCAGTAGTGAAGAGGCATTCCGCTTCGACTTTGAAATGTCCACTAGATCAGCGGCAACTCAACTGGCGTATTATCTGCGGCCATTTACGAAGGACGTTCATCCCCGAAGCGAAGTTCAGAACGCATGTGGGGTAATCATTGCACAATGGATGATGATGGCAAGTGAGATGATCCAGCAACCAAACGTCTTCTTTTTTTCCACAAGCAGAGGAGAAGCGTTCACTGAGGCTTCGATGCTTGATATCGATAATCTCGACAGCACTAAGGCCGGAAAAGTTGCGATAAGTGTTTTCCCAGGCGTCCGATGCACGGTGCTGGATGATCGAACCCGCCCAGTTGAACCGATATTTGCAGTTGATCTCAGCGTAATTTTCCTTGAGCGTGTCTCCTGCTACAAGGCTCCTACTATCAAAGTGGCAATAGCTGAGAATCGTTATGGAGACATCAACCCTGGTTCTATTTACGGCCAGAGACCTGGACAAAAGAGGACTCATGATAGAAAATACGACCGCTACCGCGATCATTATCGAAGGGCAACACGGGTGAGGCGAGCCCATGAAGCCGCAATTGCAAAGGAAGCAGAAGATTTAAGGGCAGCGGCAGCAGCAGCTGGTGGGGCTGGAGGTGGTGGAGGAGATGGAGCAGCTGGTGGGGGAGCTGGAGCAGCAGGCGGGGGAGATGGCGCTGCAATGCTATTCTTGACAGCGCCGCCTAGAGGAAAGAGAGATACGGCAAAGACCGTGGCCACACCCAAGGCAGGCATCTCAAAAAGGAAGATGGCGGTCACATCAGAGAGGGGCCCACGAACTAGAAGAAATTTTCACGAAGAAGATAATGATATGGAAGAAGATTCGGATTCAGATTCGGAAGAACCGAAGGAGAAACGCAGGAAACACTCCTTTTAGGTGGTTGTGCAACACTATGGATAGTATACCACGAGACTATAGTATCCCTAAAGTACTGGGGCTTATTCTCGTTGGGGAAGGTGTGTGGTTGGTATAGTAGGTTCTGAGCTTCTTTTTGAATGTGGGATGTATACTCAAATAAATATACAGAAGCACCTTCAATCCTGGATTGTGAAAACGCACGGCTATCTCATTATATATCGCAGCGAGTATGTAGTACGATGGGATTATTGATCAGCTTGAGCTTGGGATATTCAAATATTTATATTTGTACATGTTTAAAGTTATACAATTGAAATTGGGGAATGCTTTTTGGTCTGGAATAATGGTTCTTGGTTTGTGGTTGAACCGTTATATGATGTTTCATTCTATCAGGTTGGCAAAATCATAATTCATATGAACTCCGTCATGAACAGTCGCATGTTTAACTACCAGGTATTAATCTCTTAGTCTCTGTATTCAACTACCTTTAAAGGTAATAGTATTATTACCTCATAAGGTAGTATTAGCTCCTCGAATAGGAAGGTGGTACCCTTTCTAGATTTTTTATGTACATACTTGGCTCGACTTGCTTTAGAACCAAGTGCAACGTTCATGAGAGGTATATTCAACACCGCCACTAACACTTGAACTCATTCGCTTGCTTGATATGGATAACATTTGATTCTTCCGTCGCTACTCAAGGCTAGCGCTATAGCAAGCTTGAGAACTTGATGTGGCAAGGACACACACCAAAACTAAAATGCTTCATCCTACTGGTTGTTCCTCTGGGTTGTCAAATGAAGCGAGAAAGCCTACCGCACACAAGCGGCCAGTTAGAAGAGAGGGAATCATGATCAGATGGGTGTTGCCAGCGAAACATCCCAGACGACACTCCGCGCCCAGGAAGATTGAACAGCAAAAAGCCTACATACCAAGCTTTACACTTGAGTACGAAAATTGCGGCACATCTCTCAACATATGTTCTTCCATTATTGAAGGAAGCGATGCCAGCTACAGGATTGACGACGTCGATGTTTGTTCACTTTATATCACACATCTTGGGTCGCTAGCTGTGGCTTAGGCTACTGGCGATGTGACGCCCCTTTGTCTCCATCATCCTTGTGCTCGGCATTGTCGACAACTCGCCCTTCACCCAAAAGCCAGCACTAAGTTGACCACGACATCTCTGAGCGACAATGCACAACATCTCGCAAAAATCTCGACTGATATAGCCTAGCGCGAAATTCAAGCACAAAGGAACAGCGCAGAACAAAGGACGGGTAAGGTAGTGCAAGGGAATCCTATGTGTTATCAGTACCACTCAGGCCTCTACGATGAGAGCTACCGATGAACAAATATACTGGGCTCGAAGGAATCTCTACACGATCCTTTGGCAAAAACCATTGCATGCCACCTTGTACACACCTGGCTGCAAAGACTGGATCCCGTCCGCTCAACCTACCCATCCTCATCTCCAGGCCATTTACTCGAAAACGTCACATAACTGAATTCAGACTCACCTCCGTCATTCACATCATCTTCATCGAGAAAGGGGAATTCTGAATTGCATATAGAAGGCTTGCAAATTGAATTTGCAGGGCAATTGGGGAAGCTCAAATATGGCCACAGAGGGCGATAAGCATCTTCTATGGGAGGGAATTCCAGATGTGTTGGGGTTTCGCAGAAGAGTAGAACTAACCCAGAACGTTAGCGATGGGACTGTCATAGTCCCCATCGCGCCCCTCTCCGAGCTATGGTCCAATTACACCAATGTTGGGCATGTGCAACTACAACCAGATTCTGTAGCTATCGATGAAGACATAGCTGTAGGAGCAAGGAAGGTCTCAAAAGTTTTGAGCCAGTGTTTATTCGAATATGACGAAGACGAGGGGACAAGACCAGAGGGACAGATTCCCGGTAATGGCGAAGGTGAAGAAGAAGAAACTCCAGACACAATAGCAATTAAACTAGGTTGGTCCCTCATGCTGCATTTGTATAAATAATCGGGAACTGCGTCAGAAAGCTCATACCAAAGTGTCAGATTCGCTACGCCTGCGTCATGGCCCACTTACTTTTCCACCAAATAGCCTAATTCCGAACGAACGGTGGCAACCGAATAGCCCTTCTTACACCAATCCTTTCTTAACAGCCCAATCCAGTCGCAAGTTCTTTCTCGAGAACCCAACTCACCCAAATGCCGGCGCTGTGTATTGGCCGTGGAATCGAGTACCTGACGATAATGTGCTGGGCACTCAGCATCTCTCAGTTAGAAGGCCTTTGCTTGTACCTGACCACATCTCAATCAAAGATCGAATCGCGCTCTGGTACTATAGAAATCGAGAAATTCCGCTTCATACCGATGGTGAAGCTGGAAATACATCCACAAATCCGTTTTTGGAATTAAGTCGGCTTTATGCCCATCGACATGACTCAAGGGTATACACACCGAACCTACTTGCGCTGTATACGGCCCTTGCCACAAACTACGCTAGGACTGCGAGCCAAAGAAATCCTATTTCGGTAATCAGCAAAGCGCTATCTGCAAGGACTATACCCACCTCAAGATTAGGAAGGCCTGTGACACAAAAACTGTACATGGCCACTGGCGGTGCAAACAACAATTCTCAGGATAAACCTTTGATCGATGGTATCAAGTTTACAGACTTCAAAACCGTTGCTGCACTCACGGACAATGCTAAAGATAATGAGAACAACATCAACGACGTGCTCCAACGCCAGTTTGAAGCTTATGATGCATACCTGAGAGGATATTTGCATCGGCTTGAGAGTGCGCATGTGAAAAAGGATCAGGTTATACGTGATTATAAATACATTTTGCGTGCTCTGGGGCCTATAAGCTTGTTTCCGTCACAGGGTGGGGTTTATCAGCAATTACAACAAACTGACCCTCCACCTATAGACGGTTCCAGTCACTTCACATACGGGGTGAACGCGAGGCCACCAGTGCAAATTCAAGCTATGAAGACGAGAGACGATGTGTGTATCTACTGTATGACAGGTGGCAAGGAAATGCCAGACGAGGTATGTAGTATCTCACATACCCCTTATAAATCTATAATTCTGATCTTTTGGCGATCCCACCTCCTGGTGGGGTGGATTGCTAAAACCTACAGGTTTTGGAAATGCACATAAACTCCCAACTTTGCCCGTACTACAGTTATGGGTTTATTGGAGACCCCTATCAGGATCCTACTTTTGAGGATATCGCATGGTTAGGCATGCCAACGAATTTTTCCGATCTTGATTTGAACTCTCGGGGGAGGGTTACCGAAGCCGTCAAATCATGGCTTGAAGAAACCAAGAAGAAGGATGAAGCTAGAGGTGTTAAACACACAGCCGAAACAATGAAAGCTATGCAGGATGATGCAGAGGCATACTTTACTTATCAAGAGCGTGTGCTGCAACTTGTCAGGACAAATGAATTTCAGGAGTGGTTGTCAAGTGTTCATGGATATCCTGGAAGCAAATCAACCGAGAGCATCGTATCTAGTTTGTATATGGGAAAAGCTCCTCCAGTAGTTGAGCCGAGTGGTGGTGGTGGTGGTGATGGTGATGGTGGTGGTGGTGGTGGTGGTGGTGGTGATGGTGGTGGTGGTGGTGGCGGTGTAGCCTCGGGTGGTGGTGGTGGTGGTGGTGGTGGTGGAGAGGATATCGATCCTGCAGGCGCAGCAGAGAAAGCACCAGAGAAAGCACCAGAGGACGCAGCAAAGGCAGCAGCAGAGGACGCAGCAAAGGCAGCGGCAGAGGACGCAGCAAAGGCAGCGGCAGAGGACGCAGCAAAGGCAGCGGCAGAGGACGCAGCAAAGGCAGCGGCAGAGGACGCAGCAAAGGCAGCGGCAGAGGATGCAGCAAAGATAGAATCAGACGTAGAAGAGGAAGCACCAGAGAAAGCACCAGATCTCGCGCCAAAGGCAGATGCAGCAGCCAGGCTAAGAAGAACCAGAATTCGCTCGAAAGAAGGAAAAATTACTTCAGGAGCTAATACTACTGAAGCAATTTGGAGGAGAGTGCTATACCAACCAACGGTTGCCGCAGGGTATACTTTTGCGCTAAATCCGAGAGGATGGAAACTTGAAAATCGAAATCATTGTCCAATTGACGGAGTTCGGCTTTCGACGCTCGGGGAAGTAAAAATTGCAAGAGGCCATCGTCATGGATTACCATCGACTCTATGGGACAATCTTATAGTAGCGGGCCAACTTCAACTAAGCATGAAGAATCTTAAAAAAATGGGTACAATAGATTTGACTGGGGAGTGGGATGAAGATGCCATTGGACATGTCAGAACACTTGTCCGCTTCCATGACGCAGAACGCCGCCGTAATGGCCAGGAAGTCGAAGGATTGGTAATTGGAGATATCATGGATAATGATGGCGATAGTGAAGGTGACGGTGGCGATAGTGAAGGTGATGGTGATGGAGTTGCTGAGGGCCCTGCAGTGGATGGCGGAGACGGTGGTGGTGGTGATGGTGGTGGAGGTGGAGTGGCCGAGGGCCCTGTAGTGGATGATGGCGGCGGTGCTGGTGGTGGTGGTGGCGGTGTGGGTGGTGGAGCTGCCGATGAGCCTGAGGTTGTTGATGATGTTGCCGGTGCTGTAGGTGATGCTGCCGTTGAAGTTGAAGACGTTGATGGCAATGATGATGATGATGAAATTGTTGTCCAAGATGATGACAGAGATGAAGATTACTTGCCTGGAGTTAGACGCAACAGGCGTCGACGTAGGCGTGCTGCTGGGAGGGCCCGCCCAAGGGCCCCAGTGGGTCGAGGAGACGGGGGCACTATCAGTGACGCTAGTGATGTGGATGAGGCTGAGGAGGTCGGAGGGGGTCTGGATGCTTCAGACAATATGGGGGATGATACGGAAGAAGATGTTCCCGAAGGTGACGAATTCGAGGACCCAGAAGAAGATGCAATTTCGGCAGCAGCAGATGGACCAGAGGAAGAAGGAATTGATGTAGCTCCAGATTACGATGCAGAAGAAATTTTCGAGGCAGCCGGACCCGAGGAAACGGACTCTGCGGAAGAGCTCGAGGAAGAAGCAGAAGGCGATGTACAGGCAGAAGAATTTGGGGAACAAGAACGCCCTGCAGTCGCACGAGAAGTCGAGGAGGAGGAATCATACGACGAAGATGAGGAAGAAGTGGCCGAAGAGGGATTAGGGGCACCTGTGACAGCCACAGCACAAGTAGTCGAGGAAGAGGAAGCAAGCGACGAAGAAGAGGAAGAAGTGGCTGAAGAGGGATTAGGGGCACCTGTGACAGCCACAGCACAAGTAGTCGAGGAAGAGGAAGCAAGCGACGAAGAAGAGGAAGAAGTGGCTGAAGAGAGATTAGGGGCACCTGTGGCCACAGCACAAGTAGTCGAGGAAGTGCAAGAAGCACAATACGATTCACAGGCAGAAGAGGCATCAGAGGTAGACCCTGATATAGAACCCGAGCCAGAGAAGGTCGAAAGTGGAATTGCATATCCTGTGATAGATCGGGGGAGCGAGGCACCCAATGTCGAAATAACATATCCGAATGTAGATGCACTGTTGGAGGCAGCAGAAGAGGCGGCAGAGGAAGGGGTACAAGAGGGGGGGGTAGAAGGACCCGAGCAACAACCATCAGCCCCACAGAATAAGCGATCCGCAGATAGCACCCCGGCGGATGAAAGACCTACCAAGACTACTAGAATTGTAGCACCTTCTGCTGCTCGCATAGCAGCACAAAGAATTGCAGGCATCCCAACTGGAGAACTTGGCCGTCCAACTCCCTACAAAGTACGTCGACTTAACGTGGGCACGACGATGTACTCTGGAGAGCCTGCGGGAAGTTTTCAAGGCAGGTTTCCAAGCGCGTGGAGGTATTCAGAGATTCGCTCTCAGACAAATGCGACAGGGAACTATCCACGAATTGGCCAACAGCCAAACGCTGGCTGGAGAGTGATCAAATCGGCCTTCGAAGTTCCACAATCAAGCAATATGCCCCCCACAAAGCATCGTTATCAGGGCCACTTCTCAGGGAAGGTGGTTCTTAACGAAGAGCAGGAATTCAGCCACATCAAGAGAGGAATATGTGTTTCAGACATGGAAGAAAATATGCGCCAGGTGAGAGGGGAAGCAAGCAGGTTTAGCAGGACGCATCCGTTTGTAAATCAACACCAAAACACGTCGGACGCATCACCAGCGCCGGTGATGCCAGCAGAGATAGGTTCAGTTGTGGAAAGGCTTCCCCCAGTGCCGAGGCCAGTTATCACTGCTGAGACCCCAATTCTCCAGGATCCAGTTTTGAGGCTTCTCTCGCTCAAGCAAGCCTTCAACCCAAGTAAATTCAGATGATTATCTATTTGGAGGGTTTTGATGGGCCTACAAACTAGTCATTTGTGTTTTTGCAGGCACCTGTTTAGACACATAACTTGCAGGCAGTAAGATCAGTGAATTATGACCATCGCTCATGACCATCTTTCATGTATGTGACACACGAAAACGTCTCACGAAGTGCACTCCGAGTCTATCTAACCAGGAGTATCTAAGTAGCCAACATGTTTTTGTTCTTTTCACTTTTTCTTATTTCTTTTTGCAAATTGTGATTTTTATTGTGATTTTTTTATCATTATCCTTATATGCACTAAACCATGTATGTATCCGGATCCTGTTTCCAGCTGAGCAAGAATGTGCTTTATTTTTTCTTTCTCCTAATTTCTTTTATGCCATAGGTATTTCTCAAACACTTTTGGAGAATTCGAATTCTACGTACTTATATGTAGCTACCTGGTATCTTTCAATCGAATTTGCAAAAGCCAGAATCTGGGTCCATTTTAGAGGTCGAAATCGATATTGAGCTAGAAATTAAGATACAAGCACATATTCATGTTCTTGAATTCACAAAGTTTCTACATAGACTCTATGTATATGTGTACAACTTCCTGTGGCCCTACATCCTCTATTCAATTTACTATCAAAACACAAAAAAAGTGTGAATTTTGTGTGTGAAATGCAATAAAACTGTGTTGGGATATGGTTTAAAATTAAACACTTTTAAAGGATATACTGGTACCTTCATACACCTACGAGTGGTATACACTTTTATAACATATACTATCACTACAAAAAGGCCTTGCTGCAAGAATTTTCTTTTGAATTTATACCATTTCAATTTCTCTCTCGATTTGTTGGCCATGGGGTAGAGTATACAAGGCGGTCGAAACTAACTGCTTATAGGCGCACGGTTGGAACCGGGGGTCTGACAGTAATCTGTAGAGGGCCTTCTTCGGTAAGTGATTACATGGTACGGCAATGGGGATCCGGATCCTGGGGTCCTGCAATGATAGATGATTTCTCAAAGTTTTCTCCCCCCGCAACTGCTAGATCAATATCATGCAGCCACACACTGAGTACAATTAACATGCAAGCTTGTGCACGAAATACCGAAAAGTCGGTATCAAATTACTAGTAGGCCACTGTCCAGTCTCTCCAATCTATTGGTTGAGGAACACCACCTTCCACAATTCACGTTGTTTAAGCCCTGCTCCCAACCCTTTGAATTAAGTGGATTTTTCAGTATTTCGTGCACACCCCGAGCATGTAATTATCCCTTTACCACACGAAACTGCGGAATTTTGCGTGCTGGTGGAGGCAGGGGATTATTGCATAAAACTGGGTTTTGTGAGCTGTCTTCGACAACTTTCCAAGCTGGAAATAGTAAAGTACTTGTGCGCTTACCTGAAGAGCTCAGAAAAATTCCTGGTCTCCACCGGCACGCAAATTTCCATGTATCGTGTGGTAAAGGGACAACAGAGCGAGGAAAGTGATCGGACACTTTACTTGGCGCATATATACAAATTCGTGTGTGAAATTCCTAGCGCTGTCCGATCACTTTGCTCCCTCTATTGTACATGTATGTATGTACAAGCTTAGCATGCGTGAGAATAAAAAAAATAATTTTTGCTCACCCCCCGGCCCCCCATGGGAGACTGACTTCCGGAAGCGGAAGTGGAGAGTGCCGTATTCGGACTTGGACGGGGCGAGGCTTGGCGTGAAGGTGAGGTGATCACGAGGCAATGGAGAGGATGAGGGGGAGGCGGAGGGGGAGGGAAAGGGGAATTCGAATGGTAATTTTTCGTAGGTTTATCTATGAAGTAAGTAAGGTGGATCAGGTAACTTTTACAGATCTCTAGGAGTAAACGAAATGGATTATTCGCGACATCACCACTGGGCGTAGCATAATCCAATCGTTATCCCCGGCACTCAACAGACCAACCCCACCCTCGATCGCCTCAATATAGGTATCCACTCAAATCTCTTTGGGCCTCTCTCCTGCGACAGCACGGGTATGTGAATCCCACCCCCGCAGTTGATCACATTCGCCTCCCATATGCGGACATAGGCAAGATAGCGTATTCCTTGATAGCGCCGATTGCCCCAACTACGCTTCCCCGTGATGGGTGAGTACAAGACAAGAAATCCCCCCCCCCCCCCACTTGTGATCCGAGTCTTTGGCAGGTCCCTTTGTTCTAATTTGCACTTTAGTCATGTGATTTAATTTTGTATAAAGAACATGAATGTACAGTACTAGTTGGTTGTTATGGCTGTCTAAAACGCGGGTTTTTCTATCCTGGGCGGTAGCAAGTAGTATCCCCCAACTGTTTTGAGGTGTCTTCAGCTTCGACTTGAGGAGATCATCGCCATCGAGATCGGTCATTAGCTGGAATCACGATCAAAACTTACCACAACAAACAAGGTCGAAAGCTTTATTTTTTTATTACAAGAGGCTTTGGTGTTGAGAAATAGGGTGCAATTCAAAGCGCCCTATAGTCAAGGACTGAAGATCGAGGATTACGATTACAGAACTCATAAGAAAGGGGTTCGGGGACTGCACCGAGGCCGACGTTGGTTCGAGTTTCCGATTTTCAATTTCTTGACCGATGGATGAAGACTCTGCACAAGACGGACGAGGAGGTGGAGGAGGAAGGGGAAGAGGAGGTCTACGAGTGGCAAACGCAGATGTGTCCGACGATACACCCCAACAACAAAACACCCAAAATTCTGGATTAAGTTCGACGAATAGCTCTCAAGACCCTGAACTGGTTCCGCCGGACTTCCTACAGCCGGGCCTGGAACGGCGGTCTAAGAATAAGAATGTTAATGCTGGCGTTAATGTTGACTTGGGGGGGGGCCCACGCCCACTCCCATACCCAGACTCACCTTTTATGAGGCCCAAGAATTTTCTACGGGTGGTAAATAAAGACGATATCTATGCCCCCCGAAAAAACCAAGACCAAAACCAAAACCCGGGGAATACAAATGAGTGGGGCAGGTTCGAGGTGCCGCAGCCGATGCCGAGGTTACCTCCTGAGGGAAATATTTTTGTGAGGAGGAGCCCAGTGCCGCAGATGGGGCAGCAGCAGCAGAAGATGCCGCCAGAGCTGTTTACGTATGGTGATGATGGTGGTGGTGGTGGTGGTGGTGGTGGTTTTGATGCGAGGACGTTTGGGTCGGATCCGTTGACGTTGGTGAGCCCGGGGAGTACGGCGCTGGAGGATGCGTATTTAGAGGCCTATGGTGGTGGTGATGGGTTTGTGGTGAATAAAGGATGGATTCGTTATGATGAGACTGGGGCCGGCAACAACCTGGGAGGGCAAGCTGTTCCTGAGAGTTTTAGGTCCCCAGCGACGGTTCATCGTGAGAAACTTAGGCAGTTGCAGCAGAAAGTACGGAATCTCGAGAATATCAGGAGGTTCAATGAGCAGAGGGCCCAATTTGGGGATAGGCCGAAGCCTAGGTTCTCGGTTTCAGATGATGAGGATGATGATGCTAGTGGTAATGGTCGATATGGTCGAGTTAGGAGATGGAGGAGGGAGGCAGCGATGACGAGGAGGACGAGAAGTTTAGAGGATATCAATCGTCCCTGGCGTCATGATTGGGATAATGGCGATGGTGACGACTGGACAGAAAGTCCGTGGTTCTCGGTAGGTGTTCAGGTTTTGTCCCCGGAATCAATACGGGAGCAGGGGAAGTACGCGGGCGATGGGGATGTCACCAATCGCGCTGGGATCAATGGGAGGTGGTCCGTGGAAAGTTCTAGTGTGGATATTTTCTCGGAAGTAAGAAGAAAGGGGGAGGCGGAGAGGGGGGATGGCACCAATCGCGCTGGGATCAATGGGAGGTGGGCCCTGGAAAGTTCTAGTGAGGATATTTCTTTGGAAACAAGAAGAAAGAGGGATGCGGAGAGGGGGGATGACACCCGGCGCATGGAGGATATGAACCAGAAGGGCCAACAGCAGGGAAAAGATTCACAGAAACAAGAGGATGCAGGAGGAGAGGGACAGGCAAAACCGAATATGCCAGTGGCATTCAAGCTTGGCGGGCTCCCGCCCAGGAAGAAACGAGGAGGGGGAAAAGGGGGAGATACAGAGGATCCCAATAACGAAGAGGGTTCAGACGCAGAGGAGGAGGAGCTAGATAACGATCCTGCTCTGAGCAACAATGCAACATGGTTTAGGCTTACACCGAGAGATTTGAAGCCGGTGAGTTTACAAAAGAACATCTATCACGAAGGACCTGGAAGATGTGGCTAATGAATTATGTTTATAGGGAGAACGAATATACTACGCAGATATGACCAAGGAGTGCATTGCCATCCTGCTTCTTGTTCGTGGGCTGGTCATGATACCAATCATGCTTATGATGATTTGGGCGCAGAATATCCCGGATGAGTATGAAGGAAGATGTACGGCAAAGGGCTTGACATTGAAGTACATGTTTGGAGTGGACCCTGCAACACGAGATACCGAATGGATCCAAGACTGGTGTTATATTCGGTAGAATTTTTGAATTCTTTGGATTTTTCCTGGATTTTTTTCCCTGGATTTTTATTGGATAAGAATTAGGACAGTCTTGGGTCCTCCTCGTGTCATAGGGAAAGATTGATGTTGCGAGGGTTTCTTTTCACGTTCATGTTTGTCTTGGTTGGTTTGTGCATGTGCAGATTGGGCTTGCTCTAGATCGGTTATTTCTAAATTATTTTTTTGGTAATTTGTGTTTGCCAGATCTGATCGTATCTCTTCCAATACGCTATTCACCATTTGGACGTTCTTATCTGCATTCTGCATGCTATTTGCATAATATGCATTTTCCTAATTCCAACTCCCCAAACTTTCTATTTTACTTGTTATGTACACTTGACCGTGTTCGAAGTTGCGCTCGCTAGGAGGGTCAAATGGAGTAAGAAGCTGGGTTATAATTATAGGGCACTTCCGACTTGAGAGAAATAACAGACTCGTACCCAGACCCTCGTAGATAGAGGAGAAATAAGTTTATTCCTACCAGTGCTTTAGCACAATGCATACCTAAATACGAAAATATCGATAAATGATTATAGATTTCTAAAATTTTCCTTGTGCATAATATAATTATGTATACAAGCTTTTGGTAAATATATAGTATGATTAAAGGAAAAACTCCATGTATCTCCAAATCGCTCATATAATTCCCCTCCGCTGATCAGCTACATCATTGGCTACTACTCTTAATGTCGAATCCGTTTTCCGAATCGTAATACTGTGTGGGGTTTCTGTGGGCTACTAACTTGAATTCGCTTGCCAAAACTTCCTCCTTCATTATTCGACTATTTTAAATAACGTTCGATATAAACGTAAAATCACGTTGAAGAATATCAAACTTGATTATTGTCTGATCATTGCTGGCCTTTTTACCAGGCGCAGTGGGTTCTAACATGGTTATATCAATAGTTAAACTGATAGTGTGGATGTATGTGTACGTGGAGGTCAGCGCATTGCTCGGGTTCTTAGAAATATTTAGCTTACAGGGGACAATTTTGCCCAGTGTTTTGTCACGTTGGTATACAAATCAAACTGATAAAGAACTCATGGCGCTGTCCCTGCTCGTTTCTCTCCGACAACATGTCGTCCAAGGTGATTTCTAGGTGGTTTTGTGTTCGTGGGTCGAGATCAATGACTGATAGGATCTTGTCCAAAAGCTCCACGTGAGAGTCCATACTTTTGGCTGTAATAGTAGTCTGGTAACTATTTGGGCTGCGGTAGTAAAGCCTAGGTCATGATTATATATCATCTCGTAAGGTCAATTGTCAGAAAATAAATTTGCAGCAGGAGACAAATTGAAAATTTACCAAAGGACACGCAGCATATAAGCATCGGCAATCTCCAACCGATCACGCTCTCTCTTGCAGTCATTACTAGGCATCGACCCGCTGTTCCTTAAATCTAGAGCATTGGCAATTTCAATCTGTAAACCGTTCAATGCAACCAACAAATCATCTCTAATTTCGTTCAGTTCCGCCTGCATCTTTTTGGGAACTACATCTGGAAGGTCGAGGAAGTTTTCTTTGCTCGCCGTCTTCAATGGACTTCATATTGGGTCCTTAGAAGCCAACTTTTACATACTTCTGGTACGGACAAAGAGTTGATTGTTCGTAAACAACCTGATAAACACGTTTATAGTAGATGAGGAGGATGTGTTGGGAAATTTGATATGAATGAGATGGATGTTGCTACCCCCTTATATATATCTCTATCCATGGATTCATAACAGCAAATTCTGATGCTTGTTTGGTGTTTTGATGGAATATTCGGGAAAAAATACGAAGTGAGTTCGGGGTCATCCTACATAAAATGTGATCTACAACAGCAATGGCGTGTGGAAACTTTCCCAACTCACCTTGTACGAGGTTGCCATAAAAGTACTAGGCTACATAAAAGTATGGCCTCTGTTGTATTTCCGTCTCAAACAATAAGTGAAACTAAAACAACACCGAGCTATACTGTTTGATATCACTACACTTTTTGTTCGCATTCAGTAAAGCTATGTGTTTGTCTTCTGCCATGCAATAAGACGATACTGTCACGCCTGAAGTGCTGCCTAAAAGGCCCATTTCACCGCACTTCACTAGGTAGTCATAGTTGCCCCAAGATTTTAATCAACAGAACAAGGGAAAACACGATAAAAAAAGAACAAAGCGAACCCCCACGCGACATCCTAAGCCACATATTATAGCATACATACACGGTTACTAGGTACTAGTACCACATGGGTAACTGGGGCTGATAAGAGGGCGGCGGCAGTCCGAAAACTTAAAGCTGGCCTTTTCTCTCTCTCTCCTCTCTTTCTTGTTCAAATCATTACTCGCATAAAGACTTGAAAGTCCATGGCGAGGCCATTAAAGCCTGTCAATTGATCACACGAGTGAGGTTTTCCAATACGAAGGCTGGTCAGGCAGTTACAAGGCCCACAACATCTACCCAATGCAGCTAAGTTCGACGAGGTATGATTTAATGCCTTGCGGCTGTGGCAATACAGAATATCTTTCGGATTCAATTCCGGTACAATGGCCGGCCCATCGCAGCCGTAGTGTTCATACTCCCAAAAATTTTAGCTGATGCACTTTGACCAGCCTGCGGATGGACCCGTCCGTCCCGGAATGTGGAGGTGGCACATTGGCATAAGTGAAAATTACCAGTTAGACTCAATACGAAACAGAAAACAAAGACAGCGCCGTACTGAATACGAACAAAAAGTGTAGTCACATCAACAGTAAAGTTTTTTCAAAATCGCCTTCGGAACTTCTTGTAGTGTGGCACCCATGTGGCGTAGAATGTGGCGCTCGCTTTGTTACAAGTTTTTCCTACTTTCTTCATGAGCTTCAACTGCCCTGGGCACCCTTCCGCGGGAAGCTGAAGCTCTTAAATGTCCACAAGAATTACCGCTCGGTTTGAACAAGGAACCAGTGCACTCAGGATACTCATCTAATTCATTCTTCTTGCGATGTCTCGTCTAAAATCAGATTACTTCCCCGATATGATTCTTGCTTTGGAGAAGGAATATGCCCTAAAAAGTCTGGATACCGCTATAGCCTCTGAGCCATGGGGTCCTGTGGACAACCTACCTGTCCGCAAACAGCCCATTCGGAAACAACCAAACGGCAAGCCTGTCACGAAGCAACCTGTTAGTAACGAAGTTGCCAATGATGAACCTCTTCTTGTGAGGAAACAGCCTAGGCGCAAACAACCTACCAGGAAGCAACCTGTCAGTAACGAAGATGCCAATAATGAGCCTCAGGCTGCGAGCAAACAACCTATGCGCAAACAACCTACCAAGAAGCAACCTGTCAGTGAAGAAGTTGCCAATGATGAGCCTCAGGTTGTGATAAAACAGCCTATGCGCAAACAACCTATCAGGAAGCGACGACCTGTCAGTAACGAAGTTGTTAATGATGAGCCTCAGGTTGTGAGGAAACAACCTATCCGAAAGGGGCGCGTCACCAAGGAAAGTGTCACTAGGAAACGTGTCATTGACGAAACTGCCACTGATGAAGTTGTCACCATGGAGGGTGCTACCAAGAGGCGTGACACTAAGGAACGTGGCAGTGGGAGCCAGGAAATGGTCATTTGGGCCAGTGATTCTTCTAGCGCTACGCTGGGAGATTTCATCACTGATTTCGAGCATTCCAAATGCTGCTTGCATTACATTCCCATTGTGGAAGGATCTCATAAAACAGCCCAATTCAAAGAAAAGTCAAAGCGCAGGTGGATCTATGGCAATCATGGGAAGCCGCAACCACCGAGGAAAGGGTCCTGGAGGGAATCAAGCAGGGACTTATTCCCATTGACCACCACTCATTTTTCTCTCAATTCAGGCGTATGGAATTCCGTATCAAAAATAATTTCTCCATGCGGCAACCGTGGTTTGTAGGCCGCTTATGAGTAGGATTCCAGAGCCCTGAAAGTTAACATAATGGTCGTGATTTAGGCTTTCTGTGATTCAAAGTAATGGGAGTGAAGGTGACACAATTATGACCCCGTCAAAAGTCCACTCCTGGTTAGTCGGGAAAATCAAAGACTACTTAAGACACGTAATTGGTAAAGCGGTACCAACAGACGATATATTTGAGATGGTGGATGATATTCACTTGGTCACACGCTATGGCCTCACAACTCCTCAACTTGTGCATTTTACATATATCACCTACGGCTATGATCCCCACGCATCCAACTTTTACCCTGGTATGTAATCAGTGTTATCATACATGGCTTTGAAGTCAACTCACGGACCCTTTTAGTGGTATATCGGATTATATTTTACGTCCGGCAGAGCAGCCAAAAGAACGGTCGTACAAGCGTGTCTTTGGGTATAAACAATAAAAAGCTCAAACTCGATTTCAAGTCGTGGAATTTGCTGAGCAAAAACCTCAATCTTTCAGACACACTGCTGAAAGTAGGGGATAAGATTGTAGAGGCGAAAAGCAGGAACGTTCTGGGTCTGGGTAGTGATACATTAGAAGATACATTTATCAATCTAGGAGGAAATCGACTAATCAAAGTATTACTTGGATACGAGGTATGAAGTGGTAACCTAGATTGGGACTGGGACATAGGTATATGTTAGTCTCAGTCCTAACCTCGGTCCTGGCCTGGGACTGGACTTGATATATTTTTAGAATTAGGGGGGACTCAAAGTATTATTTCTTGTTTACGGTAACGAAGGTATGAAAAACACGGGACAAATTGGACAATTGATTATAATAAATAAATAAAATTAAAAAGGGACGTAACTAGTACTAGTTACAAATCAGTGCCAGTTTCAACCCAGGAACAGGGTGTTGTTCATTTTTACTGGAACTGGAACTATTTAAAGATCTTTTTCGTAAACGTAAATGTGTCTGGATCAAGATTTTGGTGTAACATTTTTCTTTGGAATTATAACCGGGACGGGCGTGGGTCTGGCCTGGGTCTGGGAGCGGGACTTATAACATCAACTAAGTCAGTAACTGAATTGAAGTACCATGGGCAAATCAAAGTACCAGTTACAGATACAGTCATTGGTCTCTAAATTTACATGATTGTGAAAATGCACTCTGGAGCTTGTACTAATTTATTTGATTTGATCAAGATCTAGTTACAAAAATAACCTCTCGTTTGAAAGTCGCAATCATTGGGTTTAAGTTCTGGGACAATTACGCCAGTTCCAAATAAGTACGTTTAGTACTCAATCCCAGATCCAGTACTATTTTACAAGAGACGTAGATATAGTATCAATTATCACAAGGAAAATACACCAGGGGACAGTTCAAAAATATTGAATATCCATTTCCATTTTTCATTACTATGCGGTTTTCTAGCTAATCTACAACTCGATATATCTATATGTAGTTTGGGACTCTATTGGGACCCACATTTCAGATTCGGAATCCATCGATCAATCTCAAAAAGGACAACAAAATGGGACTAGATAAAATTATGCAAACACAAGAAATCTGTATCTTAAAAGAAAGAAAGAAGTATAGACGGCGGAGACAAAAATGAGGGGAAAGTGCGAAAAAATGAACATGATAAAAATTGCTGGAAAAAAAATGGACTGGCAGTGGGACTGGTTTAGTCGGGGTTGAATAAAAACCAATACTGTATAATTTCCTTATGGAGAAGGCGCCTGAAGTTGCAATATAATTATATAAGCTCATGTCTAACCTCCTCTCCAAACGTATTGCCGCCTCTCTGGCCTTTTCATTGGCATTCTTGCTCTCGCACGAGCTTACAATCGAATCATCCGGAAGTCCGCCAAGTCGATCCTGAAACTTTCCCCGTAACTGATTAATACTCGTCAATCTCTCTACCCCGACCCTCCCGTCCTCGTTGTCCTCGGCTTCACATTTCCACACAGCCTCGCATGAATGATCATGATGATTGTTTTTGATTTGGTTTGATGAGGTGGCCAGAAAAATTCGATTCTGGGCTTTTGACAGCTGGGCTGTTCATGAGGCTGCCCCCGCGGCCACGCTGCAAGGCCGAGCGAGACGCGCGCTGCAAGCTGGGCACGCGTGGCCACGGAAAGCTACTCAATCGCCGCGGCAGGCGTAGGGTGCGCGTGGTCCACCACTCGCAGGCCGTCCTCCTCCCCCATCCACTCCACGATGTTAAAGCAGAGCTTCTTGCTCTTGGGGGTAGTTCTGTTGGTTTAGGAACGGATATTTGTATCAATTTGGCGTCTCCAATATTTGATTGTGGCCTAGAGTGTTTATCTGAATCCACAGGTGGTTCTGTGAGACTTCCGACAGCCTTTTGCGGAGTTTTCTCAATCAAGCCTACGCACAACAGGTTGTCGAATAAGAGATGTTGCAAATACGGTATGTAGTGGCTCACTATCTTCATTTAATCTTTTCGGATATGAAAATAAGATGTTAATGTATTGATATTGAATTCTATACCTACGCCTCTGGCTTTCCCATTTTTGTCCCTCGAACTCCATGTTGGCAGCCTCTGTATATAGCCCGCTTCTCTCTTGAACTTGATGCATCTAGATCGATAATGCACTTAGACAGGAGCTCGCCCAATGGCCTTACCCTGAAAAAACAATAAATAAAAAAAAGATAACGAATAAAGCACTCTATCCCCATTGCAATGCTATACCACAATCAGAAAATCTAAATCCTTTCTGCTCCCTTTGCTTATCCTCCTCCCCATTTTCAAAAAAAAAAATATGCCCCGTCAAAAAAATAGGCCCCCCAGATCTAAAACACCTCTACTTTCCTTACAGACCCGTCCCCATTTCCCTCAACTTTCTTCCTTTTCTGATTTCTACACATCGTCGTTTGTGCCCACCCCATGCCCTGTTTTGACACTCTAACCCACAATACCACTCTGAGTGGCACGACAAACAGGCTCTATGCTCTCCTACTCTTGTCTCTTTCTTCCCGCACCCCAGACATGTGTTTGCAACGACACTGAACATTGTATCATACAGCCATTGCTTGACTTCATCAGACTCTGTAAAGAGCCCCTGTGTTGTGAAGAGAAAATCGTTTGCCTCCTCATACGTGTCCATTCCAGTATTTGTCCCAACCAGGTCTTTAGGTCTATTGCTATTACCACCATTGTTGTTTTTTCCGGTATTGGGGTTGCCGGAGGATGGATTTGCTGTTGTGGAGGGGGTGGGAGATGGCCCTGCAATGATCAATGGCGCTCTTCCTCCTCCCCTTGTGCTCATATACCCCGTTGGCCCGATATATTTTCCTGGAAGCATAATCGAGCTTAGGAGAATCCTCAAAACATGTTTGTTGGCTTTATGCGCCAGCCTCAACCAGGATCTCGCATAAAGACAGCAGGCTTGAGCCTTTCCGCCTACTCCGCCTCCACCCCCGGGTAGACCTCCACCGGCAGCTTTCCACATTCTCCAACACCCAAGAGCAACGAGGAACGCCATTCCCGGCATCGCAAAAGCTCCGCGTTGGTACCTCCCTTGAACCATATCAAGGCTCAAGTCAACCCCACCGACTTTTCCCCGAGAATTCTCAATGACTCCAACAACAGCCTCTTGTTCCCAATTTTCATCCCATGAACGCTTCCGATCCCAGAAACCAGAAGAGGAAGAATTGTTGGCTGTTGGGGTCGAGGTGGGTGTGGTATCCTCTAGCCAGGCAAGACAGAAACGAACGGCCTGTAACGGCATGTTTAATTTCAGCATATATATGGGAATTCGGAAACGGACTCCAAAATCATCTTGGCGGTTGAGATGGAGAAGATGGCTGGATGCAGTAAGGGCAGGGGTGTAATGGCCTGAAAGCGAGAGATGGAGTGTCTGCTGGAAAAGAGTGTGGAGATACCCTTGGGTCGCCGTTGTTAGGAGATTATTATACTGTGCACTGGTACTGTGCGGTTTGCCTAAATGTACTAGGTTTGAGGGTAAATTTGCTGAGGGTAATGCTGACCAATTTCCGTATAGTGGATGCAACGAGGTGAATGGATCAGGAGAAGCTTCATCGGTTCCGTCTCCGCTATTACTGCCTGTAAGGCGGAATACTTCCCTCACAAGCAGAGTCACTTCCCGCAACAGATGCGTCACCAAAGCTAAATTCTGCAAATCAAACCCTTGCGTCGGAGCTGATGTCGCCAAGATCTGTAGAACTGTCTGGATGTTCTCTGGATGGGGCTTTGGTGCTGACTCGCCTTTCTCTCTGCCTAACCCCGCTGTCCCAAGGGCCTGGGGAAGGAGCTTTGCGGCCCCATGGACATCGCGTTTCTGGATATGCTGGTGGAGGGATTGCTGCGCGCATCTATGCGATAGAAGACCCGTGAGAAAGCTGAGCTGGGGTTGAGTTGGGCTTGGAGTGCAGCTGTTGGCGGTGTCTTTCATATGGACATCTCCACTACCGCCACTACTACCAACACTATCTCGACGTATCAATTTTGCAGGGTTGAGAATCCGATGGCCACCGTTCTGTTCATCCGAAGGATCTATTGGTGGGAGTTGAAGTGGGGCTACCGGTGTTGATGCTGGCGAGCGTGAATATGGTGATTGTTGTTCGAGAATTGGGGATAGAGAGGGCGCGAGGGGCGGAGGTGGTGTTGAGGATGACGAATCAAATGAATGTTGCATTGACCCTTCTCCTTTTTCTCCTTCTTTTTCTTCGTCTCCTTCTTTGGTGATTCCTTTCCCTTCGATCTCCCCTTCCCTTTCTACTACACCCTCTTCTCTTTTTCTAGAATCACCCCCCCCTTCTTTCTTTTCTTCTTCTTCTTCTTTATTTCCATATTTTATCTCTCTTTCATCCACATGGGTCCCCTCCCCCGCCCGACCTCCCCCTTCATTCCGAACAATTCCCCCCGACATTTTTTGTCCCGAATCGGCAGATATGGGACCCATATCTACCATTCCAACCCAAAATCAAATGTCAGGAATACTTTTTTTACCCCCCCCGAATGCTTGTTAAAGGCTCTTCTTTCCTTTCTTTGTTATTCTCGCTCTCGTCAAGTCGATGTTGCTGTTTCTACACCCAGGGCCTAGAACATGGAATAGAAGTGGGAGAAAAAATGTGCCTTGTATCGGGTTTGGTTTATTTGGGAAGTTTCTGTTTGGTTTGTTTGGGGTTTGTTTATTTATTCCAACACTCGGGTATCCAAACCTATATACTTTCTCTTGAAACGGTACCATTGAGTGGGCTTGTTTCCCACCCATCAACACACACACACACGCCTCCACAGACAAATGGGGCACCTCCGCCTTCGGTTGCATAACCCCACGAGTTCTATATGGACTACTACCAAAAAAAAAGAAGAAAAATGGTGAAATGAAATGAAATCAGATCAAACCAGATCATTAGAAAAGCAGCCTCGAGATCTGCATCTTTCTGGGGTGGGTGTGTGTGTGAATGTGGAGGTGGAGGTGGAGGGTGGAAGATGGACGCGGGGGGAGGGGGGGGGGTTACCAAGTTGTTTCCGGTTAACTCGATGAAAACAAAACAAAGAAAAAACGAGAAGGAAATGACCTAAATGAATTTAGGTGGCTAGAATTATGATGCTCGCTATGACAAGAACAGCTCTACGAGTACAGATTACCTACTCGAGTACATGTGGATTCAGTGCAGTAGGTTACATGACTTGTTGCCATTTTCTGAAACACACAACCCCGACAACGTTGACGCCACATGTATAATAGGCATTGTACATACATTTACATACGCATCCATGTCATGCCACATTATTTTTTTCTTTCGGAGAACGAGGAAGGTGTACATGTGCTGGAATTTGAATTCGATTCCAGATCCTCGATCGTGGGAATGTGGTACAGCACACATAAATGCATGTACATTACAGTTAATCAACACGCAGCTTGAAAATCACGGTATACCATGGAATGTTGTACAACTCTACATGTAGTTGGTGAATTTTACAGAGAATTATACAGATAATTGCGTACTGAGCTACCCAATTGTGAAATTTGTATCTCTGAACATGTACATGCATTACCTAGCTATAGTTCTACATCTCTGGTATACATCGAAATAAACATAATAAAAAAAAAGTAGAAAGAGGAACACCTCCCGCCGCCCTTGGCATATGATTTCGATCACGATGGGGTGTAGGCGCATGTCATCCACTTTGCCATATCCGTTCACGAACTACCTATCTTGGTAAGGTCGCGTAAACTACTCTAGTCTTGTGCGCTTTGAGCTAGTCTCATTTCCTCGACTAAAAGAAGAAGTGCTCGAATAAGTTAGTAAACATCCAGACTTCCGGATGCGGCAGTGGCGTCCTCTTGGCGTACTCTGCAGGTACTGAAAAGTCGCTATTGAGTTGGTTACTAGTCAAATATGATCCCAGGCTGGCCGCTCTGAATTCGAAGTCCCTGATCATGATCATCCATTCATGTTGTTTAACGGATCTTTCTGCAGTACTCCTGCACCCCCCAATGCTACATTTTTATCACCAAACCTATTTGACTACATTTTTATTACCAGGACTATTTGAATGGACCTTAATCGCGAGATTCTGTTCTCGTAGGTAGTCCTCATAATTAGCTGAACGTTTCCTTGTTCCCCGGATTTTATATTCCGGAACAAATAAATCCCCGGAGGAGTTATAAGAATATGAATGCAAACAGAAAAAAAAAGAAAAAATCAAAATCGAAATCGAAATTGAGAAACATTGGCACTGTTTGCATGTGGTGAATGCGGCAGCCTGTAATTCAGTGTATACGTACATGTATGTATATACCGATTTAGATTACCGTGAGATTTTAGCGAGACTCTACATGCAACGAACTTGCACGCTTTTGCTCCATGCATGCATGTCCGGATCCTATAGCTATAGGTACGTCAGTCATTTCCACCTAGCCTCGCCCCCATTTCGACCACAGATTTCGACTGCGTCGGGAAATTCAAAGTGTTCGGAAGACGTAAGAAAAGTCAGAGCAGTCAGTACTACCGCTGTGGTTTTCGAAGGAAAAAACTATCGACAAGGATCCGGAGCCCAGTGTGGATGCCATCAATTGCAAGGAGAGTGTTTACTCTGCCGAAGGGGAGCCAGGCCGGCGCCTCCAGGCCTCGAGAGACTGGATATCGATTCAAGGTTTTAGCTTTAGCTTTCGCTTTAAATGCATGCTGTCCACGTCAACCTCAATGTCTGTCATATATATGCGTGTGCGCGTGCACGTGTGTGTGGCTCGAGGGGGGAGAAGGGATGATTTCCAATGTATCATACATACATGTGAATTGTTGAGCATTTGAAGTTGCTTGCATATATTCTTTCGTGGCTAGTGGGCTTTGCAAAGGGGAATACTACTACCCAGGGACAGGTGGAGACAAAGGAATGTCTGTCTGTTGTGCCACTTGTACCGCGCCAGCCGCGGTACCGGTGTTTTTTTGTTTCTTTATTTTTTTTTGACAGGTCAAGCAAGATCTATCAACTGCAACTCACAAATTCATTGTTTGTTCAAATGTACATCTTGATCCTGTGAGACTCCCTTCCCTTTTTCGTGGACATGTACTGCACACTTTCATGGACTTCTTTACTCAACCATTTTTTTTATTTTTACAAAAAAAAGGCATTTGAATTTAATTCGACTTTCTTGCATCAGGCCTAGGATATCGATACATAGCGGCAGATATTGATCGAAAAAGTCTGGTACCAGTCAAATCTAATACACTCGAGTCCGTGCGCAGCACACAGATTCCACAGGGTTTGAGGGCCCCGAGGGGGGGCGGGAAGGAAGGGTCCTTACACCAACAGAGTGATGGCAACACCGGTACCTCAACAACAACAACAACCACGACCATCACGACCACCACCACCACCACCACCACCACCTTTACCACCATCACCATCACCACCACCACTATCATCGCTATCTCCCTCCCCCTCCTCCAGCCCATCACCACCACCACCACCACCACCTCCTCACTACCGCCGCAACCGCGGCCCAAGACTCCCCCGCCTCCCCCCCACGCTCTCCCAACTGGCGGGCCTGATGGCGCAGCTTTCTGCGGACCTGCGGTGGTGGCATACACGCGTGTTGGGGCTGGAGGAGGTTGTTATGTTGCAGAGGGGGGGATTGAGAGGGCTGGAGGAGGAGGAGGAGGGGGAGGAGGAGGGGGAGATGGAGGGGATGGGGATAGTGACGATGATTCGGCTGCGAGACAGCTTCTTGTGGAGCAGGATATGTGGGATCGGGTGTGGTATGAGCGGAGGTTGAGGGAGAGGGAACGGAGGGGGAGGGGACAGGGTGGAGGTGGTAGAGGTGGTGGTGGTGGTGGTGGTGGAGGGGGTGGTGGTGGAGCCCGGAGAAGGGGAGATGGGGGAGAGAGTGGTAGTGGGAGTGATAGTGAGAATCATGGGGATAATGGTCACCGACCTCGCCGCCGTCGTGCTTCTCCACAGCAGCAGCAGAATAACAACCGAATTCGGCAGACGGGATCTCAACCTCGCCAACAACATGGACGTGGCAGCCAGCCACGTAGCGGTCCATCAAACACACAACGACCACCACCTCCCCCGGAGGAGCAGGGACAACCCTCCCCACAATCCTCCACCAGCCTCCCAATCTACGTCTTCCCCGGGCAGCCACCAACACGATTCCCCCCCATACAATCCCCCCCCTCACCCTCACCCCCACCCCTACCAAACCCCCACCACCGCCGCCAACGACAAGTCTTCCCCCGCCGATACGTCGCAGGCGAACACCGCTTCCTCCCCACAACCCCCCCTCGGCTTCCCCGGCACGCCGAGACCTCGCCTGGCCCGCAGCAGGAAGCGACGCCGCTGGAGAGGGCGAGGGCGATCTTGCGGTTTGGGATGGGGAGGGATCCGGTCGAGTTGGATGTGCGGAGGGCGGGGGGGTTGTTGGGGGTGCACGTGCCGGGTCCGAGAGTGAGGGGTGGTGGGATTGTAGGAGGAGGAGGAGGTGGAGGTGGTGGTGGTGGTAATAGACATATCCGGCGGCTGAGTAATGGCGGGTATGAGTACTTCGATGCGTTCGAGGGGAGTATTGGGAGGGTGGTGTAGAAGCGGAGATTGTAATTGTAAGATCTACCACTCACTACCCCTCAGAGGAGACTCCCTAGACTTCCCGCATTAGACGGTTCTACCTACATACCTACATACATCCAGAAGGGAGGTCATTGTAAATAGGTGTACATGTCAAAGATACTTAAAAGGAGGAGTTATCTTACGGTACGAGGGCTACTAGTATGTAGTTAGTATCTTACCTCCATAGTTATCCCATAGTCACCGTGCAGAATGCATGCCGGCATCAGTATATATCTCATTGGCGTCAATTGCCTTGACACCCCACCAGCTGATCATGACCCCGAGACCCTCGTGTCAAACCCCACTAAATACGCTTTTCTCTTCCTTATGCATCGTATTTCAACATTACCGTGATATGAAGTGATCTCACAATTAGCCTGTTCTTTCTGGGCATAGGTAACCAGGGTATACAGTTGGTTATCTGACAAAGTGAGTGAATGGATATCGATGTGGAGGGGGGCCACCCTCCCCCTCCCTTCCCATCGGGTCTCGTGGCTACCCACACCTGATAAATCATCAAATAAACGTTTATTGCGACCTCATGGGCTGTGATGTGGTCAAGATAAGCTTTGCCACGACAACCCAAGTAAGTCTCGGAATGTAGTAAAGCCGACATGAGCACAAGCTTATAGGTCATGTAGTTAGTTACCTACCTACCTATGCAGGTATTTCACAGAAGAAAGCTTAAAAGCTTAAACCTACTCTCTCTCGAAAGTGTCAGCGTCCTTGGCAACAAGCTTCCTGAACGTTGTTAATTTTCTCCTCTCCTCTACTCCACGTTCCTAGTCTTAGGCTTATTTATGTCCCCTTTATATTCATTCCCGACTCTTGAACCCTGCTCTGCTCGGCCGAGCAGCCTCAAACCAACCAGGCTTGGACCTTTGTCAGAGCTCGTATACGTACCAAGAGCAGAAAAAGAAAACCTAGCACAGTAAACCTCTCTCCCTCTCAAAGATCTATACCGAGGAAATTGCGATTGATTGGGCTCTCAATTATATTAATATCAGTGTAATGATACCATGATGATGAGCTCGGTTTAAATTTTGAATTTTGACGGGTTCTCAAGGGCCCGGGGGGGGGAACAGAGATGGAATATTAATTACAATCTTTATTGAATGGCGGGCGAGGTCGAGGCCAGGACGCGACGAATGGGCTTAAGCTTTTGAATAGGGGAGGGGAGCGGGGCTTGGGGGGGCAAGGAAGAAACCTTTGACGCGCACTGCCCGAGTTGAGGCTAAAAAGCAGAAGTAGTAGAAGACTTCCCGATCGGGTATATCTGCGCTAACTAGTGCCGAGGTTCGGCGAGGTTGTAGGCAGCATCGTGACCAAATTTAAACCTTCCATGAAGGTGTTCTAGGGGCATACGTGTAGTTTTGGCCTGGACGTCCTAGTCTCCATGCATGGGCCTGGATTTCATCATCATGATCATCAGAACCACCGCCATTATGGGAGTATTCATCATATGCATCGACATCTCCGGAGTCGACGGTATCTGTAGGTACTTGATTCCAAGTAGTTAGTTACCTAGCATCAACGTCAACCTCAACCTCAACCTCAAGCCGCTCGACACTACGTACTACGGCAACGGTGAATCACGGATTTCTTCCAGTCACTCAGGTAGGTACAACGTTCTGCCCCTAGGCCTCCTCACGAATCATCAAGCTATGATACGTACGCTTAAGGCCTCTGCAGCTGTAGTATCCTAGCACGTCTATATTGCCTTCCTCCCGCCGGCTGCATATTTCACTGAAGAGCTTCAGGCTAGATCCTGGCACTATGTGTAGGCAGTCAAATTAATCGAACGATGCTAATTAATCGATCTCCTCAGAAAACACTCATATGCCATCTCCAATAATGTTAATGTCAACAGCTATGGATAGTTAGCCCCAATCTACTTACTACATACGAAAAACAATACGGCTGCAAGTACAGTCGCGGCCATCCTAGATCTCAACTCTGGATCTAGAGAAATGAGAACTTGGATTTTAGGTAGGCCACTCGCGAGCGCGCGGTAATTGAAATATGGCCATGGAAGGTAGGTAAACGACTAGGTAGGTAGGTAGGTAGGTAGTCTAGCTCTACTCACCCCCCTACGCGTCGACGTATCATACCTACGTACACGACAAACAAAGCCACAAGTACTAGTGTCAAAGGGCAAACCAAAACCATCTTGTTTCAAAGCTTAGACGGGTTTCACGGAAATTTCGAACGTGAACTTCACAGACCAACGAGCCGGAGACGTTGATGGCCCGCTTTGAATCATACCAACGCAACAGCAATAGGCTGCAACTCTAGATCTCTCTTGGCCAGACCCTGTTTGGGATCTCAAACATTCGCGAACCTGTAGGCTCTTGCAATATATATATACCTACCGAGTCAGAGCTTTTTTTTTTTTTTCCATTCCAAAACACCATCAATCAGGAAGCTTGAGGCGTACAGAACTGACTAACAGGTTACGACTTTTTTGTACAACTTTGCCAGCTAATCTACACCACACCACACCACGCAATTAATACTAAAGGCACAAGAAAAGTAAAAACAGGCTGCGTTTTTACAACAAGCTACGCCAATTCTACATTCCCTTGCTTGGTTTTTTCTTCTGTATCCTACAGCGTTAAGGACTTTTGAGATATGGCTGCAGAAGGAGCTGGGGCTGTAGATAGGCATACCTCACCGTCGATACCAAGCGGGCAGCTGCCAGGAGCATCGAAACCAAAACCCTCACTTACGCTAACCCTGCTGCCAGACAATCCAACAAAAGATCGAGGGGTGGAGGAAGCATCGCCAAAGAAGAAGAAGGCTGAAGAGGGACCGGGCAACCACAGCTTGGACGCCCACACAATCCCACTTCCACGAAGTAGTATTCATATACTAACGAGAGTAGATTCTTCCGGCAGTTCGGCGAGCAGTGGATACAGCAGCATTAGTGGCTGCAGTGGCACAACGACGGACAACGACTATGGGTTTATCGTTCCTCCCACATCCGGCAGCCACAATGGCGCTATCCCTTGCCTCATGGGCGCGCTCGAGGGCATAAAGGGAGATCCGTTCGAGTACACCATGGGCCCGGGGAACCCCGGCCGAAGCGAGCCCGATTCACCACCAGTTGCGCCAGACGATACCTCATGCCCGCCGAAGACGCCCAGCAGCGTGGCCCACTCTTCTGGATCGTCAGAGTACTCTTCCGCCAGCACTAGCACTGACTCATCCTGTAGTTCGGGTTCCTCATCCTCATGCTCCAGCTCCGACCAAAACTTTGAGCAGCGACGGCGCGACCACCACGAGTACTACGCCATCCCAAACCCCCCGTCCGCGCTGCACACCAAACTCCGCGCGCGCCGCACAAAGAAGGAGAAATGGCTCCCCACCCCCCCCCGCAAGCGCTTCTTCTCCGAGCGCGACACCCCCAAGAAGGCCTCCAAGGCCGCCACAACCCCAGCAACCCTCGACAACCGCCGCAAGACCCAGCTGGCAGACTACGTCCGCGAGCTCGAGGCGCAGAACTGGGGCCGCCTCAGGGACCTCTACATGCTCTCCCAGCGCGGCGCCGAGTCCCCCGCGGGGGGCGAGTACGGCTACGTGGATGTCGCGGAGGAGGCTTTCGCGTACCGCGCCCGGCTGATGGACGAGCTTGTCCGCAAGGCGAGGGGCCCTGCGCAGGAGTACTCCTACGGTAGCGCGGCGAGTAGTGTGATTGACTCTGATTTCGTGGCGGACTTGGTTGAGAGTGAGGCCGGCGCCGCGTGTTTCCCGGATTGGGAGGGGCTGGAGGGGAGGCATAGGGTGCTGTATAGCCCGACGAAGGTGACGAGGTATCTGAGGAGGCTGAGGGAGGTAGAGGCAGCCGAGGCAGAGTCGTCGGCCGAGTCGTCTGGGGCGGATCAGAGAGCGAAGTCCAGAACGGTGAAGCCGAATAAGCGCAGAAGAATGGCGGCTCTAGCAGCTCCACAGGAAAAGAAGGCCCGGGTCCGGCACGCAAAGAAGGGGCGCGTCGGACTTATGCTCCAGGCCGAACCTGCAGCTGCGGAAGATGGATACGAAGGCGACGAGGAGAGTGCCGATACTACTACCGACGAGAGCGGGTCTGAGGGGAAAGGCAAAGGCAAGGGTAAACGCCCCGAGCCTGAGATTGCGGGGATTGAGGTTGGTGGTACTTCCTCTGGTAGTAGTAAGAAGGACAAGGAGGATGAGAATAAGGAGAAGGAGGGGCCGTATATCACTATCCGGTTTAATCCCAATGGCCTCTTTGCATTGGTCGCAAAGGCGTTGGGGGTGACTTCGGTTGAGGGGAAGTTTTAGTGGTGGAGTGGCAGCTTGCGCTGTCGACGTCTGTCTAGAGTTTTTGATTTATTATATTTGTTTTTTTATCATGGCTATTGAGATCTAGATAGAGCACTCGAGTGGATACTATATACTTAATCACTGCGTTTTTATAATCTTTGTATTCAATAAAATTGAATCGATTGGGAATGAGTAAATGAGGGAGCTTCATTTCCGGTCCGCGGCCGGGATGACCTGATCTTCAATATTTATACAATGGGTATGTCGAGATGTGTACAAATTTACCTACCTATCGTCGACCCTCTAGTTTAACTATATATTGGAATATGTCGGCGTTGTGTTGTGTATCATAAATAAATAAGTAGCTCGACCTCTTATAATTAATTAAAGATATCCGCGCGCGGAGCTCGTGGCGTCACATCCACTAGCGCGCGTGTACGGGATGTTCTTCCAAGAAATAATACCGAGTAATTACGTAAGTCATGAATGATACAAGTGAAAAAAGGTACCCGGGTATGTACAGCTTCTTGCGGAGCAAGATATGTGGGGTCGGGTCGGGTGTGGTATGAGCGGAGGTGAAGGGAGAGGGGACAGGGGCGGGATGGTGGAGGTGGTGGAGGTGAGAGTCGTAGGGAGGATTATATATATGGTTACCAACCTCACCTCGCCGTCGTATATATATATATCCCGTCATCTAGGTATACACCACAACCTGAAGCTTGAATCCAGCTAGCTTCCGTCAAAATCCCCAGCCAACCAAATCAACTTCCCCGGCCAACAGCCACCTGTCGAATTCGTGGACGTGGAAGTGGCAAACCTACTACCTAGAGGCACCTGATGTAAATTCCACCTGGAAAGTAGGTATACTACTCGTGCATAATCAGGCTTCGTGCCCTACACTAACTAGGGTTTTTCTTTCTTCAGCATGTAGCCCGTCACGTACATACTTGCTAACTTTGTGGCGAGGTGGGCTTCCGCCAGTGGCGAGAACAAACATTCAAACATCTAGATCTGGTAAATTTACGCGGGTTCCCCCCCCCCCCCCCTAGAATTCTCACGTTCGCACGTACGGGGTCACTCATGAAATGGTTAATTATAATTGTACACGGAAACATTTCATAATAGGGCTCAACTTTACGACAACAAGTTACCACCTCATACCTCGTAAGTATTCGCAATAAGCTGAAGTATATAGAGTCAATATTAATATATGCCAATTCTCGTGAGTGAGTAAAGTGTAATAGTCCCCATATACCCCTAATTTTAATTTAACACCTAAATTCTGCCGAAATAAGTTTGATATCTGATGGTCCCTAAATTCCCAGTTTGACTGACGGTGACTTTAATTTGCTAATGGGTTGATTGATATCTATATAGCTATGTAGTAAATCAAGCCGCCGTCATGACGTTCGTTCGTTTCCCTCAAATTTCCAACCCCGAGCTTATTGTCCTCGGGTTTATTCCCGTCGATCGATGCGTGTCAGAAGATCACTCCCGGCCCTGGATTGGATTGGATTGGTTACACTCCTTTTGCCAATTCCTTCCTTCTTGCGGTTTTTTTTTGGCGTTCTCTGCTGGCTTTAAATTTTTTCCCTTGCATCTCCTGCCTCCTGGTGGTGCCAGTGCCACGTCATCATCAGAGCTCGGCTGTTTTGGTCCTTCTGATCGTCTCTCCCCTCCGTAGCGTGATATTTAAGGCGACCGACTGACCGTCAACCTCTAAATTTGCTTACGCAAAACTTTCCAAAGGAAAATATGCATTGCATGAGGGTTAGGGAAAGAGTGTGGGGATAGGTACCATAGTTAAACGTTTAGCGGTAAGCCAGCCATCTGAATCTGAGTCGGCCAGGGAATGCGCAGAAGAAAGTTGGGAGTTTGAGGTGGAATGCACGGAAATGACAAGCATCCGAGTCGACATACGTGGGAGTGCACATAAAGCAAAGCAGAATTAGCATCCGACTTGTCGCTGATTACCGGCCCTCATATGTGTCTTATAAGCGTGTGCGGGACGGTGGTAAACTACCTAGGTAGTTAGGCGCGGGTAAGTTAAACGGCTCTTTTGGGTTTCGTGCGGAAGCGCTTGAGGACCCTTCCTTGCCTGTGAGTTGGCCAATCGAGCTCTTTATCTTCACGGTTAGAAAGCCCTTTTGCTCATGCAAGCACTTACTATCCCAAGTGGGCGGTAACAATCTGTTCCATGCATATGCATATGCTTCGAATTCTTCTTGTGCGGCACGCGCTGCAGCCGAGTGAGCCGCGTGCAGGTGAAAACCTTCAGCGTTAAAGATTGTGTTTGGTTTTCTTTTTTTCTGTCTAGTGCTCAAGGGAGGGTCATCTAGTTTCGAGTCCACGTGGGAGTGCACAGAAAGTAGCTAGTAGAAGCATCCGAGTCGACGTCGATGTGATAATTCTTTTTTTCTTCTTTTTTTGAAGATTATATCTGAATCGTCCAAAAGGCCTACAAAAAAAGGATCAATGGTCTGGTTGCCGTACCGTCATGATCAAGCTTGTGCATGCGACGTAACTTGATTTGTCAAAAAAATTGAATTAAAAAAATAAAGAAAGAGGCTAGCTATAGCTATATGGTAAAAGAAGACATCCGCGTCGACGTGGGTGTGATCTTAATGAGGCATGAAAGAGGGCATGGTATATAGAAAGTGGTCTCCCCCGACGGAAGAGTGGTGCACGTGTTAAGCTAAGCTATAGAGGAAAAGGCTTTGGCTCGTTCAACAACGTTCGTTCTCCAGCCACATCTTCGGGGTTTGAACCCCCGAAATGTGTATGTGGACTTGTATACGTATCTCTATCGAAAACCGCCTCTGATGATATAATGTGCACTCATTTGGTGGTGTGAATTGAGCTAATCACGAGGTGCCGAACTCCGTCGATTCTCGAAAGAATATTTGGGAGCTGCGATGAATGATGAATCTCGCTAGCCTTGTCATGAATTTTCTAGAAGCTGATGGAATGAATGACGCCGAACCTGCCGTGTATCTATCTATCTTGATGCAAATCACAAAGCCTTTCTTTGACCACAATGCATCTGATCAAGAAGTAAGCTTCGAGAAAGCTTTAAAGCTTAAGCGTTCAGGTCAGGTCAGTTCCGTGAAACAAAGAAGGGAATGAACAAAGAAGCGGTGCGGCGTGACCATAAGTCCATGTGCAAAATCCACTTCCAAAAAAAAAAAAAATAAACCGACAGTATTCCCTGTTTACTCTGACCGCGAATTGGCACAAATTGTGCGCTACTAGAGTCTTCATACAACTAATCTGGCACAGCCTTGCACTGATTTGGTGTTGAAACTTGCGCCCAGAGCGTGCTAGTTTTGTACCGAATAGGAGACCATGTAAAATAGGGATGCATGTGTGCAATACTATGGAATGGCTACTGTATTTCGGGCATAACTAGTTTCCCATGGCTGCAAGATTCCGTTGCTCCGTACGTCCACTCACTTGATTGCAAGTGATCGTCCCCGCCGCTTTCCATATGCAGCAAACAAAGAGAAGCGGGCTTGAACATGAAGAACAAGGTGCCCACCACCCAGATCGATAAACAAAGAGAACGGGCAAGTACAAACCTCTGGCACCAGTCCCCAAAGTAATGGCCCCAGCGTCTCGAGGGACCATCTCCCGGACGTCGACCTTCCTCCCAACCTCACTCTCCTCTTCTGCATCTTCAACATTCCCAGTCGAATCTACAACTACTTTCACCCGCAAAAACAAACCAGAGTATCATCCACGATGGTCTCCATCGAGCCACACGATGACGCCGCCTCGCAGGGCCCCGCAACCCGGCCCAGCTACATCGTAGAGCCCAACAAGCAAGGCCTCGCCCGCACCGTCGAACGCGGCAGGGGCCCACGTGCACGCAGACAGACGCTGCCGGTGTTCACTGCAAAGACCCCGCTGCCGCTGAGCTCGCAGGCGCGGAACCCCTACTACAAGGCCTCGGACGCGTCGTACGAGCAGGACACGGGGCCCGGCACGCCAGACCTCTCGCTGCCCGACCCGTTCGACGCCGTGACCGGCTTCGTGCCCGGGTCCGTCGCGGACGCAGACACCACGCCGCCAGACTACCCCAGGCCCGCGCCCACGCCGGGACGCTCGCTGCCGCGCCTGCTGCAGCCGCGCTTCTACCCGATCCCGAAGGAGCACTACCGCCGCGGCGGGCCGACAAACACAATCAACGCCCCGTACCGGCCCGAGGCCACGGACAACGTCTTTGCCGTGCCGCCGGACGGCCACGCGGGCGTCACGCGCCGCAAGGAGCCGCCGGGAGAGCACTTTAGCACGCGGGCAAGCGCGATGCGCGGGTTCAGCCCGGGGCGCATGGTCCAGCAGAGGGCGCTCTCGCACGTGCCCAGGAACCCCGTCGAGATGGCGCGGGCTGCGCGCGCGTATCGCGACCTCCCCGCGGCCCACCCGGCAAAGGCGCAGCGCAACACCATGACCGCGCAGACGCGCGCCTATGTCGATAATCTTGCGTCCGAGAGGAAGACGCTCGCGGCGGCGGAGAGGGAGGCGGCGGAGAAGGGCGAGGCGCCGCGCGCGGAGGCGCTGAAGAGATGGAGGGCCTTTACGCAGACCATCGACGGCCTCAAGGCCGCGAATCTCAACGACCTCGCGAGCCAGGAGGAGGCGCGCGCAAGGGCCATGGAGGCGGAGTTTGCGAAGAATGTCGGCATCTTTGAGGAGTATGCGAAGGGCAAGCGCGTGGAGATTCAACAGTGGAACCCGCTGCCGGACGGCCAGGAAATCACGGGGGAGATGTGGAAGACGTTTCTGGAGGGCATGAAGGTGGACGTCGAGAGGCAGGCTGCGCTCAGCCGCGAGATCAAGGCCGTGAACCACCTCCACGACGTCGTCTGGAAGGACCGCATCGGCGACACTGAGGCCGTGCGGGCCCACAAGGTGACCCAGCGAGCGCGGCTGCGTGAGCAGGCGCGGGATACCGCGCGGAGATCGCAGGCGCAGCACGCGGTCGTCGATTCGTGGACGAACCCCGCAAGCAAGCAGATATGGCTCAAGGACCGCGACCTCGGGACCGGTATCGCACCCCCTCTCACAGAGACCATTCCGGTCGCAATGGGCATCTTCAAGGCAGACGAGACGGGGACGGTACGCAGGCAGATGGCGTACAACTCGGCCCCCCGATTTCCCCCCGACGGGCCTGATCCAGCCTCACAGAGGCAGATGTCCGCGGTTTCGAGGGCACCCTCTCAGAAAGCAAAGATTGCAATCACCATCGACAAAGGCGACATTACCTGGGACTCCTTAAAAGCCATCGCAAGCAGCGATGCATTCCAGAGCATCGATATCACGGCCCCACCATCTCAAAACAAAGCATTGGACCCCATCCGGTTCGACGAAACAAAGACCTCCGCAGAGGAATACCACAGGCTCGTTGAGCAAATCGGCCAATTCTTCAAGTTCGCCGAATCCCTCCAGATCTTCCTCAGCAGAGAGCAGCAAAAGGCCGGGGAGGTCCTCTACAAGAAAGCCCTCGCCACACAAACAGCACCACCAGCCCCGGCGGCCGCTGCTCCTGCCGCCGGTACGCAGCCGGAGTCTCCAGAGTCGGACTACGATGAAGATAACCCGCTGAAAACCTCCGGGCTGGCAAGACCCTCACGGAGAAGCTACAAGCGGCCAAACATCCCCGCCCCGACACGCGACGACCGGACCAAGGCGCAGTTGGTGGAGGAGTACAACCTGAGCTACCTGACCCAGCCCACCCAGTTTATGCGGTTCAGGCCCCTCGGGGGTGATGACGAGGACGATCTGGCGGTCGTGAATGACCTGATCACGAGGAACGTTGGCAAGTATGGTGCGGAGGTTGACCTTGATGCTCCTGCTGCTCCTGCTGCTGCTGCTACTGGCGGCTCTAGAAGACGCAGTAGGAACCGTGCCGCGGCAGCAGTCTCGACTACGGCCAGGTTGAGTACGGCTCACACCTCACCGCCGCCGCAGTCTCCCCAGCCTGTAAAGACCCCGGTGGTTCGCTTTGCGAGGCAGCCAAGTGGGCCGAGTGCGCCCGCCTCAGCTCACATTGGCACTCCAAAGAAGTCGGCTTTGAAGGCAGCCTCGCCACGGCAGTTTGTGCAAGACGTAGATGATGAGGAGGAGGAGGAGGACGAAGAAGGGGAGGGTATTATTGTGGAGCATGAAGATGCCGATGAGGAAGAAGACATTGCTGAGGAAGATGGGGAAGAGGGTGATTCAGACGGTGAAGGCGAAGAAGGAGAGGGGCATGGAGAGGAGCCTGAGGCTGAATACGAGGAAGAGGAAGGAGGCGAGGAGGGTGAAGACGAGGTGGAGGAGGATGAGGGTGAGGAATATGAGGAGGAGGAGGAGGAGGAGGAGGAGGAGGAGGAGGAGGAACAACAAGATGCAGAAGAAGAAAAGGAACTCCCATACCAAGCTCCCAGCAAACGCACACCCTCCCACGCAACCACCGCTTCAAGGCTCTCTGCCCACAAGAACATCGACAGCTGGAAACGTCCTAAACCCCAAGCACACACAGCCGAGGAGAGCGATAAGCCCCAAGATCTTGCTGGATCCTACATTCAAGCACCGCAGGATACCAAACATGATGAAGAAAGTCACGATACAGCAGAGCAAGGCAAGTCATAACCCCCTAAATTTGAAGCACACCTTCATCTTTGCCCCATAAATTGAAAAATTCAAACTAACATCCCACCCACCCCTCTAGAGCAACAACGCCACGACTCCCCGGCCAGTACCACCTCCACCACCAGCTCCGTCTTCGACTCCCTGGGCACCCCGACCCCCATCCGCCGGTCCAAAAGCCTCGGAGGGCAAGCAGCAAAGCCCGGTAGTAGCCAAACCCGCAAGAGAAGCTCGTCTCTTGTGTCTGGGTATGCAGCAAAGGCGCCGTCTACAGCCAAGAAGCAGAAGACTCGTAATGAGGAGGAGGAGGAGGAGGAGGAGGAGAAGGGAGATGAGAGTGATGCGGGGGGTGTAGATCAGGGTGGGGATGATGAGGAGATGAGTGATTATGTCGAGGTTGCTGCGTCGCCACCACCACCACCACCACCACCGCAACAAAAGACGCCAAAGTCTGTGAAGAAGGATGCGAGGAAGGAGAGGAAGTCTGCTGGGGGGCGTTGAAAATTGGAATAGGATGGGGAAGGAAAGAGAGAGAGAGAGAGAGAGATGAAAGAGGAAGGCTATGTAGATTGTTCGTTGTTGTTGTTCTTGAGCTTTCACATGGGGAAATAATTTCGCTTTCTAAATTTAAAGCTACAGTTCCTATGGACATGATTTATTTCTTGAAACTTCTAAAACATTATATTGGAATAACTCTTTGTACTTAGGTGCCATTGTCGGAATTTTTTTCCAGATTATGTCAAAATGAAGGGCGCAGTGCACTGTCGTCGAATGTAGCTTCCCCCTCAACTTTATAGTGAGCCGAGGTCCCAAACCCTCAACGAATGCCGATCGATATGCCTATCTACGTCTTCCCAATAATTAATATTCACAGTGGCTGCGCTGTGCTATATGTGAGACTGTAAAGAGAGATGGCCATGGTAGCATGTTAAAACCCGAGAACGAAATTCAAAGCTTTCTCTGGGTTTTTCTATCTTAGGCGAGCTGAACGGTATATGGTATACCGTATACGTACTGGTGACACTGTAGCTTAGTTATTGCTATTTCTACTTACTTAATTAGGTACTTTTTTTTTTTACATGTATTGTACTTGGGGTATAATTTACAAATTTACAAATATATATCGATATCGCGATCTTCAATATTAATCCTAAGCTTAAGATTCAATAAATTGCCTTGAAATGCAAGATATCGATGTTGGTACATAAGCATATACTCGGATTTCAATTACGTTTGGTGGGGTCTTTGCGATCTACCTGGATGACGGAATGTCTTTAGTAGAGAGGGAATATACACACATTGCTACAATTATACGTACTTAGTACTTCGTGAAGCATATATATAGGTAGGTAGCAATCTGGATGAGGGAGGTAGGTATTCATGGTCACGGGGGCCCGGGAGGCTTGGACAAATCCTAGGGCTACCCGATCGCGATTGGGAAGCATTTCACATAAGTAATGCTGTTCCTACATCGTAAACAAGTATGTGATTTACTAACTACCACTAACTACGCTACGGCTTCAGTTGTACAGACAGACATGTGAAAGTTCCTTGATTTTGAATCTGATCCATCCATACTAGTTCAATGAAAAAATACTACTCGCGCATGCACTTCCTTCGAATCTTTGAATTCCCTTCTTCAAACTGCTGTAATTTCTTTCTCCAATATGCCAGCACCCAAATTCCGCATGATGGCCACTTGACCACTACATCAAACCCCTAAACAGCACGGGCACGTCTCGATGTGGGTGCTGCCCGAGTCGTTGTTGCTGGTGCTGGTGATGGTGCTGGTGATGGTGCTGGTGCTGGTGCCCGACCTGTCCGAGTCGTCGTAGCTGCCGTTGTTGCCGCTGCCGGAGCTGCCCGACGTCCCTGTACATGTACCCACTTGTCAGCCGCTGCAAGTATAAAAAAGATCAAAAAATCATAACACCCAACTTACCGTGGGCGCCGGAATCGGATCCTCTTCATAAATCCCAATCTTCTTCTCAATCGTGACCCGCGTCTGTTTGATAACCTCCGCCATGGTTCTCCTGACATGGCGCCGGCGGATCCGTGCATTCTCCGCCTCAACCTCTTCAACCCATGTCGGAAGTGGCAGAAGAACTCGCACGCCCATGATACCATCGCTCTTTGCATCATTAGGCGCGATGTAACCAAACTGTGCTGCCACTCGCAGCCAGAAATTGGTCACGTCAGTCTCGAACAGTATGGCATTGCCGGTCGTTTTGGTTAGCTCCACAAGGGCAAGCTCGTCGCCCATCGTATCCACGATCAAAGACAAATTCGTCCGAATGACGTGCAGCAGGTAGAAATTATGCGCAAGCACAGTGTAGATTGCTGGGGCAATTTCCGGGGTTTTTTCTGTATCCTCAGCGGCTGTTTGGAGGAGTCGTGCGACATCAGAGGATGAGCGAATTGTCCGCTCTTCCAGTGTGTGGGCATCATCCAAGCTGCGAAACTCAAGAACGGTATCTTCCGCAGCTGGTTGTGTGAAAACGTCGAAATCATTGTTGATGAGCGCTTGAGTAAGGGTATTGAGCCACCCTGAGAGCGCGGCGTCGTTGTTGTCGAATTCACACACCCTAATGAGATATTGTGCTTTTGCGTCAGCCTTTGCTCATTCGAACGCTCTACAGAGTTCCCAAAATGTTGGTTTACTATACCTGGTAAGATATTGTGCTCTTGCGTAGGTCTTTGCCATTCGAACGCTGTCTGCAGTGTTTCCACCATGTTGTTTCACGATGTAATCCCCCAGTGTCCAATCAAACCCGTGTAGTATTTCAGATCCAGTGAGGTGTTGCCGCCAGAGTCTAAAGGGGTCTATTGGCTTTTGATAGTCTTTTTTGCTGCTGAAAGCGATCCCAGGAATGGGTCTGCCAGACACGCTGGTTTTTGGAGTATTAATAGGGTCAAACTTTAGGTGATTTCCAGCAAATACCTCCGTGTAGTCATTTGCTTCAGAAATGGGAATAAAACCAGAAGCCTTGTAATACTTGTCCAAATTAACATAAAGGCGATCCACCATCTTCAACAGCTGTTCATTCTGAGAAAGAAGTGGTAAAACAGTAACAAGTTTCTCCAGATTAACAACCCAGTAAATCTGTAGCATTCCCCAGAAATGTGAATGTGTGATACTCTGTGGAAACCGCTTTTTTGAAGTGTGAATATGCAAATCCTTTGGCAAATCAAAGTCACCCAGATGACAGAAGAATGGGTAGGTGTAAGGGGTTTTCTCATTTGACCCCTGCTTTTGTGCCTGTAACGCCTCATACGCCTCCTGCCCTCTCCCACCAAGAATGATTTCTGGGTCATGGATCTCTTGCAGCTGAAGCATGTAAAAGTTGTGGACCTGGCGCAAAGGATGGCCGTAACGAAGAATGCCGTATTCCTGTTCCCATAGGCGAGAGTAATAGATATTCGATAACACTGACTGGAGTGTTTCTGCGGCTACCCTATATGCATCTATTAGATATGATACCCTGGAGAGTTTCTGTGCACGTGGCTAACCTACCTATATGCCCTGCGGCTGGTTGTCGAGTCAAGATTGAGAGTGAGGTACTCGGTATCCTGCGTTGCAAGATACTTGATGAATTGGCGAACTTCGACCCACGTGAGAGAGAGTGCTTTGAGCTGCGCAGGCGTGAGACCTGCAGCCTCTGAAACGACTTTGAGAGTGTCGAGATTGTCGCGGGTGACGGGATAGAATTGAGCGAAGCTGGGAGGCGGAGGGGGCTCTTCAGATCTATTTTGACGAGTGCGCCTGGCGCTGCTGGTGGACGCACTCATGTCTGCTGGGGGGGGTAGCGTTTACTTGAATTTATCGGGGCCTTGGAGTTCGAAGGACCGGTTTCTGTGCGGTGTAAAACGTATCGTGAGTGACGGCGGGAATGTAGGTGTGAAGTTTTGTAGCGTTGGTTGCCGAGCAAGTGGCAGTGGGTAGGAATAATGGAAGTGGTACTTGGCTCGCTCGCTGGCTTGAATGTATCAGGGCCCTGGACCTCGAAGGTTTCTGTGTGCTGTCCACTTATCGTGAGTGATGGCGGGAATGTCGGTGTGAGGGTTTGTTGCGTTGCCGGGCTAGTGAAAGTCGGCCTCGCTCGCTGTTATCCGCGGTATTCTCTTCAGATCCGTGATGAACTTTGGGGACTGGTAAGATTTCTGCGGTGGGTGATTCATAGACTGGGAGTTGGGCACTCGGGGTACTGCACATGGAGTGGTGCTGTGTTTTTTCTTTGTGTGCAGTTGGGGTGTGGCACGGTGACTTTGACTTTGTTCTCCGTGGCCCTTTGTTCCATGGATCTGTTGATCTGGGCTTTGTCCAATCAGAGGTTTCTAACCAGGTGTAGTTAGGCAACTCGGGTGCAGTTCCGAATCGGGTAGGCGCTGGATGACTACCGGATGTGGAACCAGACTGCCGGATGTGGCTAGACCCATGACTTTTCACGGGTACATCAAGTACGGAGTACCTAGAAGGTACATCTTGTAGGCACGAGACTACATCACAACCAGCTAGACTACATCTTCTATCCGGGAGGGTTGAGCTCAGATCAATAACACCTGGCACACGCAGGTCAAGTCTGGGCACGAGAACAGGTAAAACCTCTAAAATGCCATCTGGTATACGTGCGTTTTATCAAAAATGCTATGTAAGAATGCCCCTCTTTCCGATTCTCCATGGCTACCATGGCCATAGTCTTATGCATGATGATGAGCACTCAAATCAAAGAAGTATGAAATAGGAGTCCCGCCCCCAGCCTCGATCCTAGCCTCGTCCCCCACGATCCCACCCTCATTACCCCAATCGAAGTCAAGTAATGTTGGTACTTGTAACTGTATAAATCTCACCATCATCGTTAATATTCGTCAAGACCACATATTCAATGGTATGAACAGTCGTCTCTTCCTTCTCCTCCTCTACCACATCAGCTGCATCTTCCTCGTCCTCCTCCGCCTCACTACCCCCGTGCCTGTTTGCGTCACGCCACATTGACTCCCACTCCCGATCCATCAGACGCTCATACTCAATAGCGGAGCGAACGCCATTCGCTCCATAGAGCTCATTCTTCTGATGCGCAAGCCTCCCACTACCGAAAATCATGCCCTCGTCTATCGAGCGATGGGGCCCGAAATATCCTCGTAGGGTTTCTTTATCGGCAAGTGATGCCATCCAAGTTAGATCCATCTGTCCATAACGCAGGTTCCAGAGCCAGGATGTTGCAAGCCAGAAGTTGTAGAGCACTGCTAGGGCGATGAAGGGGAGAACTACGCAGTACCATGTCCATGTTTCGAAGGATTTCATTCTACGGTAGATTGAGCTCTGTTTCCACACTAGTCGGTATTTGATGGTGTTGGGAGTGCGCAGACCTCTGTTTCCTTTTCTGCGGCCTCGAACTATTGAGGGTGATGAATCGGTAGATGGGAGATGGTAGGAGTTGGAGTATATTATCCTTGGGGGGTAGGGCACTCCTGGACTACGATAGGTGGTTTTTCCGAGGCGTGAACCAGTGGAGGGAGTGAAGGTGCCTGGTGTTCCGGCACCAAATCCCCGGAGCTCTGGCTGCCTTACATTACCGTCATCTGAAAAGTCTTCAACGTCGTAAAAAAAAGGTTGGAAGCGTGCGCGGTTGCTGGCACGGCGCTGGCCGGCGTCTGCATCCACGTCAACTGCCCTCTCTTTCCCTTTGCCTTCGTTCGCCGGGACGTCGGCAATGAGACGGACAAATTGCTGTTGGACAGGGGAAGGCTCCTCATCGAACGGCCCCCCACTGAGCAACTCCCCATCCGACTCGGGCGGCGTACTTTCACGAGGGCCGGCGGGCATGATGGACTTGCGCGCTTGTTTGCCCCCTCCGTGCGTGTGAGGCCGAGGCAGGTCTGGGAACAATTGCGATATGTCGTGGATGCTGGATGGTGTCAATGGCCTGGCGCGGAACTCGGGCGGCAGCTGGCTCTCGGGCCGAGCGCCGGCGCCCTCATGTCGGCGCCTATTCCGGGGCGGGGCCGAGCGGAGCGGAAGCACGCCCAGCGGCGTCGCGAACACGGGCTGCCGCCGGAGGTTGTTTCGCCACGCGCGCAGCTCGTCCTCCCAGACAAGGCAGAATGCGCGGATGCCCGGGGTGATCTCGGCCGGGTTCATGGGGCCTAGCAGCTCGCGGAGTCTCCGCCGAAACTTCTGCTCCTTGTTGGACATGGACACCTCCGGCTCCGGGCCATGGAGGAGAGGGAAGCGGCTGCAGAGAATGGTTCTAATGCGGTGGCCGGCCTGGCGCGTAAGCCACAGCAACAACGAATACAAACACGGAGCCATCAATGAGACTACATCGGATCTGCAGTGCCCTCGGACAGAAGTTGGGACTCACAAGCTCTCTCTCCACTCCTCTAGCTCTCGGTGCATGCCGAAATTCAGCATGCGTTCCTGCACAGGCTGAGGTAGTGGTATGTAATGCTGGTCAAGCTTTGCCAAGAAGTCATCCTCGTCCTCTTTTGAAAGGCGTGCTTCTGGTGGATAGTAACGAGGAATCAGCAGCTTATAGAGACGCAGAACATAGGCCGGAATGCCCTCGGTTGGTGGAGAGTCCGTCGGGTCCCTTGGAGGTTCAGTCATCTTTGTATAAACTTGAAAACTAGATCTTTTCAATATGAATCGGACTGGGATTTCACTGATGATAAAATATGGTGGGCTTGTTTTCGTGTCGATGGGATGAGTATTTCGGCAGTTAGTGGTTGTTTGATGAACGGTTTTTTTATTTATCTAAATTCAATTTCCGCTCGATTGATGACAGCTTGAAATGAACAGTAAATCCGAACAAGGACGAATTTAATATTACTCGGTAGCGAAGCAGGAGAAAAGACTTCGAAGTCTGGTAGTACTTTGGTTTTTTCGTGCCTCGATATTCTTTGTTTGGCAAGCGTTCCAACCACACCCTTTTCATGTCACGGACACAGCGCCACTATTCTCTGTTGAAATCCTTTGTCCTTGCAGCCTTGTATATGGCTTTACTGGCGCACCAGTATGGCGTACCTACCCTCTTTGTGTGGCTCACACCAAGTTGGAAGATCGTTCCCAGCTGGCCTTGGACCCCGATGAGATTGAAGTGGTGGGTCCTCGAATAATTCTGTAAATTTAGTGTCCCCGCTACAAGGCGTAGGCTTGCCCACCAAGAGGGCAATGCCGAAATGCAACCTTATGCCAACCAATCCTGCCACAGGGCTTCTTTATCTACATATACGAAGCGGGGGTGGAAGCCTGGGGACGAAGCTGAGATGGTGGCTTTGAAGCTTAAGTGCAGGGCTTGTTCTAAGGAAATAGTGTTTTGACATGAGCTCAGGTGGTTCCTCATTACAAAGGAAACGTCGTTACTAGTCTGCATTGTGTAAAGTATATTTCCGTTGTGTTACCCATTTGACATTACTTGATGCTTGCTTTCTGGCTTTACTTGGATCTCTTAAATACTAAGCGTTTTTCTAAACAACCTACAGCTCAGCTCCGTCATTCCTTTTACAAAAATTCTAAGGGATGCAATCTAAGTTACCAACACCCGAAGGCTAACTTGGAAAAAAAACCTAGCCTCGACTCAGGCGTTGAGAACCTTGGGGTTCCGTACGTATATCTACTTAGGTAGGTTTGCGGACCGGTATGCGTATAGTATGGTATTATGCTCGAGAGAGGTTTCGAGGTCAAAATACCCACTCTAACATAGGTCACGAAAATGCGTAGATATCCACCTCTCTCATTGACTTAGATACGCATACCTTAATGACCTCGCAGCACTAACGTAATAAAAAAAAGAAGAAATTTTATGATCATGATTACCAGCCCAGTAGTACACCGTTTTTTCTGCTTTTTTTGTGGATGGGGGAGGGGGAAGCTCGAGGGAGGGCTCGTTGTGGATGCATATATGATGGGTGCAGAGTTTTAAAGAGGACTGAGTTTTAAATATAGATCTAGGTGTATACTCGATACTCTAGACAAGGAGAATTTCAGTGATGATATTTCATGCAATATGGCAATTTAAGATATAATGTGGCTGTATACTGGGCGCTATACAGCTCCGTATGTATGAAGAGTCCTCGGAATTCAATGGGTATCTACCTAGTGGTCACCTTACAAGCCGGCGTATTCCACATTCTCACATTCTAATAAGCTTGAAGGAACGTTTTGGGAGAGAAACATAAGTTACTTGGGAATTCAAGAACGCCGGTGTCTTCCGCCGCTGGGCTTGTGAAAACGTTGGAATCATTGTTGATAAGGTGTCAAAATATTGTGCTTTTGCTTAAATATTTGCTTTTCGAACGCTGTCTGCAGAGTTTCCAGCGTGCTGTTTCACTTGTGGTATTGAAGATTTGGTGAGGTGTTGCAGCCAGAGACTAAAGGGGCCAATTGGCTATTGTTAGTCTTTTTTGCTGTTGAAAGTGATATCAGGAATGGGTTTGCCAGACACGGTGGTCTTTTGGATGTCAATAGGGTCAAACTTTATATAATTTCCAGTTAATACATCCGTGTAGTTATTTGCTTCAGAAAGGAGAATGTCCCCAGAACCCTTGTAATATTTGTCCAAATTAACATAAAGGCGATCCACCATCTTCAACAGCTGTTCATCCTCTGCAAGTTGTAGTAATGTGGCCAACAGTTTCTCCAGATTAACAATCCAGTAAATCTGTAGCTTTCCCCAGAAATGTGAATATGTTATACTTTGTGGAAATCGCTTTGTTGAAGTTTTAATTTGCAAATCTTTCGGCACATCAAATTCACCTAGATGACAGAAGAATGGATAGATGTAAGTAGTTTTCACATTCAAATGCTTCTTTTGTGCCTTTAACTCCTCATAAGCCTCCTGCCCTCTTCTACCAAGAATAATTTGTGGGTCATGTATCTATTGCAACTGAAGCATGTAGAGGTTGCGAACCTGGCGCGAAGGGTGGCCATAACGCCATAGACGAGAGTAATAGATATTTGATATAATTCCTTGGAGTGTCTCTATGTATGTGCCCTACGGCCAGTTCTCACGTAGAGTACTCAGTATCCTGCTCTGCAAGATACTTGATCAATTATCGAATCCGACTCAGGAAAGTGAGAGTACTTTAAGCTGAAAAGCCGTGAGACCGGCAGCCAGTATCAAAATGTTTGAGAGTGGCAGGATAGAATTGAGCAATACTGGTGGGAGACGTCGGGTTCTCTTCAGACCTTTTTTGACAAGTGCGCCTGATGCTGCTGGTAGATGCACGCACGTTGAAATGGCAAATATGTCTGCTGTGGTCGAAATTCTCTTGAAGGTATCAGAGCCTTGGACTTCTAAGGTTTCTGTATGATATACACCAAGTTACTTGGGTATCTAGAACGGAAGAAAGAGAGGTATGGTTGGTTTACAACTACGAGCCCGGGTTCCCAGGGATGGCACCCCATATACACGGACGGCTCCCGAATGCAGGTTGAACTGAAGCCCAGCGGGGCCCCCATCCCCGGATGGACCCAAGGAGCTGCGCATGGGATGGGGCATCTACCACAGCAGAGGTGCTATAGTAAGGCACATGGAACACAACTACAGCGGCCTAGATGCTGAACTCAGAGCTATCGCAGCAGCCCTTCGCCTCCCCATCTCCGGCAACCTCAGACTCGTGCTTACCGACTGTCAAGCAGCCATACACGTGATAGAGGGACTAGCTGCCGAATGCAGCCAACATATGGGAGCACGACATCAGGACATAACTCGCAGGCCATCACAGGCAACGACGGGGCGGATCGGGAAGCAAAACGAGGAACAAGATTGACGCAGAGGCCGGACATCATCTCATGAGCTCAGCGGATGGTATCTGCAATAGGAGAGGAATCACCCAGATCCGCAAGCAACACAGAGGCCCATGGCAGACGCAATGAGAGATCGGGGGCAGGGGCAGCAGGAGGGGCGAGCGGACAAGATGAGAGGGAGGGAGGAGGAGAGGAGAGGGCAAGGAGGGGTGAAAGGAGCAGGAGGCTCATGTATTTATTTCTTATTTTAGTGTTCCTTAGTTTATCCTAGTTTATTTTAGTTCAGACGCAGGGCGCAAGCGGGAATAGAATTCCAAAAAAAAAAAAAAAATTCATTCCACAACATGGATGTAACGGAAGATATCAGCACAAGCGCTCTCGACTCTACTGCGGCATATTTGAAAGGATTCAACTTTCTCCCAGGTGTCTTAAACTCTATGTTATCGTTCTGTTGAACTTAGGTACTTTTTGACTTTTGGAAGACCGGGCTATCACGGGACTGCTTTTTGACATGGAGGCGTTGACAACAATACTAACCACAACAACGCCACACCCGTGTAGCCTGCTATGGCTTAATATTGTTGCTCCCAACGACATTCCCGAATTAGGAAGTTCTCCTCTCGGGCAACATGTCGACACTCAGCAGGCCAACCTACAAAGACGGCCACGATCCTTGGCTTTGAACACTTTTACTCGAAGCATTTCAATATCCAGCGTTCTTGCACAGCACAAAGGTAATTCTTGGAATTCTTTGTGAGGCGAAATAGGGCCAGATTGAATTGAATGATCGTGAGATGAAGCCTCGTGGTGCAACGTTGGAAACATGAATACCGAGTCTACAACATGGTTAGACTACAAAGACATACCTTGTCACCTCTACTTTCCCTCGAATCAGTCTACCCCCTAAAGATTACATGCACGAATCAACCTGGTACCTGGAGATGGCCAGCCGCCCGGCTCTTGGAGTTCCTGGATTTTCATTTGGACTGGAAATAGGGTGGAATCAGGTAGAGGGAGGGGGTCCCTGGACTTAACGTTTGATTGAATTTTCTGGGGGGGGCCTAGCTAGAGTACCCAGAATATAGCACATGGAGGAGATATAGTACGAGCTACCTACATATGGCCTCCTCCTATAGCTACCAGGTATGTACCTCCTCATCCGGACCTCCTCTTTCACTGCACCGGCACCATATATTCTACTTTCTTTCACTTTCTAGAAGTCTAGTACAATTCGGATACTGAGGTACTTGCTTAGATTATATATAGTTACTTGGCTTTTAACAATCAACATCTCGCTACCCCGGAGTAGTCTCGTGCGCAGCCCCTCGTGATGTTGGGTCCATAGACAAGACGTGCAGCCAGCCACAGAGACATACTGGCGAGAATATATCCTTTGGTGTTTGCTTATTTTTCTTGTGTATCCATCCCATCACAAAGCTCGGGCAAGCTTTGCACTTATGCCCTGTCTGTATATGCTCTTGAACAAGCTTCCCCCCCAGGCCTCCACTAAGGATCCAAGCCATGCTCTGCCGGCATGCCTCCTCCTCCTCCTCCCACTTCCGCCTTGTTTTTGAAGTGAGTGAGGACCAACCTAGGTGTTGTCTTTAACTATCTCGACTTTCTTTCTTCATTTCTTTCTTCCACTTCTATGGAATGCCCCTCTCGTTTGTGGAGCAAGCATGTGAGCTGGAACTTCCTTTGACTTCTTTGGCATTTGGCGGTACGAAGCTACTCACTACCTCTACCACCACTACCTCTCCCTCCTCCAACCAACAACGCCGAGGACCCCCATGAGCTGTAAATTTGGGGTAAGCGTAAACTCCACGAACTTCCAGATATGGACGGGAGTTGGTGTGTTTGTGTGTAGGGATAGGGGGAAAGTGATGCCCCCAGATCTCGATATAAAACCACCCCAGATCCCCACATTGATACCTACCCTCCCTCCCTCTCTCTCTCTCCGTAGAGAAGCCTCCCTCCCTCGACTCGACTCGATTACCCCCCGAGCTCAGCTCCCTCGCAGTCAAGTCTTCAACTGTCTCCCCTCGGTGGCAGCTCCTCTTTCTCTCCCTCCCTCATCCCCAAACTTCCCTTCTCAAACCAACCAACCTACTCCTCAACCCCCCACCCCCCCAATCACCAACCATGATGCTCCCCGCCCTCCCCAACCTCACCTACCTCCTCACCCTCCTCACCCTCGCCAGCGCCTCCGTGGTCCCCATCGTCGCCCGCGAAGGCGACCATCCCGCCGCCCTCCGCCGCGAAGACGTCCCCCGCAGCCCCGGGCCCGGCTTCGATCCCTCCCGCACGCTCAACCCCATCATCGACAAGATCGTGAACTACAGCCCCCCCAGCAAGCGGGAGCCTCGGCCATGGAGCGAAGACAAGTTGGGCAAGAGACAGCTGACGGAGCCGGACTGGAGCGATGTCATCAGCTACCAGAGCGATTACTTGGGGTTCATTGGCCAGAATCTGGCCGTGGTGACGAATCCGGGGGTGAGTTTGATTGATTGATTGAGTTCTTTCCCTGGGGTTTTTTTTTTATTTGATAATAATAATAACTGTGGTGTGGTGGTAGTTCCGCGCAATCTGCCCAGAAGCAATCGCCGCCCTGGAAACCTGCACCCAGGATCTCAGTGACCCGTGCGAGCCGGAGCGTGTCGATCTCGAGTGGTGCTTCGTTAACCGGTACGTCCCCTCCCTCTCTCCCTGCCCCCCCACCCCAAATTAACCCCCCCCCCGAAAAAAAAGGAAAAAAAAGGAAGAAAAAAACTAATATTCATTTCACAGCATGATGTGGTGCGGCTCCGAGTGGTGGGACATCTCCGTCGTCTGCTTCATGTCAACCCCCACGGACTGCGAATCGGTCCTCCACAACATGTGGGAGTGCAGGGGTTACTGCGACCCCCTCGACCCGGTCCCAAGTGGGTGGGCCGATCCATAAATGGGTAGTAGAGACGGCTAAGACGACGACGATGACGACGGCGGCGGTGACGGTGACGGTGGGCAGATTTAAAAAAACTACAGAGATGGAAAATGTGGATGGATATATATCAAACAGCTTGGCTTCTTCTCTTTTTCTTCTTTTTCTTTTTTCCTATGAATTCCACCACCTCCCTCCCTCTTACCTCTCCTTCCTTTCCTTTCTTTTTCATTCTCTGTCCCAACCTCTAGCTACTTACCTCTGGAGAGATCCAGAGAAAAGCGTGGGGGGAGGGGGGGGGATGTTATCTGCTGCACGGTTAACATCATCCTTCGGGACAATTGGAAAAAGGCAAAGGGAGAAAGAGGAGAGGGGTGTATAGGTGTATAGGTGTATAGGTTTTTTTACTTTTTCTTTCTTCTTCTTATATTTGGGATATATCCGAGGGATCCGGATCAGATGGGATGGAAATATGTATGTCACCTAAAGTATGTATAAAGTATGTATGTATGATAAAAATTGTATGTATTGCACTATGTGTATGTGTATGTGGATTGGGAAATTTAAAGTCAATCGATGGTTATATGCATCATATGCATGGTAAAGGCCGGTTTTTTTTTTTCAAACTTCGTCAAAATTGAAAGTGATATCGATCATGCGTATGTGATTATTGCCGGGGAAAAAGAATGGTAGAATTGCATTTTATTTTTCTTTGTTGACAAATATGCCCAGGAGCTGCAAGCACAGCGAGCGGAGCAAATGGGGTATATATGGTGGGACCGAAAAAAGGGACCATTAAAGATGTGTAATTACAGGTTAGGCAACAATATATTGACAAGTCGAGCTTTTGGTGATGTGCTAAAGTGACGAAGTCTGTTGCTGCATCACTGTGATCCCAAGCAGGGCGTTAAGTGACCCAATCATGATATCCTACTTCTACGAGGCCAACGTGGCCATCCTCAATTGCTTTTATAGGAACCCAGGCATACTTTTGGTTGCGGTTGGAGTCTTCTTGGTATCTCAATCTCGTTTCCGCATGCAATGAATGAGCTGGGAATCCCATGCATGCACAAACGCAAGATAATGATGGCCCCCATAGTACAGAGTACTCGTTGCCCTATTTGCATTTCTCAGCAAATTCAGGGAATATGCATCAGCAATAAAAAAGTGCCGTTGTAAGGCCTGGTGGTGCATTATAGGGGAGAGCTCTGATATTACCGTTATACCTTTATAAGGCACGGGATGCAAGAATTTCCGTTATAAGGCATCGGATGTGGCAATCTCCATTCCGACGGTTTCAAAGCTGGATCCAATGATATGAGGCAGCACAACGCTGGATCCGACATTATAAGGGAGGAAGATTACCCTTCCTGTGTTGTACATCGCCGAATGCCGAATCCACCCCCAAATCCAAATCCACCACTGAATCCACCGCCTAATTCACCGCCAAATCCATAGCCAAATCCACCGTCAAATCCACAACCAAATGTACTACTTTGGGTAATAAACAAGGCCTCGACACTCACTCCGTAAGGCTTTTGCCAGCCACTCTCACGGAGGGACTTCACTGCGAGATTTATTAGTGTGACTTGATGTGGAGGATCTCTGAGTTCAATTCCCAAGTAAGGCATTTTTATTTTTTTGGCCAAGAGCTCCTGGGGTTCATTCGCCGCGAAGTCGCGGATACCTGTATATGGAAATAAAATTCAACGGGCCACAATATCATACTACATAATTATAATAGGATCATGAAAATTATGATCGTACAATCTTAAACCTCCTCTAAGATGTGACTCGAGATCTGTTCTGATCAAGAGATCGACAATTACGACACACACGCAATGGTTGGATATAAACCATGATCGTATTCCCAAAAAGTCACACCCATGGCCATACACCCATCACCCAGATCTATGATAAATAAGTTAATGTGTATTCAAAGTACGTATACAGCCTCTACCTATACCCAAGTTATAAGTCACACCTAAAATACATCAAAAACCCAGATATCCTTTCACTTCTCACAAAAATGTACAAACTAAACACACACACATACTTAGGTAATTTAAGAAGAAAATAAAATAAAAGCCCTATTCAGCCGAGAAATATCCTGCGGCATAAGACGGATCTAAGAAGGTAAAGGTGGGAAATATAGAACAATTTAGCTATGCCAACATCTTCGAGCCATTCTTTCTTTCTTTCTTTCTTTTTCTTTTCTGCTGCTGTTGATATTTTCCGTCTCCACATGCGCATGGCCATATACTTGACTCTCTCTTCTCTGAAGGGGGGAGGTTTTGATGATGGTGGTGATGATGATACAGGTGTAAGGATTTAAAACCGCCCTAATCCCAGGTTCTTATACGGAGGAGGATACTTTGACGGGTTGTATTTCATGGGTGAAATGTAATATCTCAGCCCCACATCCTCAGCCTCTGACTCTTCCTCATCCTCATCTTCATCCTCATCTTCATCCTCATCCTCTTCATCGTACTCGTAGGTCCCAGCATGCGTCTGGTATCGGGGGGGGTCCTCGACGAGGTAAACTTGACGGCTTGGAACGGCCTCATACGCAACGGGCCGTCCGCCAATGGTTTTGGCGATGAGGGCTCGCCCTTTGCCCTTGGCGGCACCACCTCTCCCTCCTCTTCCGCCTCCCCTTCCACCACGCTTGGCGGGTGGAGCGGCGGGCCTGCGTGCAGGTGCAGCCCGCTTCCTGGCGCGTGCCTCTTCTTCCTCATCGTCTTCATCCCCACCGTCTTCTTCCTCTTCGTCTTCTTCTTCTTCCGCGATTTCAGGTAGCCTTGCTCGTTTCCTACCTGCCGCTGCCGCTGGTCTCGCCCTTGCCGGAGCGCCCTCGCCATCCGACATGCTTCGGGTCACCCGGCGCGGGGTGTCGACAACAAGCACTATCCGCTTTCTCTTGCGCTCGGGCTTGGGCTTGGGCGCGAGGGGCTCGTCTCTCCAGAACCTCGGCGGCGAAAGCAGCTCATGCCCGTCGGGATCGGTAACCCACCCGCCGCCTTCGTCCAGCGGGACGATCTTGCCGTAGACATCGCGATACGCCATGCGCGCCATGCGCGAGGCGTATCGGCGCGCACTCTCCCGCGGCAGGCGCGCGGGGCGCTCCTCGAGAATCAGGTGCTCCGGGATGTCCGCGGGCGGCCTCGGGCCCGCGGCGCGCCGCTGCTCGGCCTTGGAGAGCGGCTTGGGCTTGCGCTCGCGGGGCGCGCGCGGCTCGGGGGTCCTGGGGGCCGGCGCCTTCCCTTTGCCTTTTGCGGGGGCGGCTTTTGCCCGCCCAGCGGCCGCGCCTCCCTTTGCCGCGGCGCCCCCTCTTGCGGCCCGTGGTGGTGGTGGGGTGGCAGGAGCAGCCGCTCTCCGCCCACGCCTTGGTGGGGCAGGGGCAGGCGATGGGGAGTCGGAAAGACGAGGAAGAGCCGGAGGAGCCCGCCCACGCCGTGCAGGCCTTGGGGCAGGCGATGGGGAGGCGGGGAGGGGAGGAGGGGGCGCCGGTGGAGCCCGCCCACGCCGCCGTGCGGGCCGTGGGGCAGGTTCCGGTGATGGGGAGGGAGACTGGGGCGGAGGGGTAGGTGGAGCCCGCCCACGCCGCCTAGCCCTCGGGGCAGGAGGTGATCCGGCAGCAGCATAAGCAGCACCCCTCGCAACCCTTGGGGCAGGCGCCGCCGCTTTCGCCCCACGCCGTCTAGGTGCAGGAATGGGCTCAGGATCCTCTTCTTCCTCCTCCTCCTCCTCCACCTCCTCTTCCTCATCTTCATATATCACAAACCCGGGTCCAGCTCCCCCCTTTGCATCATCTTCCTCCTCTCCTTCGTCGTATTCCTCCACTGCTTTCGCTGGTTCAGCTTCTGCCTCCTCCTCCTCCTCCTCCTCCTCCTCCTCCTCATATTCCTCTTCTTCTTCTGCAGGAGGTGCAGCAGCAGCAGCAGCAGGTTCATAATCCTCGTCCTCGTATGGCTCGTCATCATCGTAGACTTCCCCTCCCTCTTCCTCTTCCTCGTATTCTTCTTCATATTCCTCCTCTCTATCAGCCATTGCGTGTATCCGTGATGGCTTTCTCTTTAAACTGGGCTATTACTATCTCTCGCTTCCGCGATTCGTGGAGCGGCAGGGTGGGTGGGTGTTATCACACTATTCGAAGGGATATATAAGGTGGATAAAGATTGCGTCCTTGAACAGTACCGCCGATATAATGATTTCGACTGGGAATCCTGAGAGAGAAAAGTACAAGACAACAGCTCGGATCGGAGGGGGGGGGGGGATAAGGGGATAAGTGAGGGCGGAAGAAGATATATACCCTCTGTCAGAAGTCCTTCTATGAAGAAATAACCATTCCATTGTTGCAAAACAATGGCACTCGGAATGTGTGGGAGTTTTTTTTGGGGGGCTGTTGTGCAAGTGGTGGAGGGTGCGGAGGAAAGCTGACTAGTGCGGGATTGTGTCGAATACAAAGAGAAAATTGGGTCGATTACAAAGAGAAGCCTTTGTGGAATAAAGGACATCCATCCATCAACAATCGACATCCATCCACTGGGAGGCTTAAGGTTGCTTGATCTCTTTGAGCAGAATTGTGCACATTTTCCTTGTGTGGCGCACACAAGCTGGAAGATCGTCGGAACCTTATCATAACCGGCCTTGGACCCCGAAATGAATGGATTGGTGGCGCGGAATCGAATAATTTTTTAAATTTTTGCAACTGTGATTCGGCATCGGAGATACCTGCCTCATCCCAGGCCTTGGCTGTTTGCATAAAGAGCTCTTGGTGTCCCCTCTACAAGGCGTAGGCTAGCAGGTCTTTTCAACAAAGAGGTTCGTCACCAAGCCCCGAAGCCCGCCCACCAAGAGAGCCATGCCGAAATGCAACCTTATGCCAACCAATCGGCTTCTTTATCTTCTTGTACGAAGTGGGTGGGGGTGAAAGCAAAATGATAACCAATTTGGGCCATAGAACGAGATGGTGGCTTTGCTTGTTGTAAGGAAATAATGTCTTGATATGATGTGGTTTGTTCAAGCCCTTTGTTCATGGTTGATGAGCGTGTGCCTGTTTTGCTGATTGGAACATAGAAAGATACAATTTTGTATGTATGTACCGATATACGAACAACAACAATCGATGCTGTTTTTCTGCTGCCTTTGCTCTTCTTGAATCCCGCATGTCATTGTAGTTCGCCGGTTTTTTGTCTTTCTCGAACGAAGCTCAAAGTGTGCAGAAACATCTTTCATCGTCGCTTACAGGTCTGTCTGTCAACAACCCTCAAAAACTCAAGAAAACGAAGCGCATAGCAAGGAGTTCAATAAAAAATGGACACAAATCTCAAGGTTCTTGAAAATATCAGCAAAGGGAGGCCGAGGGGATCCAGATCTAGGACCCCCGTGTACAGGGACAGCGAGGAGGGCGAAGAAGCAGCAGTTTCAGCAAACAACGAACGGGTTCCATTGAGTTTACAAAGGCCTACAACAAATCCAATTTTGAGCTCACGCCCTCCTCCTCCGGAAAGCTTCCTATTAGCTGCAACGAGAGGTACGTCGGATTTGGATATCCGTGCGCCTGGAATGGTCTATGCACGCCCTGCGGAAGATATCCCGGCCGGCAAAAAAACTCTCGATGTAAAGAGAAAGTTATCCACTAAAGATCCCAATATCGTGAAACGCCCCCGTCGAGAAGCGGTGGTGGAAGGGCGAACAGCGAAGTTGGAACAGTCAACAACCCAAATCCCTCCGACTCTCGTAGCAACAACCGACACAAAGCCTGCAGAGGGACGAGTGGAAACCGAAGAGGCGAGGAAAAGGGAGAGATTGAAGAACAAGGCATTGTTGAAACGTGGGAATTTGAATGTCGTTGATTTAGAGGGCGGCATTAAGCAGGCAACGAAAAGTTTGGGGGGAATTGGAGGAAATCTGGGTCTGGATACTGAAGGGGGCAATGCCGCCGAAGGGAATAAGAAAGAAGGGGGGGTGGAAGCGGGTCAGAAGAAGAAAAGGAAAAGGCCGACGCCTGTCCTTTTGGGAAGATATCTGACTTATCCACCCACTTTGGCTCAACCAGAAGATGCCGAGGCAGCCAAAAAGGATGATGAGGATGCCTACGACGAGGAAGTATACGAATACAAAAGTTCAGAGGATGGCGAAGTGGACGACGAAGATGCACACGACGAGGAAATATACGATTACCCAGGTTCGGAGATTGACGATGTGGAATCGACTGCTTCTCTGCTGGAAGACTATAGAGGGGATCTCGAACCTCCCACCGTCCCCTACGACAAGCTAGATTTTCCCAAACCAGCCAGGCCAAAGACAATTGTGGAGAAGCTCCGCGACGTCGTCAAGGAATGGGAGGATCTGGTGAAAAAACATGAAGATTCGCCGTCTAGTGATCAAGACCTTTTAGGTCATGCTAGAGCAAGATTGAAGCATCACCAGAGAGAATTGAGCAGGGCGATAGAAAAAGAACCAACTTTGTATGTAATGCATCAGTTTGCATTTACCCTGAAGTCCACGCATGCTTACCTCTTGACAGGAAACCATACCGAGAAGAACGGCTTGAAATCCTTAGGCGATGCCTGGAAAGATTCGAGTTACCAGAAGAGATTGTGAATGTGAAAGCTGCAATCCATGCCTTTGAGACTGGAAGATTGGGGAACGATATGGACGTTTGGACAGTATTCTACAACGGCGAAATCGTAGATACCATGAATAGCCAGTATGAGCTTCTATGGAGTGTGCGCAAACCGCTATACGAAGAGCTTTACGGAAAAGAAGGAGGTATTTGGATCGAACCTGTGGGTCTCAAAATTTTTATAACACATCATCTCAGGATTTTTAATCATAAACTAATTTTTATATAAGCCTGCAAACCACGTGTCGAAAGCCTGTGCCATGCTTTTCGAGAAGCATTTTGTGTCTGGAGTTCACTGGTACATATGGCAGAATCTCCAGCTTCCATGGTACCCTTCAGGGAAATTTGCAAAAGAGTTTGAGTTCTTGCTGGATACTGGCGCAACAGACCCGACGCTCTTTATCAGCGACTTTCACGATCTCGGGATGGTCCAGAGAAACTGCCCGCATGTATGCACAAAGAATGTCCGCACGGCAAATGGCGATATCGAGCAAGACTTCTACCCGATCTTCATCAACCATATCGACCGCGACACTAACAAAGAACTATACCTGCCTATGGACTCTATCGCGTCCTTACAAGGCGGCGAAGCCGGCATCGATGACCGTCTATCCGGCCTGGACCTCTGGAGATACCTATACGTTTCCAGCGAGCCCAGCACGGGCGTCTTGTCCTACACCCCCGACTTTCGCGACCATCGCTTGCGATACGACATCAATCCCGGGAACACGCTGACCCCCCGCGCATGGTACACGATCGAGTATCCCGCCGGCTCGCAAGGAAGGCGACGAGTCACACGACAAGTCTGCGACCTCACGTTCCGAAAGCCCCGCTTGCTCAACAGACTCGGCGACCGATGGGTGGTTGGCAGGGAATACGACTACCAATGGGGCCTCGCGACACGCACCCCGCCAAAGAAAATCGGATACATCCCAGGCCATCGCGTGCACCCGCCGACTCCCGACAGTGTCCGCCAGAAGCGAAAGGCGGCGGTACGCGCGGGGAGGACGTATCGCGAGACTCATCGTCCGGGAATCGCACGCATAAGAAGTGACCGGACGGGGTATATGCCTGGACGAGATAACCCGGCGGGGGATTACGACTCCCCCACAGAGGAGGACAATTCGCCGTATCTGTATCTCGACAGTAGTACGTATACACGGCCGCCGCCGCCGCGGGGGAAGAGGTCGGCCCCACCACCACCGCCACCATCGCCGCCGATGCCGGTGACGAAACAGCAACATGTGCCTAGGCCTGTTACTCCGCAGACGAGTCTGCAGAACAACTCGGATACTAGCATGATTCAGGCGACCCCTCCAACATCGGACTTTTATCTGAGGAAGAAGAAGAGGCCCGAACCCCCCCCCCCGGCCCCGGCGCAGAAGCCACCGCCTCCTCCTATCTCGAGTGCTTCAAGTATTGCGACTGCCTCTCGTGTGAAGGAGCCAGAAGAGAAGATGGAGTTATCGGAGAAGATGAAGGGGTGGTTGCGGAAGGGGACCTCGATGGTGACCCCGCCGTCCGTGAAGAAGAAGAAGGGGGTGGGGAAGAATAAGGATGATGAAGAGGAGGATAGTGATGACGATGATGATTCTTCTGATGGGGTAGACACCGCAGGCGTCCTCAACCTCCCCGAAGCACGCGAGAATAAAACACCCGTGCGCGGGCCGGGGAGGTTTACGGGGATTGGGGGGGGGATGGATATCACGTATAAGGAGGCGGAGATGGTAAGGTCGCCGACGTATTATCGGGGGAATTCGAAAAGTAAGGTGAAGCCGAAGACGGGGGGGGTGAAGGGTACTGGTTCTGGTGGTGCAGGGGGGAAGGGGAAGGAGAAGAGGAAATAGATGGCACAAGTTATATTTTTTTTATTATATATATAATTTGGTATACATACATCTCCTCTCGATCGTGATGAACGACGTCCCAATTAAGAATAGTGACTTTTCATGTTAGTTACGGCTTTGATGTGCTGTAAAAGTATCATTCATGTATAGTACTATATAGCTAGCTATAAGCGTGTTGAACTTATTTATTCGACCCCGAAATTCTCCCTCCCTCCTCATATTGTCATTCAGTTAGTTACAATGCAACTTACAGCCGAAGCACAATAGCTGATTACTATTGTATCCTGCTTGATTCCTGCTGATCCTCATATATGTTGCGACAAAATCGGTCAAGTTTAAATTCCCCCCCGCAAGTATCGGAAAGTAAGATGATTAGCTCTGATATCTACATTAGCTATCGGAATTGAAGATATTTTTATCTCAATATTCGCAACTTTGAAGGCGTTGATCGAGTACTTGAGCAGATTGACGTTCATGGTATGCTCAAAAAAAAAGCCTGAGTTGGCTTGCTCTCCATAACTAGCGCTCATGACCACGAAGACAAGGCCTTTCTTTAGCCGGCAAAACTGCGTACCGTGGCCAGGAACAAAGAATGGTGGGAGGACGGAGTACTTCAACGGAACGGAATTAATTGCTGCAGCTGGTGGGCGGAGGATTGAGGGGGAGTGGGTTGGGTGTGGCCGGCCATTGGAGCGGAAGTGAGGACCTTCCCTTGCCCACCGCACTATAGACTCTCTCTCCAATACGTAAACCCTTCTCCGTTCCACTATTGCCAAGGTAGATAGATATAGGCTGCTAGTCAAGCACTTGCACATCCAGGCCGGTACCATCACTACTAGATCGGTTCTGTCCAATGGTGTTTCGTGATCATTAGCTTTTTGTTTTTCGGGGTTTCGATTTATTTTTATATATAATTCAATATTAGGAATAGTCGTGTTAGCAACTGTAAGAAGTAGTATTATTAGCGGCGGCTACTTGAACAGCTTGACCACCTCTAGATCTGGGAGGGGGTGCTTGAGGGCACTGCAGAGAGTGTGTACGCATCTAAACCCCGGATCCTATTTCCTTGCAAAGATACATATAAAAACGCAAGAAAAATGATGAAGGGCTAAAGGGCATTTGGACTCCAGCTTAGCCAAGTAGGGGTTTTATTTAAAAAAAAAAAAAGGAAAAAGGCAGAAAGAAAGAAAAGGAGCTGGCCATGGCCAGACGAAAGAAAGCAAAAAAGGAAGAAATATTTTTTTAAAAAAAAGGCGTCATGATACAAAAAAAAAAATAAAAATAAAAAAAAGTATTTCTCTCATTTCTCCGGGGCGGCACGCCTTGCACCCTGATCTTGATGTCCTCGCGGAGAGCATCCCTATACCGCCCAGGAAAGTTAGCGTTATATGTGCCCAATGATGATTAGAATCTTCGATAAGAAAAATCATGGGTACCACACTGACTCTTCAGAGCACGGCGAAATCGAGAAACCAAGGTCGACAGCCATGGTTTCGGTGCAACTCGGCAAGACTATGGAACTTTTCATCTATAACCCATGAGGACTTGATTAGCGCCCCCAATAGTCTCCCAATGAAAAAAACGGAATTTCACCGAAAGGTAGCTGAAGCACAAGCATAGGCTGGGGTAGCTCACAAACTGATTGGTAATTTCTCTTTCAAATTCCTCGGTACAAAACCCACATAACTGATCAATTTGTACGTCTAAGTAAACTCAACGGAATTCACAGCCTAGACAAATTAAAAGCAAAAATCCTGCAAAAAAAATAAAACTCCAAAACCAATCCTCCACCAGCCGAATGAACCCCAAAGAATAATATATATTTAGATAGACGAAAAAAAAAGGTCACCTATGGTTAACCTAGGACACCCACCGCTCTGGCAGTAAAGGTGCCCGCACCTAGCCATCTTCGAATTCTGCCCCACCTCCTCCAAAAAATAAAACTGAAAAGGAATGAACCAAAAGCCAACAACAACAAAAGATGCAACAATCTACTTTTCTAGATCTCCTTATATCATCATTACACCCCCTCCACAAAAGTCAAACCTCTCGATCTCGTTGATAGAGGACCATCCTAAAATCCTCTACTATACTCCTCCAGCACCTTTCCAAACTCATCGACACGCTCATCAGCCTTTCCCGCGTTCTCTAGAAGGGCCTGGAAATGCTCGTACCCCGCTCTTCTCTTTGCATAGCGATGCCCCAGCTTTGTCGATCCTTGCACCGAACTCAACGGGGAGGATCCGTCGTAACACGGAAACGCCCCATTCTCATCCTGGTCCCTCATCAACAGCTCCGGGCTCAACGTCTTTCGGATTCGATGTTTGTACTGAGCATTACCATCCCTCAACTCATTCACGTTCTTGTGCAACAGGATATTTCGGTTAGCCCCGCCCAAGGATCGTGCTCGCTTGTGGCTTTTCTTGGTTGGAGTTTTCCCCTGGCGGGAGTCGAAGAATGCGCCGGAGGAGCCTGGGGGGGTTTTTGTGGGTGGGTTGAAGCGTGCACGTTTGGATGTTGGACGTAAGGCCTGTGCAGTTCCAAAGGTAGATGTGCTTGGGTTTCCAAACGCATCTCTATAAACCTGAAAGCTAGTAGTGGCTTGGTCGGTTCCATTTGGAGGGAAATTCGGGTTTGGTGGGCCCATTTGTGTGATGGGGCCACTGAACCCCCCCTGTCCGGTTCCCTCGTAGTAACTCAACTCGTCGGCAGATCTCTTCGTGCTGCTATTCTGAGTCCAGAAATTTGGCTGTGAGATCGGCGCACCATTGAAAGATGTCGGGAAAAACATTTTGGGTTTCTTGCCTGTAATTGAAGGGCTAGCTGTTTATCGTTTGGATATAGCCTCGGCACTATAGAATAATTCTTTTAGTTTATCCAAACTGTTCTCGTGGGGTATACTTCTGAATTAATTAGCAAATGGCTTGCGCTCGTGGTGATGATGTTTAAAGATTGTTCAAAAAGCCTCCCACTTGGGGAGATTTAGGCGGCGGAGGCTAGTGATGAGCGAAGTAGAATTCTAAAGTACTTTTCTCTGTGTCTTGATAACTGCTGTAGGTTGGATGGTCTGGAGAGAGGATAAGCTCCTTCCCCAAACCGGCTTGAACCCACCGAATATATACGAAGAAATTCCGCCCTCGACTCCCCTCGAATGATGAAACTTTTCTTTGTCACTCGAATATGGCCTGCCCTCTTAGTACGGAAATCGTCGAGATGGAGACGGGTCGAAGGTGGAGAACAGTTGAGTCGCAGGATGAAGGACGTGGTTTGGCCAGTACTAGGTGCGACCATGGCCATTCTTGATCGTTTTTGTTGTCGTTGAGATGCTAGGCAACAGCATTCTATGTGGACAGTCCGCTTGGTGAGGAAGGTGGTGAAGATGAATCGACACATGTGGAAACGTCACGACAAAGAAAAGTTTCTATTTCTCTGGTGTCGCTGGGGTTTCGGATTTTGTGTGTTGGGGTCTCCGTGGCCATGTTCTATCGAAATTAATATTGACGTCTATTTAAGGCTGCTGTGGCCATACCGAGGTTAACGTTGCACCGACACACCAGTAGTGGCCATCTTTGGAACATCAACGTTAACTTAGTTGGGAATTTGGCCAGTGAAACAGATGAATAAAACTGTAAGCTTTTGCAAGTGGCCATGATGAGGAATTCGAAAGATTGAGGTCTGAAATCGTTGCTTTTGGGGCAAGGATTAGCACAAGCGCATGGAACGGTGAAAAAGTTCAGTATGTAAGAAGAAAAATATAGGTCGACCCTTGTTATATGAACTTCCAGCGATCCGCGAGAGATACTTCATATATACACATTGTAGTTGTGAACACACGCACAAGAATATTAATGTTCCAACAGGCCTAGACTAAGACAGCCACAAAAAGAAATAATAATAATACGCCCATGGCCACCGTGAATTAGTCATATGCTGCTGAGTAGCTCCCACAAGCTGATCATGAATTGTGACAAAAGATATGCCGAGCTTATGCACACTCTCACTTCCAGAAGACATGAGACGTCACTAGGTGTCACCTGCAAAACTGTCGTCGACGTCTGTGTGGAAGCCCGGCAGTACCGTCGTGCACACGTGCACAAGGCCCCCTCGACGGACGGGTGCAGATAGATGTGCAACATTGCTGGGTCGGGACCCGAGACTGCTTAGATGGGTAGGTTCCAGGTGTTCTCGTGCCTAGATTAGGTAGGTCCCAAACCTGTGGACCCACGAAGCTGGTTGAGCAATGTGGTAAGGCTGATACATCCAGGGTTAGGTGTTTCGGGACCTAGGTATTGGCTGCAGAAGACGACAATATACGGACGAAGTAGGCAGGGCTAATGTCGGTCTCGAGAGGTCTAGACTAGAAGAAAGAGTTTCCTCGACCCAGGCGTTGAAAAGTGTTAACCATTTGCACCTCGGCATTAGGTCATATGCGAGACATATAAAGTATATGTTTTTCTACTTTCGGTAACGTAACCTTCAAGAAAAAAAACCCTTCAGCCAGAAAAGTACCAAGCTCACACGGGAGATAGCACGCATAATATAATATCGATATCGATGCGCTTCATGATCATCTCATCAACCAAGCAAGCGAACTGGAGTATTGCTCATCCATTGACATCTACAGTAAGTAGGTATGCTGTTGGTCAGAGAAAGCTCAACGGCCAACAGGGAAAGCGCTGAAAATGGGGTTCAAAAAGGCATGTTTTCAAAGTTGCTGAAAAAATATTGTAATTTTGAATTTCTTTTTTAAAAAATTGACTTTTGGTGCAAAATCGGAATCTGTAATTGGTTTTTTTCGGTGCAACTATCTGACATAATCACATACTTAGATTATCTTTGTGAAAATTCGAATTTTTGATTTAATTTGGTTTTCAGACAAGGTTTTCGTGACCACACCATACCACTCTGTTAGTTTTGGTGTTCTTGCCTAAAACGGCCTTCACCCCAAAACGTAAATCCGCACAAGACGACAAAGGCCAGATCTCCCCAGCCTCGACAAGACTAGCCCTCTTCAAGCCAAGTGCAAGCTGTAGAGATGTCGATAGAAGCAATGATCCAGATTCACGCCATTCTTTGTTTTATTTGTCTCTGGAACTTGACAAAGGCCTAGGCGTCCATTGTCTAAATACGCTCCGACAGCGACATGACCATTTCCACTCGATATTCCCAGCACTGGAACTCGACACTGCCGACTTGAGATCCTCACGCTCTGGTTGAAACATCAGCCAAAGGCCTATCTTCGCCCATACCTACCGTCGGAGAAACATAACGACTTGGTATTAGATCATCTCCTCGGAAGGAGACTTTTTCAGGATCGATAAAGCTTCAAAATTATGCCTCCACGAGTAACAGCAACACGTCCAGGAAGTAGAGCACTGGCTCCAAAGCCAATCAGAGATGCAAGCAATTGGGCGCCGTCCAAATATACCACTAACGATCTTGCTCTCATTTCCGCTGAAACAGTGTGAGTTTTCCCTCTCGAAATACGGTATACTCAGTTAAATTGATGCATCTGCTAATATATTCCTTCAATAATGAATAAATACAGTAAGATAAATGCAACAATTCCAGATAGGTGCCCAGAGGCACTCCATGGCAGCATCTGTTACAAAGGCGGTAATATGCCGCCTCCTCTAAATCCTGCGAATTGCCCAAAATTTCGCCTTCTACCAACAGAAGATGAGGGCATTTACCCTCAATATGGGACTCGTATACAGGTGATCAATGCAGATACAAACGAGATGTCCATCGCACTGACTCGAATACAGGTGATCAATGCAGATACAAACGAGACGGCGATCGCACTTTCAGAAGGCTTGGATAGGAATGAGCCTCATGTTGCCATATTCAATTTTGCAAATGCATATGGAAAGGGTGGAGGATGGAAAAATGGAGCAAGAGCGCAGGAAGAGTTTCTCTTTTACAGGTTGGATCTACACTTTCTTCAATCAGAGAAACAGCCTCACGCCTCTTTTTCTTAATTTAAAAAGTTGAGGTTGATCTTTAGCTTAACTAATTTCTCAATGTGACTTGACAGATCGGACTTTGATAGCACTCTTGACCAGAGGGATTACCCCATCCTGGGTGTAGCGGGCAATTACTCACCTACGGTAGCAATCCACAGAAGCACCGACGAGACAGGCTACAAAATACTCGAACCTCCCTACCCACTAGTTGCCGGCATCACAATCGCTGCTCTCAATGGCCCCACGGTTGCTGAGATGCAATCTCAGTACGGATATGCCCCTGAGGGATATGTATATGGGGATCCCAAGCAAGCTGAAGAAACTCGAAATAAGATCCGCTTATGTTTGAGAATTGCTGCACATCATGGACACACTCGTATTGTCCTTGGGGCCTTTGGGTGTGGGGCATTTGCAAATCCAAGTGAGCGCGTCGCAGAGATGTTTCTCCACACGTTCATGGAAGAGGAGTTTACTGGCGGGTGGTGGGAGCATGTGGTGTTTGCAGTCAAAAATGCCCCTACAAGAGATGGTTGGGGAACTGACAGGGCACCATTTGACCCGTTTTGGAGAATCCTTCAGGGTGCCATTGTATAGAGGGTGATTCGGGATGGAGAGGGCGCACAAATTATCAATGCATGACGTCGCGCTATTCCCTTGGGATACAAATCAACCTGTTTTTAGCATTACACCTAGATCCATTGGGCTTTACAGAACCATAAGTCTCCTGAGTGATATTGCAATATCAATATTGATTGATCATTGCATGCTGATCCATCCCTCGAGCTCCGGTACTGGCCACTTATTATTATTGGCTCGAGCTCCCCGTAAACGGAATTATTCCTGTTCTCGTGGTCTCCTTTTCTTCTTTTGTGCCGGACGGCTGCTTTGAATCCTTACAGGTCAGTTCGTGAAACAAAGAAGGAATGAACAAAGAAGCGGTGCGGCGTGACCATCAGACCAGGCTGTTTATGGAAGTCTTATCAGACTTCTAAGCCGAAAAGGGTAGTAGGTATGACAAGAACCCTTGCCGGTTTAAAATAATTCCTCATTAATTGACAGATAGTGCAAGGAAAGGATGAGAAAGGGGTGTAGAAAATAACATGCGCCCTCCAAGAAGTTCTTGCCAATGCTCGTTATCGATATTCCTCACATATTTCGCACCATTTCTTATAATTATCCATAAGTGCAAAAACCCTCACATACTTAAAAAAAAAAAAGAAACCGACAGTATTTCATAATTACTCTGACCGATCAATACCCACTTCCTCATACCTATTACAGGTAATAATCTGGCCCTCATAAATGTGACACCGAAGCAATGTCTTTCAAGTGCTCCCCACTAGTACTGGATACCTTCATTCCTTCCGCCATCAGAACAAACTTATCCTCAGAGAGCCTGACCCTATCCATCACAACAAAACTCGGGGACATGATTTTTTTCTTTCGAGCCAACCGTAACTTGCGTATAATATCCACAACGACAGCAAGGAAGATGGTAAACCAAGTCATTGACGGGAATTTGTATTGTCCATGTCCGGGTTTAAGAAAATCCATATGATCAACAAGGCGATCATAGATCTTATCCTTCAATTTGAAGACACAGGCAAGCGGCATGTCGTGCTAAGCCACTTTCAACATTCGGCCAAGAGGCATGACTTTGATCTCCTGAGTGACTGGCTTATGTGCCGAAACATCTGGGTATGGGAGTGGTGATTTTGGAGTAGGTAGACCATCTACAATGCGCTTGGCCGCAGACATATTGGTGCGTGGATTATAACTCAAGGAGAAACTTAAACACAAGAATGTAACTTAAGAAAGGACGTAAAGCACTAAACCAAAAGAGATAATATTGTGGGGTTAGAATAATAAACTGAAATACCGCAATGTTTAGCCTATCGGTTGGTGTATTAAATGGACATAATTAACTGGATCGAGTGCTATTGTGAAAATATGATAGAAGGTAGAAGAGATAAGTTAATCTGTATATTCCGTAATGTAAGAGGTAAGGGTAAGGATGGGATAGGGGCAGAGGAGTACAAAGCGACATACCCATAATATTTCCTTTGTGAGCTGCAAGAATGTATCGAAGCATGTGACAGGATAATATAAAAGAATGCTATAATCCTGCTTGATAAAATCTCTAAAGTTGTCGAATCAAACAACAATTTGTCAAATGGGTTTCGATAGTTATTCGGGAGTGTATGCTGAACGGCAGAGGCGTACATTAAAGCAGAGTGATCTCTTCGGTACTAAGTATCCTTGAATACCTACGTTCAGATTCACCGTGAGCTAGATTGACCACCCTTAAGCTTGTTGGATTCTGATACACCCCGATCACTTGATGGCTTGGCTTCGTTAGAGATCTAGCTATACTTACCTAAGTAATAAACCGGAGAAGTGTAGACTGTTGTGGGCACATGGCACCCTATTATGCAAGCAGTAAATTTCGTGGACGGTTTTGCCCCGAAGTCAATCGATAGGCTCACCTTTCATGCTGCCAGGGCTGGGGCCAGCGCGGAACATTACTGTGGACGTGAACGGAGTGGACTCGAACGGAATTCACCTTTGTTGGTTTGTTCGTGTGTCCAACTTGTTAGGGGCACCTAGCATGCCTCCAAATGGTTGCCACCTAGACTCTAGACTCGTGCTGGCGAGGTAGGGAAGTTGTGGTCTCGAAGGGCATCTCGTGGGGTCAATATACGTGCATATTGAATCCCCAATGCATATTAATACTAACCAAGGGCAAAAACCTCTTCCTGGACGGACGGAATTTATTCTTTAGATAAACAAGAATAAAGAGGAAAAAAAATAAAGACTAATCCACACTCCAGATCTAAAAGAAAAGCCTGGACCCCCATGCCCACCACACCCAACAACATACACCATCCATCTGCACATGACCCATCAATAATGCCTCCTTTGCAGACATTCAAGCTGCCATCTTTAACTCCTCGATTCGATTGTCTTTCCGTTGTTGTTTCATTATCCTCTCTTCAGATATCTTTGGACGGAAGATATCATCAGAAAGGCTGTTTCCATCTTTTATATTCACCTCCACCCTCCATCCCCCCTGCTGGCTGTTCGGATCATCTCCCATATATTTCATGTTTACCATTAACATATATAAGGATGCCAAACCATAACCAGCCATATGCCTTCCAATTAACCAGAAATGTATGGGTTTGGCCAACCAGCTCCAGTGGGTGCTGCAGTAGGAAGCGCCTTTAGTAAATCATAATTCATGTTTATATTAGATGAACAGGGGAGTTGTATAAGAAACGTATGATGAGCTTACCAGTTCCGTAGTACAAGAACCCATCTCCAGGAGCCGCCTCAAAGACATTGTCGGTAACCGGATCCCAGATAACATCGCCAAGATCAGCATCAAACGCCATCTGGAACTTGGGCTCGACGCAATCTCCGTATAATTGGTCGCAGCCACCGTCACAAAAGCCCCATCCGCTACCACACGAAGCATTTGGGCCGCAGCATGGACCGAACGGGGATCCTTCACAAGTGTACCAAAATGTGCAATCGCCGTAGACATAGTCGACGTAGAGCTGTGGTGCGGCTTCTGGGCGTGGGGAACGAGTCAGGACATGGCGGACGTTGGTCAGTTCATTCGTCCTCTTTCCGATGAGATTGAAGCGAGGATCTTCTGCGAGGGCGCTGCGTTTGGTGGGGTTGTTTTCGAATGCGACGCCGAAGAGGGCGGTTGGAACAGCCTGGTAGAAGACATCTTGTGGCTCTGGTGCTGGGGCAGCAGCGGCCAATGCCATAAAGATGGCCGTGAGGAAGAGCGCTAGGTAGGCATGCATCATGACTAGATGAAGGGTTTAGTGAGCCGAGAGGTGGGAATAGATTTAGAGAGATGGAATGTGCCAAATGGCTTGAATTTCGACTTTTGAGCTGGGAGAAGCACTCTGGATAGACAATGGAGGATCTTATTGATCGAATGGTCAAGACTCCATGTAAATCGAAGCTGAAGCTTGAGGGAGATATTTTGGAGGGGAAACACGCGGCCCTAAATACTCCCCAGAGGATCTCTAGATCCTTGAGTACCAAATTGAACATTTTCTTTCTTGTCTTTCATTTTATCGTTGCACATGCCATATTCTATTCAGTCCTTAAAGATCCTTTCAAGGTTACGCCCAGTTTCATTCGAACAGAACAGGTTTTGCAAAAGATTGCTATTCATGGGGCTACTTTTGGTGTCATGAGATGTAAATTGACTGCTGGTCTTTTACTTTCATCGATTTTGGATGTTTCTTTTTTGTGAGGTGATGAACTTTTATTTGTCGCTTATCGTGATCAAGCCATGCAGCGCCACTGATGAATAGAAACGCGCTAATGAATAGACGCCATGAAGGTTGTGGCTTCCACCCAATTTGTGCTCTGTAGCATGGATGGGCCAGCACGATGCCTTGGTTGACACCTGGTTTTGCTGGTCATCATCCGATTCGGGAAGTCCTGTCACGTGCACAAGGCAGCTCCCAGTTGGATACCAAGTAAGCCTACCCTTGACGAGGATCTGGACAAGAGACCAACCCTTGAATAGTCTCGTTCCCAGTGGACCAGAGGTAACGCAGAAGGTATAAAAGAAGCCCTTAGTAACATGTTTTATTTAGTTGTCATTAAAAGCCCCTCAGCTCAGACCAGCTTATCGTGATACCTCCACAACCATCCAGATATCTACTCTTCCCCGACCAGCCTTCTAAGATCGCAGACCCCATCAGAATCAAGCATCACCCTTTATTTCTGGGTTTGGGCAAATAAGGACAACTGTGATTCTTTGTCTAGATTCGCTAGACTTTCTATCCGGTGTTATGGATAATTTGGCTTCGAGATGGTTGGTGATACTCTCTGTCCTGGGCATCCACCCAGGGTTGCGGGTACCTTCCCAGGAATGTCGTACCCACTTAACTAATCACCAAACCAATCACCACCAGGCTCAGAAACCCATGGTTATCCACAACGCGCACACGGGCGTCATCACCACCATGGCCCCCGCACACATAGCTATCAGCACCTTCCCCCACCACCACCACCTCCCTCGACATCGGCGGGGTCGGCAGATTCTCACCACTTCCCTCGCCACCCTCCTCCCCCACACCCACCCTTCCACGGCCATCACGATGTGGGCGCCCAAAGACACCAACGACAGCTCCTACAGCCTTTTCCAATCATTCGTCTGCCCCACTCAGCAACACCCCGTATTTCCTCCATCAAGTCATCAAGGAACTGCACCCTAATACAGCCCTCATTACAACCGAATCCTGGGAAATCAACTTGCTAGCATTTGCCTCCGAAATTGGCACTTGTGTTCGCAATACTTCAGAGGGCTCTGAGCCATTTTTGAAATGGGGCTACACTCCTTCTGCACGGCGGCTGCTAGACCCCGCCGGCTCCCTCGTTGGCAAATGCGACATCACCAGCTATCATGGTGACGAGTTTGTTGCGTATCTTGCTGAACACCGTCCACTGTGGTACAAAATTTATATGGCGGGAGTGCATTTTGCACTCGAAATGATAGTATCGGGGAATACCAGTGAGTACAGTGGGAGACCCCCAGTTGTTTGGCCCAACACTAGGAGTTTGTATGGGAGCTTTTTTCTGAGCCCAGAAGGCCGCTTTTGGTATCGCGATATCAATCAACAATGCTTGATATCAACGAGGATATTCATATCACTTCGCAGGTACACGGTGTGAGTACACAGAACAGTGTGAGTATCATGAGAGTAATAGACGTACACGCGTTTCTCTTCTACCACTACCATGTTACTTTACATCAACTTGTGAGTACAATAAGAGTACATTGTGAGTATAGTTCACAGTACATACTGTACTATAACTGCGTGAGTACAGGAAGATATTCATAGATTTGAAAACCGTTTTGTGTAAGATGCAAGTTACCTTGCATGTGCAATGCGATAACTTGCATGAGAAGTATATATACAGTAGCTAGAAGCGCATTTACACCATAGATATGGTTTTTATCAGCACTTTTGAACTCAGCGTGAACAGTTTAATAGGAATGTCTCAGGGCACGTGTATGAGTTTAGATGGAAAGTTAAAAGGTAGACACCGCCCTCTGTATCATTTGGCAGATAAAATACAAGAACAGGTTGATACTCACCATCCCTTTTTAGGAGGGGCCGGCTGGGCACGAGAGTTAGTTACATTATATACCGCCCATTCTTATCCTGGAGCTGCAGACGGCCTATGTACTCATGCATGCGGGATTAGGTATGTTGTGAGCACGTGTGGCCTCTCGTTTTGAAAAGAGGTGGAGAGTACTTCCACCAATTCTACCCACTACAGTATTCCCCGCATTTGGGCGTGCTTTGGTACCCTCCGCTATGGTGTATAATATGGTTTAATGATGAGATTATCACGAGAGTATAGAGTATCGCTGAGAGTATACATCGCCGGGAGTAATTCAGTGAGTACGTACCCCACCCGAGTTTGTACCCCAGTGCATCAAGAATTCTCAACGAGAAGATTGCAATTTGTTCTTCATTAACCACCAGCAAGTCATGGCGCCGTTGGCCTCGAGCGTAGTGCAGAAAAATCCAAGGCACTTCTTCTCAATGCGGCGGCATGGGGGCAAGCACGTGCACTCCGAAGTGAGATCTGGAGGGAAGAATAATCATGTATGGGCCACCCGTAAACGGCAAGACCGTGAGCTTGAAAGCCTTGCTATACATCAACGTTGCAACCCACCTCCTTATATGGCACAGAAGTACATCGGAGATGGGAAGGGGTTGATTCCTATAGCTATCCCAGCGCTGTATGTCCGCAGGCTAGCTTCCAGAGCTGGGGCGGAAATTCAGATCAAGTGGGTATAAATGCTATTTTTACCAAGGCTTAGGTATGCACTAGCCTCGAGCTATGCACCCCGTGTCTGTACCTGTTCTCGCCCATACCCTCGCTCGTAAGGTAAATCTCACCTTGGCCTGCCGGCACGACACTCATAATCATTGCAATCATAATTATGCATGCACATATCAAGGTAGGCTCAGGATCCTGTTCTCGTGCCAAGGCCTCATCGATATCCTTAGATATCAAGGTCAGGTTCAAAAATGAGCGTCGAAGATTTCACTCATGGTGACTTGCCGTCATGACGTTGCTGGCTTTCTGAGCACCGGTTGTGTTCGATTTGTCGCTGGAATAGAAACTTTGCCTGCAGGGAAAGTACGAGTAGCGCTGCCTAAATACGAGGGCTTGGGTCTAGGCAGACACTCTACTCTGTACTACAACTATATATAGTAGGAGGTAGTTGTGCGTCGAATCGAAACATCGCGGACGATGAGTCTAGATCTGTCTATATATCACTACTAAGTATTTTTGTTGTAACACATCATCCGTTTAGCTAGAGCTAAGGTTTCCAAGTAGGTACTACATTTTTGAGGAGAGAGAGATGAGAGGAGAGTGGGGTAGTATACCGCTAGAGATATAAGTTGATGTAACTAACGCAAAACTGTGCGAAAACATGAATTTGCGATTCGAAATGTGAGGCAGCATTATAATTATACTGTTGATGTGTGGGTATGCATGCATGGATAATTATGGCCTACACAGCACAGCATAATGCCAGTGCATACTTCCTACCTAGCCAAAGCTGCAGTCTTGTCGACGTCCTTCAAACCTTGTGATTCTAGATTCCCGTAATATGTACAGTACTAGTTCCAGCAGCACACAGCAAGCCCAGTGGGGGGTCGCGCGCGCACAGAAGATACTACCTATGTAAGTACTTACTGCTTGATTCAAGACATGGCAAGAATGTATTCTCGATCGTACACCAAGCGTCTCCGACCGTATTGTGATGTACAAATCGAAAATTCCTGGACTGTGGGTGGAGTTTACTCGAACGTGCAGTAGAAGAAGTACATAGGCTCCATATATCGATATATTTCCATGTTTACCGCTGGAATCTACGTACGCTGTTCATGACCACTTCCTACATTTCCATCTCCTCTTTCCATGGGCATTCTAAAATTAACGTGGCCTGGATGCCTAGCCGTCGCACCTGAGCTGAGCTACTTCCCAATCCAGCCGGCATCCTTCCGAATGTGGTAGTCGTGGCGCTTGAGGCGGCAACCACCACATTGTAATTCGCACCAACCACGCCAACTGGTGGAGGGCGCAGAGGCAACAAAGCAACCATCTGGATAGACAAGGAGATGGAAATTCGAAAGACAAAGGGATCTTTTGCTGTTCTGGTAGTGTCGCTTGGTGGCAAGCTGAGGAAGTCGAACTTTGTCGACGCATTAAGCTGTGACTGCCTATCGCCAAGATTCTAACAATCACTTTCTATAGGCACCCATTGGATTCGGGAACGCTCGCTTCGCGGGTTCTTTATCTTTTTTTGATTGTTGGCCGCGGCCGTCCTTTGTTGTAAATTCGTGGAAAATGCCCAGACGCATTGTTCTCTGTAGACGATTTGTGCCTGTTGATTTTTTTCTACCTTCTTTGCGATTGATGGGAGCGAGCGGATTCGTGTTAGCGCTATCGAATCCTCCTGTCCAAACTTTCTTCCTTCCTTTCCTCCTCTTCTCCTTACGTCCTTCGTCCTTCACTGGATCGGTATCGCCGTGTAGCCGTGGATTACTTGGGACCTTTTTTTGCCTTCAGCTTGTGTTCATCAATATCAATATCGCTACACAACTTTTCGTCGGTAAGTGGGTCGAAATCTACATCTATCGATATCGTAACCAGCCGCGGACCGTATTATCAACTACCTCCTCATTGCAGAACCCATCAGGATATCCCCGCCCCGTCCAAAAGAAAAACACAACTCACCTCAAAACACCCCCCTCCCATCACAACATCACAAATATTAATCTCAATCGCCAACCCCCCACCCAGCAATGCCTCCAAGACGACAAATAGTGACCGTGGCAGACCTCGAGGCACAAGCAAGAATCCTCTACGGCTCTGAATCACCTGAATGGGAGCCTATGCCTGCACCTCCGCCGCGACCAGTGGTGACCCTCGGGGGAAGAGGGAGGGGCGGGAGAGGTGGGAGAGGGGGTTCTGCCGCTGCCGCTGCCGCTGCTCCTGCCCCTCCCCCGCCGCCCAAACCCGTGCCTGCGCCTGTCGCTGCCCCAGTGCCGCGGATTAGGAGGAGAGGCGCAGCTGCCGCTGCCCCTCCCCCGCCGCCGGAACCGGAGCCTGAACCTGCCGCTGCTCCAGCCAGGGGCAGCGGGAGAGGAGGGAGAGGCGGAGCTGCCACTGCTCCTTCTCCGCCGCCAGAACCGGAACCTATCCCTGCCGCTGCTCCAGCGAGAGGCAGTGGGAGAGGAGGGAGAGGCGGAGCTGCCGCTGCCCCTCCCCCACCCGAACCCGAGCCTGAGCCTGCCGCTGCTCCAGCGAGGGGCACGAGGGGCAGCGGGAGAGGAGGGAGAGGCGGAGCTGCCACTGCCCCCTCCCCGCCGCCAGAGCCGGAGCCTATACCTGCCGCTGCTTCAGCGAGGGGCACCGGGAGAGGCGGGAGAGGCGGAGCCGCCGCTGCCGCTGCCCCTCCCCCGCCGGCCGAACCCGAGCCTGTTGCCGCGGCCCCGGCGCCTGCTACCGCTGCCCCGCGGGCTGCCAGAAGCACCACGGCTTCGGCCACTGCCGCTGCTAGCGAGCCTGCCGCCCCGGGCGTGGTGAGAACAGCTACCAACCGAGCAGCCGCGGCCGAGGCAGGAGGAGCCGCCGCCCAGCGGTCCCTCTTCGACTCCGCTTACCGCGCCCTCGCCAAACTCACCGGAGAAAACCTCGTGGGCATGGACGCAGACATCTCGGACGATGACAGGGAGCTCAACGAGCGTACAATCTACGCCGCCATATACACCGCAGTCAAAACCGGCGGCGTGGCAGAGCAAGCGCGTCTGGGAGGCACGCCCCCCCCAGTGGACGCCCCCGCCACGGACCGCCTGGGCAACCCGGTCTGGGTCGACCCAAACACCCTCGTGGCAAACAGGCGGTACCAGGTCCTCCTGTCGGCCACGAGCAAGATCATCTCAAACGAAATCGCAAAGCTGATATTGCATCTCGAGGGGCGCTTCAACGACGTCGAGCGCGCAGTCTACGACGTGGACCTCATGCTCGGGGAGATGATGCACACCATCGCCGAGGGGCTCGAGATGTATGCCCCCGCCGGCGATGGCGACCCGGAAGGCGACGCCCTCAAGGCGACTGCAGAGTGGCTCCGGGAGATCCCCGCCGTCCAGGACGAGGACGAGGGCGAGCAGTTCGAGCGCGCGCTGAGGGCGCGGGACACCGGCGAGGGCGCCGACACCGAGCTTGTCGACGCCCGCGGGAGGAGGAGGCGGCCGGACCTGCGGTACATTGGCATCTGGGACGGCGAAAGGAGGGACAACTACCCCGCGCGGCCGACTGTGCGGACCCCCGCCGGACGATTGATCAAACTCGGCAGCGAGCCGAGCCCCGATCCTCCGGGGGTCACGGGAAGGGCACCCGCCGCGAAGCGCCCCGCGGAGGATGATGTTGCGGATGGGCCGAACAAGGTTGCGAGGACGGCGGGGACAACGGCGCCTACGCGGACGGCTGCGAGGACTGCCGCTGCCACAACGGCTGCGGCGGCGACTGCCCCGGCGGCTGCGGCGGCTGTACCAGTGTCTGCTCCTGCACCAGTGTCTGCTCCTGCACCGGCGGCACCGGCCGCTCGTGGTGGCCGTGGTGGTGGGCGGGGAGGAACAGGGCGAGGCGGGTCAACCGCTACAGCGACAACAGCGGCGGTTACGGCAGCCGAACCATCTCCTGAGCCATACATCAAGCCTGAGCCTGGGACTGCTGCGGCTACTGCGAGGCGGTAGAAGGGGGAAGAGAGAAGATGAAACATATTTACCGGAGGAGAGGGAAACCACTTTTTTGAGATGGCTAGATATTGGGCAGTTTGAAGTATATTCAGTGCACGTGGTCCGATTGGGATTGGGGTGCTTAATTACCTGGTATATATGAGGTTTACTTGGGAAGAAGGAGAGAAGGAAAAAACAAGGGAAGGTATTGGCATCTGCTTCAATTGCATTGTATGTAAACTTGATAACAATCTGCAGTTTTTTACTGTGTATTTCTTTATAGGTTTTCTAATAAATTGGTATGGATTTGAATCGATAGTAATGATGATAGGAGATGTGAATGCTTGTAAGAAGATGTATACCATACAGTTTAGGTACATAGTCTCTTGCCTATGCGTGCCAGTTGTCGCGAAGTTGTTATTCTATGCATGAATTCTAGCCTCGTAGGAATTCGGTTACTATACTAGTTGTAGCCATAAACAGTAATATCCCGTGACTCGCTCTGTATTTGCGCATGCTTTGTTGATCCTCGAAGACATCCATAGCTTGATCAACCCAGGGAACCCTTCATACTTTCTGAATGAAATGTTCGACCATCAGGCGCTCAGCGAGCTTTGAGATAGGCATCCATAACAAAGCTTGAGATCTGGAGCAATCCGATCCCGGATATCTTGCACAGGGGGCTCAGAGCAAGATCTGGAAATGGAGGTCAAAATCCGGATATATGCTCAGAGCTCAATCCGGGATCCGTACGAGCACGATCCGAGATCTCACTCGGGATTCGAATTGGGCGCTGGAACATCTGCAAAAAATGCACTTTCCACGGAGACCACACGACGGCATCCGTCACGAAGGAGACGGATCTTGCAACGGTGCCTCCCTTTGGAGTGTCTGTTTTAACGCTGAATCACAAGCACCTGGCGCCAAAACAAGCGCAAGCTCAATAGTCATGCAATAATTCGAATTCAATGCCACAGGCTCAATTGACCACCGAATATATACTGTATCTACTGCTGAAGGCAATCTCGAATCCACTCCCAAATCCACTCATGCCGATTCTGAGGTTGCTGATCTCCCTTGCGGCGGATTTGACAGAAAGAATGAAATCTTCAGCCGTTTGATCAGGCTTCATTTTCATTGTAATGAACTCTCTGTGAAGTCTTCTGATATGAGCTCGTGACTTTAGGGTATGTTGTGCTTCGAGGAGCTTCCAAGCCTCATGAGGATCACGCGTGTGATAGATGACTGATTTGGCCGCTTGACCACAAGCAGCGTGTATGGCATTATAGGCACGTCTTTGCGTTAAGAGTAGGATGGTCATTTTTCTGGGCAACAAGATCCCAAAGACCAAGATCGTCCAGGTAAAATTCACAATCAACCTTCCAGTCATTATAGTTTGACTTTTCAAGGGTAGGGTCGGGGCCAGGATTAGGAGACTAGAATAGCCACATAACAGAACAAAGAGTTGCATCCTCCACCCGGCATGCCATGTCCTTTGTTACCAGCCCATGCCAGACAAGCAGTGTCATGAAATTGCTGGTACGCTGTTATATCCGCCATGAAACCCCATGAGTGGATGAAAACCCCTACTTTACCCATGGAAAGAACACAATCAATTCGATGACCGGACGAGGACGAGGACGAGGACAAACAGGGCCTGCTGTGCCAGAAGTGGAAGCAGTCTTAAACGAGCCAGAAAATGTTGGCGGCGAGGATGGAGATGTAGGCCAAGGTATCAAGGAAGAGGAAGACCAAGAAATCGAGGAACAGAAATCCAACGCTCAAGACCCCCCCAAAGACCTTATAACCAGATTTAATGACATATTCGACTCACTCACGACGGAGCTCTACTTCTACAAACCTTACAACCTTTATGTGCTACTTGAACGTGCAAATTGCCTCTCAAACCAGGGTTTTCCTCACCTCGCAATCGGAGACGCAAACCGGATCCTGACGATTTGTGAGATCATGGCAAGGGTCTCACCTTCCCCGGCAAGCTGGCTCGGCCGTGATATTATCGCATATGCCGTGGAAAGAGCACTGCCACCAGATGGCGTACCGTACTACATAGCCATGACTAAATCTTTTCCGCCGAATAGTGCGGGGTTCATCGATATCATTGTGGCTAATATTTCGGCCGTATTGGCAAAATCACTTGCAATGATGGGTGGGAGATTCGAGCAATTTCAAGCAGTCGTCTGGCCCCGAATAGCGCGAATATTCTTTTCAAGGGCCGACATTTATCTAGTTTCCAATCAAATCAAAAACATCCACAACGCAATTTGGACGAATGAAAGAAATCGAAACGTCACTCGCACTCGAGCCGTAATTCTCGATAAGGTTATTGAGCAAAATTCATCAATTGTCGGGATCATGCCATGGAGACAGTTTCCTGGCAATGTGTCGGAATTTACTCGGGTGCAATCAACCACTCACAGGGTGAATAAATACTTTGATGACAACAGTATCACTAATATTGGAACAATACGCATATGGGATCCAAAGAGAGACGAGAGCCCAAGAGTCTACGGATATTACACAGCAACGCAGTTATCCAAAGATGATGTTGTATATCATGGCGCCACCGGTCTTGCAGTAGATACACTCGATGGCGTGGTCGATAATGACCGAAAGATTAAACATCGCTGTGCCTACTGCTTTCGACCTGTCGAGCTGAAAGCCTCATCTGGTGCAATCAACTGTTGTGCCCACGGCCGCAGAGCCGCAGATCGTGTTCTCCCCAAGAAACGAACAGTGTACTGCAACGCCGAATGCAAACACCAAGACCGACACCGACACAGATTTCTCCACAGACGCAATCTCGATGATGTCTACATCCACGTCAGCGACGAAAATGACACATTCCCTCTCTTCCTCATCGAAGCCGCATGCAGCGCTACCGCAATATCTACAGACTACAACCCCCTCAACCTCCCCGAGGTCAAGTGTACTCTCGAGGAATTCCCACTCCCGGGATCACCAGAACCAGGGTATCAACCACTCCTCTTGAACCTCGACCGCCACTATGCCATGCCCTGCAATACCCTCCTAGCCCTCGGGATTAACGTCTTCCAAAACCAGTCCTACGATACACACGTCCTGTTCTCGCTGCGGCATAAATGGGAAAACTCAAAGTACATCAGAAATGGCGGTTCGGAGGAATTACTCTTCCCAATCTTGAGCTGGATCAACCACTCTTGCGAGCCAAACTGCGCGATCATTGACGATGAAAACCACCCGCTCATGGAGAGTCCGAAGGAGATTGTCATTTATGCAATACGGGATATTGCGATTGGAGAGGAGCTCACAATCTCGTATATTGGGGATACGAGTGAGATGGATTATATGACCAGGAGAAGGGAGTTGGTCAAGAAGGGGGTGGACCGGTGTATTTGTAAAAAGTGTGTTCGGGAGAGGGCAATTAGGCTGGGGAAGCCGGTGCCGAAGAGCAGGTTTACGCCTGTTCGGGAGTTGTCGGTGGTGAAGGAGGAGGAGGAGGGAGAGGACGTGTATGCAGAGGCACTAAGGCAACAACTGGGAAGGGAACAAGCGAGAGTGTCGGTGGAGGCACAACCAGCTGAAATTGAAGTGGATGAATATGTGGCAGCAGAAGGATTGGTACCACAGGAAGAAGTGGCGTTTGTTGCGCAAGATCAAGATGCAGAGATGACAGAAGATGAATACGCACCACTTGATGAAATAGCACCTGCGCCTGCAGCTGCACCTGTGCCGCCACCTGCGCCGCCACCTGTCCGGCTAGATCCACTAGACATGATCTGGTTGAGAGATACCCCAGAGCAAGCGCCTGCAGCTGCACCTGTGCCGCCACCTGTCCGGCTAGATCCATTAGATATGATCTGGTTGAGAGATGATACCCCAGAGCAGGCACAAGGAGCAGCAGGCGCCGAAGCAATACAAGAAGAAGAAGATGATGATAATGATGATGATATGGGTGAGCCGGACGTTGACGAGGATTATTGGTTTGAGGGAGTGGAAGATGTTGAGATTACGGATCGGGGCGCACTGGGGATGGGCGGGGAGGAGGGGGAGGTTGTAGTGGAGGGAACAGGGAGGGAAGAGGATTTTATTGATTGGTAGTAAGTTGGTAGGTTAAGTAAGGGCTGTTGTTTGAGGAATGGAAATAGAGAAGGAGAGAGCCATGGGTTGTGTTAGTTTTGTTTCTCAATTCGTTGAGTTTTCTCTCGAGCATGGATGGGCATATTATTGGATTTGTATTTCTGGTATAAGTACCACTACGTTGTGTTTGTCTCTATTGAAAGGAGATCTAGTACCTCTTTTGATGGTCTCGTGCCCTCACTTTTGGATTTTCTCCCAAAATACGTACTGCTTTGCCTCCATATACTTATCTATTGGTATATAAAAAATAAAAATGAAAAAGAATTCTTTAGCTCGTTTGAGACTGCTTCCACTTTTGGAACAGCAGGCCCCGTTCGTCTTTGCCCTCATCCAGTCGGATTCGGCTTGATAATGACCCAACTGCAAGAATCGCTCGAAGAGTACAATGCTGCGCAGGCCGTACAACCCGAACCAGCTCCAGTGCCTCAACAGCTACAGCAGCAGCAGCAACGACAATAGAAGCAAGTGCGCCAACAGCAACAGCACTGCATATGTAAATATGTTAGTGAAGTATTCTTAATTAATCAAAAACACAAACTAATGATACGTGCTTTTATTTGAAAAAAGAATAGACCCTCACTAAACCGAGAGCAGCTGTATAGGTAAAACATTTGCACATTACGTACTTGGGGAACTGATATCGACCAGAGACACCACGGAGATTGTAGTACATTTATGCATGTTATGTCATTGTTTATGAGACCGCGAATAGCAGATTAGGACTCCAATTCTTCAAAAATGCGACTTCAACTTCCATCGTGTATAGAATTATTCACATCCGGCCTCACATTTGGCCTCCCAAAGCATCACTTCAGTAAACGGGATAAACTGGGTTTGAATTATTCTTAATTCAAGGAAGAGGCTGTAGATTCCACAATGCCTTTATGAGCCAATACCCTTTCTCGAGCATACAGCATTGCAGGTATATTACTGAAAAAAAATTTCGTAAAAATCATAAGGGTCAGTAAACTCTCCAGATTGTAGTTGCGTATGATCAGTATCAAAGACAATAGTAATGAACATATTTCGAAATCATATGGCTCAACAGAAAAGGATATTATTTCCACTGCAAAACTAAAGTGGGATCGCACCAGGGCAATTGGATAGGAGGCCAATATATATTCTGGTCAAAGTCACTCTATGCAATATATGTCAAAGCCTTGGTGTTGTGTATAATTAGCCAAACAGTCATCCACATTATTATACATGACGGGTAGGGTGACCGAGTGGTTCTTGCTGGTGTTCGAGTGGTTGCCCTTGCAATTCTTGCTGGCCTTATTTTGCCCTGAAAACCCTATTGTCAACGGGGTTTTGAAATGCACTATGGTTGAATATTTTGTGCGCACTGTGAGGCTTTTTATTTTATATGTATTCGCATACAACAAAAAAAACATGCTCAATGCACCATACGGCGCATAATAAACTACTGATTTTGCGCCATACGGCGTAATTCAAAACCCAGTCAAACCCCCTCACGGCGCATCGGTCAACGGGGGCACGAGAACAGGTCAATGGCGCATTGAGTGACATGTACACATTTGTCGCACCATCATATATATGATAGCTGCATTTTTAACTATCCTTATATATTTTTATTCCCATGTTCCCGCAAAGGAGTGTGTTGTACGGTCCAGTATCCGTAGACTGCAGAAGCGCATCGACTATATTGGCCTACTCACAAGGCAGCATCTTCGTGCTGAATAAAGTTGCGCTGTGTTAGAATAATCACGGCCTGCATTGAAGGTTCGTATGGAAGCCATGATAGAAAGTTGTCATCCGATGTTGCCGATGGACTTGACATTTGAAGGGTTGTCTGTTATTCTGAAGCAGGATATGGTAACTCCGATGGTACATTTCTGTAGCCCAAAAGGGATATCGGAATGTGGAGTTCGAGTACGGGCCCGCACAAGATGTCGCTTGTGGAATGAACTAGGATTATATGTGGTACGCTAAAGATGCTTTAAACAAAAACCCAACCTGGGGGCATAACAAAACAGCTTCGCGTCCTCATGATTAGGGATCGTGAAATCCGATATCAGAGCAAAAACCGACAAAGAAGGAGAAAATAACCGTCAGGCAAAAAAAAAAAAAGATGCAATACGAATCATTAAAAATAAAAAAAATAAACGATCCTCGAAAACGTGGAATAACAATACTTGAAAACCAAAACAACCAAAAGAAAATTGATTACAGATTCCCCCTCTCCTCCTGCTCACGCTCAATCGCCTCGAAAAGACTCTTGAAATTTCCGGCACCGAAGCCCTCGAACCTCTCGCGCTGGATAATCTCAATAAACACCGTCGGCCGATCCATCAACGGCTTCGTAAACAGCTGCAATAGATACCCGCCCTCGTCGAAATCTATCAAGATACTCAACTTCCTCAGGGCCTCGAAATCCTCCTTCAACGACCACGCCTTCCTCCCCGGTCGACCTCCCTTGCCATCTACGATAATCTGGCCATCTTTGCCCCTCACGATACCCAGACGCTTCTCCATGGCTTCATAGTAGGTATTTGGCACGGTGATGAACTCCACCCCTCGAGCTTTCATGGCGACGACGGTGCTGATGATGTCTCGTGTTCGGAGGGCAATGTGTTGCACCCCGGGTCCGTTGTAGAATTCAACGTATTCTTCGATTTGGGACTTTTTCTTGCCGTGGGCAGGTTCGTTGATGGGCATCTTGACGAGCTCGTTCGGGGAGGCCATGACTATGGATTTGAGCGCGCTGAATTCCGTGCAGACTTGACTATCGTCCACCGACCAGAATCTATGGAAACCTAAGGCTTTTTCATAACTGCGGGAAAATAAACGAGCACCAGTCAGTATTCACATCTTTCTAACATTGCGGAAGAAGAGGGACTCACTAATCACAAGCCTCATCCATCTTATCCCAATCCTGATTCCCAACACAGTGATCCACAGCCTCCAACTGAATCTCCGGGAGTCCCCAAATCCCTTTCCCCATCCCCGCCGCCAGCCTCGAAATGCCACTGGGCAACGAAGCACTATTCTCCATCCTGATCGCCGGATCCATAGTCACGCCCCATCCCCTCGGCGCACCAAACCCCGGAAGAAACAGCCCCTCGCGATGCCATCCACGCCTCTCGATCAACGTGTGAACCGTATCACCATACGTCCGAATCCTCGCCATCAACACCTCTCCCGCCCCGCCTGCATCCTTCTCACACCACGGAGTCTTCACGCTCGTTGCACCATTCTCCACGGCGCGGCCATATACGGCGCGGACATCGTCGACCTCAAACGCAACGTCCCACACGGCATCACCATGCTCCACGAGATGCTCCCCCATCATCCTCAACTCATCCCTCTCGGCGTGTGTGAGGCCAGGGGCATTTGGCGATTTCAGGGGGGACGTCAGGACAAATACCACGTTTCCGTTCTTGATGACGTGACTCGCCACTGTTCGCGAGCCGGTCTCGAGCCCGCGGTAGGCGAGCGGCTTGAAGCCCATGGTTGTGATGAAGAATGTTGCGCATTGCTTTGCGTTTCCGACGAGAAAGTGGATGTGGTCGTAGCCGCGGTAGGAGTATGCGTTTTCTGCGGCGGCGTTGGAGATGTCGGAAGAGGTGGTGGTTGTGGAGGAGGCGGAGGTCGAGAGCATGCTGAGCGACTTGTATTCGCCCGTGGAGGTGAGGACGGTACCGCCACCGCCGCTGAGTATTGGGATGGGAAGCGTGGATGTCATGGTTGCTATTTGGCGTCTGGATTTACAGCGTCCGAGGCTGGATCAGAGGAGGAAGAGATGAACAAGCCCAAAGAGGGTAAAAATTATATCAATGCGAACCGTTGTTTGTGGGTGGTGGCAAGATTCCAATAAAACAAAAGTTGATGTAGAGGATGGAGATATCTTTGGTTGATGGATGGATGGATGAGAGGACGAGATGAGATGAGATGAGATGGGATGAAGAAAGAGGGTCCAGAAGGGATGCAGAGGGATGAGGGTCGATGAAGGGATGATCCAAAATGAAAGATTGCGTAGGGGGTTCAAAAAAGGCTGGAGGCAGGCAGATGGTGATTACATATATATTTATATTCAAGCTAAGTCTTCATACTACCTATTCGGCCTACCATTGATGGCGCACACTCCATCACATTCTGCGTAAATGTACTCTTTATAGCTGTTACCGCACAATAACCATACAATGCCTCCCGAAAAGAAAATCCAAGTTTTGTTGGGGCGAGCCTCCCTACCTAACTCTATCCTACGCTCCGCCCTACAGCCTTCAGAATCTGCTTATCCTTTGACAGCATGGCACATCATTTTTCATTATCTTTCACCCACCCACCCACCACCCCCTTGACTCTCCCATCCCATCCCTCCTTCCTTCCTTGCTCCGGCAGCCGAGAGCCCAAGCCCAGTCTTACCCTCACAATGACCCTGAGCACAAGCCCGCTTTGACTCGGGTACATGCGGCAACTCGACCTACATCCGCCGTGGGCCGTGATCACGCACAGACAACTCGAAACCCTACCAACTCGCTAGGTCGCGTTGCGCCGTGACGTTAACTTCAATTGAGCCAATTGGCTGTATACTTGTAACATGAACAGTTTTTTGCCCCAAGAGCTTCTGTAACGTTATCGATGCAGGTTGCAATGAGGTGACGCAGGTGTTCAGGTGCATATCCGCCGCGGCCGAACTTGGCTGATGCAAGCGAGCATGAGCGCATGCATGCAACCGGTACCTTCTTTTTGTAATTCTTTATTTTCTCAGCTCACTGTGTTGAGATGGTAGTTGTACTCATGAGTAGTTACTTGCAATGGGATGGGTTCCCTTTCCTGGTATATAAGTATCTATGATAGTGTACGGACCTACCATATCATAATTATATGAGATGTGAATCGAAGACCAACTCGAGCCGAGCTGAGTCCGACGTCATTCTTTACCTTTTGCCTTTTTCGGTATATATTCTTTCAGCTAAATTGTGTCCTTGTGCTAATTAAGATATCATAGTAGTATCAGGTAATTTGTATCTCCTTGAACTCTGCCTCTTGTATTCAAGATCCGTATATACGCGCTCGTGCACCTTGGCGACTATAGTTTCCAACGATGGCTAACGCTTCCGGGGTCCGGAATCCAAAACTTATCATAATTCGGAAATACTTCATGATCACCTATATAATGTTTATACTAAGAGAAACGTCACTTTACTTTAAACCTTATCGCATCTGTATGTGCTACCTATCAGTCCATTTATATAACACTTACCTCTTAAGGTATCTATCTACTCTCGTGCCTCAAAATTCTTTTTACGCACCTGCCATATCGAGGAACCAAGGGGAAAAAGAGAAGAAATTAAAAAAAAATTAGAGAAGGTATGTATGTACTATGTATGTATATTCGCGATCTGGAGCAGTCGGGTCCTGAGATCTAGTGAATGATTATTGTACTTTTGTTTGGCCGACGCAGGCCGCTCCCGCCGTGGTTTACCGAGTCAGCTTGTAAGCCCCGTTAGAGTAGAGTACGAGACTAGCCTAGGTCGTCTTAGCCGAGAAAAGGTTACTTGAGCATCTCGTTTCGCGAACGAGCTCGTAGCGTATCGTAGCGAGTTGCAACACCTGCTTTCGTGGCAGTACGTAAGCCACATGAGCGAGGCGGCTTGATGGGGGTGGCCTTAGGAAGGAGGCGGAGGCGGGTTGAAACAAGAAATTATATTTAAATGTTAGGAACAATAACAATAGATCGATATTCCGCGAGATGAGCATACGTAGAGAAGTGGCCATTGCCGACGCACAAGCTGCGGTGGATGACAAAAGTTCACCTGTTTAGAAACAGATTAATGTCTCAATACATCTATAAATGCAGATAACCACTGTTATAATCATATGCCCCCACTGGTTTCGGATTCGCGTGAGGATTCGGGTTCCATACGAAACCCGTTGTGGACTATCTCGTATACCCTTTCCAATGGTATGCTCAACGCCTTCACCTCGAATTCAAAGGCAGGGGCTTAAGGGACATTGAAGGCCAAGCAAACCGTCGTCTTCACCGATAGCACCGTGTGGTGAGAGGATGCAAATGAGACCAGTCTGTCGAGTTTCCTTTGCAAGCCCTCTGTGGTTGTTGACTAGGCAATGCGAAAGCGATATCAGATCAAGAAATATAGCAGTGACCAGAATGCCAAGGCAAAACCAACCTCAGGCAATGAGGATTTGTATTTATATAAACCCTGCATGCCGAATGGGGCGTTTGCCAAGTTATTCGGATAGCCGGATTCATCATTGACCTACGGCCAGAAGCTGTGTCAGGTGGGGATTCATCCACGGCCCTTGAGATTAATGAAGTAACTGAGAATTAGCGGAACTATTAGATACCTTGGGAATGTTCCCTCCCTTGCACCCTCGTATTTCTCAATTCACTGAGTAGGCATCATATATATGTATACGATTATAAGGAGATGACATACTATGTTCGTGGGTTATATTTGAGTGATTTGAGAAATGTCAAGCTGAAAGGAAGCCTTACTCATGTCCACATGATATGAATGAATACGAATCAACCTTCATGGCCGAAATTGCCATATGTCATGGTGGAGAACACAGTGGAGCGCAAAAGGAAAAAGGTCAAGACCGGATTTATGTGGGGCCCCGAAACAGCAAAAATCTCGAAGCATTGAGTAAAGCGGTAATTGAGCACGTTGCTGTTGGTGGTGACTCGGATAAACAATTTTATTTGGCCATAGATGCGTCAAATTGGGGTTTGGGTAGGGTTTTTTTCCAATTGATAGACGAACCGACATGAAAGGATATATTGATCCTGTAAGATCAATACAAATGAAATGGGAGGATGATAAATCTCAAAAGATAGCATTAGCAAAAGCAATGAAAACAACAAACAGAAAATAAGGACTTAAACGCCACTACTAAAAGATCCCCGCCCACAAAACACCATCCATCCTGCACCTCTACGAAACTCACTTTTTTACCATTTACTCATCGACAACATACAGTCTTTTCGTATTTTTGCTATTCTTGGATCCGGCAGTGGCACCAGGGGCAGTATGAAAATGTGGCTGGCACCAAGTGGTGGCAATCAGGGCACCTGATGTGCTGTTGGTTAGACATTTTTTTTGTAGTGGAGTAGGGTTTGTAGACGTAGTTTGTGTGTTATTTTATGGGTCGGATTTGGTTTGCAGGTAGCTAGTGTGTATGTATGCTGTCGGTATTAATGGTGTGTATTACTTTGATGGCTAAAAGACTGAACTGTAGTGAAGCTAAATGTTAATTTAAATGTAGTGCTGTTTGGTCATGGGCTCATGGCTATGTATGCTGTTGGCCCAGGTGGCCAAAAGTGATTATTTATAATTTATAAGTTTGTGTTTTAGACAACTCCATTGGGCCTATTCTGTTAACATTGCGAGAATGGCCTGTTGGCTTGTTTGGGGTATGTATCGGGAAAGTGAACAAGGCCACTCTATTTACTTCTATTAATGATTATTTCAATTGATGGTTTCTCTTTAATGCCTGGTAGCCGAGCCCTTCTTGCTTCCTTGCCGTTTTGGTGGCAATGGGGTAGGACAAAAATACATGTACATGCATACACCGCTGGGCCATCGATCTAGATCTAAGTAGATCAAATGAAATGAACCTAAGTACTTGTTTCAGGGGCGGGGGGCGGTGAAGGGAAGTGGTTCACCTTCTTTTGAGTAACATTACATCACCTTGATTGCTGTATGCAAGTATGTACTCATGTGCATGAAAAAAGCTTAATTGGACGTTCAAATTTTTTTTTTTTTTCATCAACGAGAGGATAGGAAATTCATATCTGCTTACAACTGCATCCGATCGCGACATCCGCTATTTCCTTTCGCAAAGAAATGTATACTTATCTAGCTGTATCGAGATATCTAGATATCTCCGTTAGAGTAAATTTAAAGTGGTCCTGTACATTTACCGTGGCATCTAAATTCAACCTTGCGGTTCAGTGAAATAGCTAGTAGCTTTCGTGGCGCTGACGCCTCGCGACAAATTGCACATGGGAGGGAGGTGTTTTGAATTTTATACCAAATTTAGGTCAACCATGGCCACTCATTTCAAGAAATTAAAAAATATAAATACCTGATTTAAAATTCGAACATGGCCGTCTGAATAGGGAGCATATATGGGCATCCCACCCTTGACCCTCGGACTTCCAAATCTGAAAGGCGCATTTAAACCAAACAAAAGTATACGTAGATACTTGATCAACAACGTTAACTACCTAACCTGTATCCCTCGACCACGTATCGCCAGAAAACATTTCCCGGCCGAAATATCAACAACACACAAATCTATAGCCAGTCTCACACACACATACACACATTTAAAGTTAATTATATAAATTATAGGCATGTCCCACCACCGGGCCCCCAGCCACCACAGCAGCTACAGCAGCTCGCGAGCCCCCCAGCGCCCCATGTTTACCAACGACTTCCCCCACCTCCAACAAATCGAGGAGGGCCTCCATAAGCGTAATAACGCCGAGGACCAGAAGTACTGGAACAAGGTGTGCACAAGGGTGGGCAAGTGGCTCGAGATGATAAGGGATGTGGATCCGGAGGTGGGGAGGGTGTTGATGCAGAGGTGTTTGGATGACGAGTATAGGAGGAGGGGGTGGATTAGGTAGAGAGAGGCCTAGGGGGGGGGTTGAGTCAGATGTAGATTTCTGAAAGTTTTTCGAAAGTTTAAATGGATGGCGCTTTGCAATTTTGATGTATAAGCAAAGTGTATTTGTACAATTGTCGTTCCGTGATACCGGTGCTCTGTAGATTCAATTAGGTATTCTTTCTTAAATCATCCAAAAAAAGAACAATGAACGAACCGAACCAAAGTGATCGAGACAAACCTAGACCTTGGGGGGGGGGGGGGGGTAAAAATCATACCTGTGTACTGATCGTAGTATCCGATTTCCAGTATGATCATAATCCACACCGACGTTCGGATTCGTTGCCTTTACTCGAAACTATAATTAATCTTGTCTCAGATTTCTCCTCCTTCCACCATGGCCCATATGGCCAAAAGCCCTTACTAGACGCTTGAGAGCGTTGGCCATGGGCCAGCTTTTGTAGCTAGGTCAAGTATACTCTAGCTACCTTGTACTCACTTCGTCGCCTACTGCCTCTTTGGGTAAGATTAACCCTGACTTGGCGATAGTCTCGTGCCCTTGGCGGATATGGCCAATCGCAAATCTCGAATGCGACGCCCTCGGCGTTCGAACCTCACCATCATTACATTACCTTTGTTCCAACACATTTGTGGCCAGTCTCAAAGTCACAGCAACCTTTGATCGAAGTACGAAATTGCCAGGCCTGAGCGATACAACGGCAATACTTGGGGCTAGTTCCAGGAGATTGGCTTCAAACCGAAACAGTCGTTGACAACACTGAATGGACTCACTTCTGCCTAGGTTACCTTTGCACTCGAGCCAGGGTTTCACAAGGTATGTGGACAATATGGCCATAAGAGAGTTGAGGCAAAGGGGAATTATAAATATATTCGTCTTGTCCACCTATAGCTACAGAAAACATCACAAACACACAGTTCCAACTCGCCATTGCAGTATAAGATCAGTCGATCATCTATTTAAATAAACACCTTTCAGCAGCCGTCTGGGACGAAGCATACTAAAGGAGCCATCACTTGCAGACTCACTTCTCGTTTAGCAATTCACGAAGCATACTAAAGGAGCCATCACTTGCAGACTTACCAATCGTTTAGAAATTCTCGAATTGCAAACGCACCACAAGAACTACAATCCACGAATCATCATGACTTCCTCATACGTGATCTCTACTCACAAGGATGGTCAGCCAGTAACGCTGGTTGCTGAGCATAAGCTTGGCCCTTACCTTGCTGTGCTCGGGGTACCTAAGGAATACCCTTTCATTCAAACTGACTTGCTTCTTGACCGTGAGCTTTACATGCTCAGCCAAGGTTTCAAAGTAGCTCCTCTTCCAGCATTTGCCTGGAGTAACGAGCAACTCGCCCTCTTCACTGGCCGTATGCTTAAGCGCATTGAATGGCACGCAAGCCGCTATGAGGGCAAGGACGACGCCGTTAGACATTTCAGCAAAGGATGGGAAATTAACCACGGCCAGAAGCACACCGATCACATCTACGCTGTACAAAAGCGCATCAACGATTACGTCCATAGACAGAAAGCTGTCTCCGAAGCCGATGCCCGCCTCATCAAAAGCCGAGCCACCTATGCAGAGCATGAACTAACCGAAGCGGATATCGATTATGTCTGCAGCCCGTTTGTCCCCTTGAAGGCGGAGACCCATGTTTCTTGGAGTCGGCGCCGTACCGAGGTTGCTCGCCAGTTTTCTCGACTTCCAGAGCAGCCTGAAAAGACCTCCAGGCGCAAGGTCACGCTCACGCAGCCGATAGTTCCTAATTATAGCCCGCAATGGGGTGCAAGTTTCAAGAATTATACGCCCACCGATATAAACGAAGTCTTTGTTTCACTGAAGACAAACGATGACGCTGACGCCAAGATGAAGGATGATATCTATTCCGGAGATGACCTCGACTCTGACAGTGATACCCCATATGATTCTGAATCTGATGCCAATTCTGGGAAAGATTCCATTGCATTTTCACAAGGCTCTGGGCCCTTCAGGCGCCCTCCTCCTCCACGAGTGATTCTACCCCCTACCCCTCTCCGAGGCGAAGCTTTGCCTCGAGTTCGTGTATACCCCCCACCCCCAACCAAACCTGTCAAGCCTGCCAAGGAGAAGAAGAAATATCCAAGCAGGGAAGTAAAAACACTTAACGTTCCAAAAATCAACGAAGATACTGCCTCTGGAAACAGCTCCAGCACCGCTTCCAGCTCCACATCATCTATACCAGGTTCCATGGACCCTCCCTCGAAACCCCACGTTAAGCGTGAACCATCAATGAAGCGCCCCGCAGCTAAGAGCAAAGATGATAAATTGGATCTTGCAAGCGACGGTTTAGGTGTGGTTACAGCTTACTGCGCTACTCAAGATGGTGATGTGAACGGAGCTAAGTCCAAGCGTGCTCGTCTAAATTAATTGATTATTTGAGGATCCTCTGCTAATCAATCTACTGACACTTGATGCAGAGCAAAAAGTAGCATGTAACGAGGTGCCTATCGCGGCTTCTTGGCGATATCGATAATTATGTTTGACAGACGCAATATTCCGAAGAAGTAGCTATATTTGGCTGGTGGTATTGGACAAAGGGTCGAAAGGATGTGGTTTCCTATATATAAAATTAGTTTAATATTCAATTAATATTAATAGAGAGATGTATGGAATTAGTGCCTGCTTACCTGTGGGCGCATGGCGGGATAATAGTATTAGGTCGATCTCTTCTTTTGTAATAAAATTTGTGCCATCAAGGAAACCAACTCTTGCCTTCCACTCAATTGCAATAAAATCCGTTTCATCCTCATCGGAGTTTTTAATATATAAGGCTCTAGGCCAATCTTTACTTCCACAATTAGCTTTGAGAGTTCGAGCAAACCTTCATCCTCTCTCGATTCACGAAATGGTGGCACAGCCGTTGAAATCCTTGTAGTATTCTTGTTTATGGCCAGTAAAATTCTATACGACCCGAAATAAATAATCGATCCACTGAAGTCTGTCACTACTATGGATGAGTGGATGATTTTCTATATTGAAAAGTTGATGATGGTTTTACCTTTCATTATTCTTCTCTAACATGATTTATGCTATGAGGATTGTAGCTATCCTTTCTAGCTCTTTCATGACGTCGAATGGTTTCCCTTAATATAAAATATTTTCTTTCTCCTCAAGTATCAGCGAGAATCTACCTAAGTTAGACACCCGGATGTAATCCTGCAAGCTGCTCCCATCGGATTCTTCTCGCATCCATTCAACTGAGGACTCTTGCTCGTAACTTCAAATAGCCCTATTAATCATGAGCACATAGATAACGCAGGCATATCGTATATATGGTATACGGGTGTACCCGTAAAGTGACCACCGAATTCCGGGTGTTCATACAACGTTTCAAAACCTGGGTTTTCCACAGCCACAAATTTCTAGAAACCCGCACCAGCGATAAGGGCTGCTGGGTGTCAGAATGCCACTTATCATTTACATGCTACGGAAGCGGGGGTAGGGCAATGTCCGTAAAAACTGCCATAAAGACATCTAATTCCGTGGCAAGAAAGACAGAGATTAACCAGATGTTTTGGATATATCCAATGCATCGCACCTTTGACTAGAAATATCAAATCGCACGCATATCACCACGATACAGCGGAAAATAATATACCTCACACCGTCGCAACAACGTGGCGACAAACATCAACTCATATACATACAACCACAGTACAACCGGAAGTGGCTCAGAAGGCATTGGTAGGTGGTACTAGTGGTGAACACAATTGGGGAGCATCGACACTGGTTTGTGTCCTCTAGTTACGATGCGTACACTACAACACCTGAACACTAGACCCCTTTCACTATCAAGGTTATGGGGGCGGCAATACTAGTGTCCAAGGCGCCCATGTAAGGCTGGTCATCTAAACTCTAAAAGCGTCATTGCCAAAGACCCCGTCTCAACATCTATAATAGTGGGTTCCACCTCCCTCAGTGCGTCTTTCACCAATGATAAACTCGAGCCCAGTGAAACGAATGCACACAAAGGACACTATATCTTCGGACCCAAAAGGCATGAGATGCCAAACAATTGAAGCGATCAAAAGCCTACACAACCTCTATGCGTATTGGGCTAACTCTGAGACACAGAAATAGACTCGGCCTTATGTGCACCCATACAACATCTATATCAAGGCAAAGAGCCACACAGCAGAAGATATAATCACATAATGTTATCACGGAACAGATGCAGTCCTGAACGTGAGGACTTGACTTTTGAGGGGCACGCAAAAGCGCACCAAGTTCGCGGTAATCGAATGTCGGCTTTACGATGACGGAATTGGTCACGGAAACCATATTTGCTGAGAATGTCCCAGGAATGGTTCGCAGCATGAGGGGTGGATTTAACACGATAAGAAGAGCAGACAGATCGAGCCAAAGACAGTTTCCTTTCCAACTTCGACCCAATAACAAGATAACAGTAGTATTCGCAATTACCTATCTAGGTAGGTATATTGATATCAGCATATGCACTAACTCCTCGACTGGAACACATATAACCTTGCATAAAGACGCCACCAAACACTTGCCACATATAGACAACATCTATCCACTATATCACACGACTGCCACAATATCTCATACAATGTCTGCTCCTAAACCCTTACCATCGCTTTTCCTCGGCATCGGCAGCAGCTTTCTTCTCGGCCTCCCTTGCGACATCGGCAGCTGCAGCAGACTTCCTCTCGGCTTCCTTCGCGACATCTGCAGCAGCCGTCCTCTCGGTATCGGCAGCAGCCTCAGCAACAGCTTTATCCTCAGCTGCTTCCTTCACAGCCTCCTCCGCAGCTGCTCTCTTCGTATCCTCCTCTTCAGGTGGTCTCTTCATAGCCTCCTCCACAGCTTTCTCCTCAACTGCTCTCTTGGTAGCTTTCCTCCACAACTTCAAATTCCGCGGATTTCTTCGCAGCCTCCTCCACAGCTTCATCTTCAGCTGCTTTCTTCACGGCCCCCTCCGCAGCTTTGTCTCCAGCGGGTTGGTCGACAGCAGCTTCAACGGCGGCTCTCTCTATAGCTTCGGCAGCAGCGTTCTTCTCATCCCTTGAAGCCCCTGTGGCAATGTTCTGTTCAGCAGCTTTGTTGACAACAGCTTCGTCGCCAATGAGTGCACGCACCCTATCCTGTATTATCGGTTCTTCTTTTGCCTTTGCCTTTAGACAGTTTTCGCCTTGAATTTCAGTGATCAATCTATCAACGTCGCTCATCATAAAGAATCTGCTCTTCCTAGAACCACTTGGCCTATTTTTTATCAAGCCATCAATCCTCTTCGAGAAAATATGCAAATCTATCAACATACTTAGTGTTGCAAGCGAAGCCAACAATCCCTGTGAATATGTTGAAGGTACGTCCATTAAGGCTGCTAAATCCTCCTCACATTCAAGGCCCCATTGTGATTCTATCCTTCTTTAGCAAGCTTCTTTCTCCTCTCATCCAAAGTTTTAATTCTATAAGCTTCCGCTAAAGGCCTTATATGAGTTTCTACAACTCTTATATTTGCCATGACCCATTCTTTTTCAGACTCATCCAAATCGTGGTCTAGAATAGAAATAAACCAATAACTTTCAGCAAATGATTGTGTGTTCTGCACATGGAGGCTTTCTCCAAACCTACACAGCCATTCTACCCGATGTGTAGCTGACATACTCCGGAATATCGTGTCATATGCAGCAACATTGACTATTTCCATTGAATCAATAGTTCCTTCAACACCGAGTGCGGGAATAATCGGATCCTCTATTTTCAAGCTTAAATTGATTCGACCTTCAAGATGCGCCAGCGTCGCATTCTCGTTCTTCACATTATCGGCATTGGAAGTACTCGAGCTTGCCATTGTCGCCGAAGTGGCAGGGGTCATTGAAATACTCGTCGTCGTGGTCTGATGTCTAGAGTAGCTCTTTGCAGAGGTCTTGGAAGTGGTCTTGGTAGTACTCGAGCTTGCAGCCTTGGTCACAGGGACCGTGGAGGTACTCGTCATCGTGGTCGGATATCTGGATGTGCTCGCTGCAGAGACTTTGGAAGTGGCCTTGGAAGTACTTGAGCTTGCGGTCTTGGTCGCAGTGTCCTTAGAGGTCTTGGTCTTCTCGCTCATCGTCGTAGGGGCATTGGCCTTCAAGGTACTCGAATTTGTGGTCACAGAGGCCCCAGAGGTATTATAGCTTGCGGTCGCGGTTGTGTTCGCAGAGTCCTTTAAGGTCTTGTTCTTCTTGTTTGCGGTGGCAGGGGTATTGAAGATACCTTTCGATGTGATCGGGGTTGTGCTCTGAGCGTCTTCCGTCATTACAGACGGAGTTGCGCTATCAGGGTCCGCAATTGTACTTGATGTCGTGATCAGAGAACCATTTATGGTATTTACAGGCACCTTACGTTTGGTCTTGACGGTCTTAGTGATCGCAGGGACGTTGGAGATACTGGATAACGTGGTCAGAGTGTTATGCGAGGGGACATTGGCGGTACTGGATGTCGTAACCAATGGGCCGTCAGAGTTGCCCACGGTCACAGGGAAGTTGGAAATACTCGAGGACAGAGGATTATCCGAAGAGGCATTGGCGGTACTCGATGTCGTAACCACTGGGTCGTCAGAGTTGCCCACGGGCACCCCGTGCTTGGGTTTGGGTTTGGTCTTTGTGGTTGTCGGGACGTTGGAGGTATTCGCCATGGTGAAACCCGGAGTACTTGGTAAAGCAGGATTGGATACAGGGTTCGATTAACTAGACTTATATAACAGACCTTCGCAGTACCAAGTCTCAATGTCAGAGGAAAGTGAACAATATACTCGATACGAATCCAAAGTGAACAGATAATCCTTTGGCCACAGTTGCCGATACTGCAATTACAGCCGACATTGTTACGTACTGTGGAAGGAACTCTGTGATGTAGGTATATGAATCTGAAGTAAGACTGTGTAGTAGATTGAGGAGTATGTACAACAGAATAATCCCAATCCCCATCTTAAGTTCGACCATCAGACCTTAGTCTCATGATCAGACCTCTTCCTTCCAAATCGCTGAGACCATACATGACTACTTCCAGTACTACCCATGCACGTCATTCTCCCCTCACTTGCGTCATATTCACTACCTCCCTCGGCTAGTCGCCACATGTACATCCAAATGAACTCGAGAGTTATACAGTGGCAGTCTTTTTGCAGCAGTCACAGCCAGGTCTGATATTTCCGACAACCCCAGCGGCGAATGGGTTGAACTCGGGCATAAGTGACATTTTTCGTAGCCACACTACTGACCCGAGTCGACTGGAGGGCAGACGTCAGATACATCTTCATATGTCACATTGACATGATTCTTTGAACACACCACTCATCCAAGTCAACCTGGGAGCTACTCTTCGAGACAGAATATTGGTGCAAATTCAGCCCCATTAGTTATAAGTTCGAATACTTTCGAAGGATTACTTGGTTAGGCAGTTAAAGCTGAACAAGAGTCACGAGAGTCGCTCATCCAAGTCGACTTGGGAGCTGTTCAGCGGCAGTTATAACTGACTTGGGAAATCAAATCAGAAGCCAAATTAGAAGCAGCCTTATATTGTATTCAATGATATCGATGGCCCTGCACTGCGCAGACTGGACTACATGAAATGGCATGTTTCAAGACGGTCATAAGCCACACATGCTTGAACTTGTATCGTGAGTCACCCTATCCACCTTCATGGTATTTGTGCCTAAGGCTTAGGGAATTACAGTCGCAGCTGTAAGCCAAAGCCGCTTCAGAGGGTCCTCAAGCCGCCTGAGAGGTCAGTTCAGATCCAAGTCGGCTCGGGAGTCTAAGATCCAAGCAGAAGGATCCAAGTCGGCTTGGGAGGTTACATCAGGGGAACGAGTTTTGTGTGATCCTGCGATCGGGTGCTCTGGGTAATCGCAGCATGTCTCACTGCCTCCCAGCCGTTCGCTGTTAAATTTTATATGCGAATACTTGCTGAAAATAATTTCAGAAGTTCATGAAAATTTATGTCTCGTAGCTTTGGATTTCTCAAAAGACAAAATTTTTCTGAATATTTTGTTAGCAAAAAGTTCCCCGATCACAAAAAAAATAGAAACTGCTGCTCTGGAGCACCCGATCACGAGAAAACTCGATCAACCATTTCCCCCGATGCAAGATCCAAGCACACTACGGCGGTATGCTTTTTTGTGGATGCAAAGCCCGAAGGTCGGGTTATGGAGAGGTCATATCAGAACAAAAGTTGAAAGATATCGCCAAGGAGCGAATGGAAGGCACGGAGTGGTAATTACAACACGACTACAAGCACGATGCTGAAAAGTACATTGAAAAACTCGGCGATAATTATAGTACTTGTAAGTAAAACCGCTACCAAAAGGAACTCCCGGAATCTGAGAGTGGCTGTGTCAATTGTTGCTATGCAATTTCTCCTAGAATTCCGTCCATAGTTTGCCATGCAATACCGTACTTTGCTGTCAACTTTGCCTTTGGGCGCAAGCTTCACCACTCTCGCATTTTGGCGCAGATTTTGAGAAGATGAATCGGGTAAGAAAACTTGTGAAACGGTGGCTGATGACATTACTCTTGTTATTCTAAACACTCCGGATCTTCTGCATCAATTCTTGGATTCCCGAAGAGGTCTCGAAACATATTGATCATCCACTTCTTCGTCAAATACATTTGAAGCACCATACTATGAACGTATTTTGCCCTCTCTTTTGGCGAACGTCGAGAGCCACAAACGTGACCGCGAAGAATCGGTACGCACTTCGTCAAAACTGGTGAACGTGCAAGCAACTCAGCACTGTGCCTTTACTCGCCATGTGGATGATGGGTTTCAAAAGTTGCAGGACCGCATGTCCACGACGGAGTCTGACGTTTTCCGAATATCTCGGAGGGATTGGGCTTTGTTTCGTCTTACAAAACTCAGAGTACTGCGGATGGGTCGTTAAGACGTAGTCGCCCAATTCCGGGTTCGCACTCAAACCCTCTAGGAAACCTCATCACTCGGGATACCGTCATGCAATGAGTCAAATACCGCAACGAAGATCGAGTCACATGCCCTTTCAATACGGTTATTGACCACAATCCTATAGAGCAACATGTGGCCCGTCAAACGCAGGAAGTGGTTAATCTACTACAGCAGAGTATTGATGCACGCTATCGCGATGTTGGAAAGATTGCTGTCTTTGAAATTAGAAAAATGATCAAGTTATTCGAACCCGCGGAGTGACCCTCGACCGTTGAAGATCCAGGTGATGGAAACGATTAGCCGGCTTCGAACAATGCTCTCCTCCGACAGCTCCCACCGCTCTCATGCCTAAATCTCCTGCAGAAGCACCTAAACAGCATCCGCTGATTCCAATATCTCATACGACAGTGACTCAACCGATTGTTTAGGCTCTGTCCGACAAGGACGCCCACATGTCCACCTAGTAATCATTTTCGACAAAACGTTCTTTGCTTATGGCTCGGAATGTCAATGCCTGCTGGACTAAAGAAATGCGTATTCCGATTATCCTTGCTTGGTTGTTGCATTTACGTCTTGGTTAGTCTCGTGCCCAGCCGAGACTACGTCTTGATATTCTTGTGATTTCTGAACTTTGGATGAAGAGAGCTTTGTCTGATTTTTTTCTATACACCAGCTTGCATCCAGAGACGCCTGGGCAACCCTCTTACAGAAGTTTGTTCATATACATACACAGATTTCCTGTTCTTTATGTTTGATATTCTTAGAGTGAATGATGGCGAGTGAGTGGATCGTTTTGTTGTTTGTATATTATCCTTCACTTTGGTGTTTGTCTATATCCCCCCAACTATCACTCTCGTCTGGTCCCTTTGCACCTTTGGATCCATTGGAGAATCTGAGAGAGGAGTTAATGCATGCAGAGGAGATTGGTAGGAGAACGAACAAATTCTAAAGGGATGAAGGCAGCGGATGGTTTTTATCTGCCCAAGGCATTGGTGATAAATATTGATTTGATTTGGCTACTACATAATTCAGTGATCATGAACTAGATCTAGAACTCCTGGTTTTTGGAGATAACGAAGATGCAACCGGGTTCGAGACTGGATGCCCTCATTGTGTTGGGGCTTGAGTCCTCATCGTAGCGGGTGTTCGTTCTCCCTAGCAACCGCATGCTTCATGCCCCATCTCGCATCTTCCTTCCTCCCTTTCTTCGGAAATCATAGCCACCAAAACCATAGCAACGTTAAAGAATAGACATGCCTTCACTCCCTACGCCTCATGTCCCTTTGATGTCACCACGAATTTAATACCACAATGTTACGCTCTATGGACGCCTCTCCAACCTCAGCCAAGCACTTTCCCTTGTTCTAGAACCACAATTTTTCGAGAATCCCATTGTACCATTCTTACCATGATCCACCACGCCCCAAATCACTTTCTGACTCTGTTGATTCTCACGCCAGTCTTGCATCCGTTAAATCGAGTAAAAGTATTCTATCCAAATTCGGCCTTGTTGATGCCGACCTTCATACCGTGTCCGATGCTGAACTGGTACCAGATGTAGCCAATGTTGGTAACCTCGCCTCTGGTGATGAAGATAAGCACAATCCTGCTGATTTCGTTCTTTAAGAACTTTGGGCACGATCTTCCTCAAAGCTAACTCATCTCTATGACAATCTATGTCTTTCAACTTCATGGCAAAGATACTCGAGCCTGAATACATTCAAGCAGGTAGAATATTGGTCTTGGCGACTATGTTAGGTCTAGTGTACTGCCTCTTTCGGAAGTCCACTCTAACTCAAATCGCTTAGATTGTGAAATTACCCCTCAAAGTGGAGGCACCATATGATTACTTGTCCTTAAGACATCTTTTCAAGCTTCAATAGACAAATCCTGCACGCGCGTTTGAGCTCACCGTTTATCGCTCGATTGTTGAGGTCTGGATTGCATGGAATCAGAAGCGAAAGGAATACGCCGCGGGATTCATCCCGGAATACCCCACTGAAATTGCAAGACTTCTGGGCCGAGGAACTCTATCAAGATCGTCGTGCCCAAGGCCTTTTCAACACCGTTTGTACGCAGTCTTTCGCAGGATAGGAATTTGTCTCTTTTTATCTTTAAACTTGAGTTGGTAAAAGACCTCCGCTACCTCATTTCTCTTCATGACGAGTTAGGCAACGATCATTTGAATCGCGATGAAGACTCTTTGAATGACAATAAAGCCGTCTAGTCTCATGATCTCTAAATCGATCAGGATATTGTGTGGAACAAGCTCCTGAACTTTCTCACCCTCACCGTCCAGGCAGATTCAGACCCTGACCCTTACTCTTCCTCGAGCCCTCTAACCTACGTAAGTGAGGCTGGCCACACTTTACGTGGAAAGATTAACACCAGGAAATCCTCTCCGCATGGGCGAGTAAAATAAATTGACTACTATATATGGTTTAGTTTATATTACTCCCCCGCGCAGCCCTTCCGAATGAAGTTGCTACCTCTCGTACTGTATTTCGTTCCACAGTTGCCACCTCCGTCGGGGCATATTAGTGTCGATATCGGCCAACATTGTTCTCTCGAGCGTGCTTACACTCAACGTCGCGGGAAGTCTGGTACCGGTTTCTGCAGAACTGCTACATATCTCCGTCATGATATATGATAATTATGGGATTCGTGGCTATGCACGACTCATGTCATTATGTCGCCTTATAGATCATATGTCAAGAGGATTGGCGATTATGGTGATGATGCGCACCGCATCGTCTAAGCCCAGCAGGGCACCAGTCATTGCATTGGGTTTCGGTAGACTGCTTCAAGGCGCCGTGCGGGTCAATCAAGGTCTGCCGTAATTTCTCTGTTGTCTAGCTGGGTTCTTTTAACCCAGAAGCTTATGCTTCTACTTGTCCCATCTAGTATCCTCCATTTTTTGCTCAATTTATATATCCGTTTTATTAATTTCCAATGGTCGTTAGAGGCACAATTTTTGCAAATATTTATTATTTTCGGATAATTGTCCAGATATTCCAACAGGGGCTGGGGTCGGCCTCCCAAGGTCTCGGCTTCCTACCAGGCGGCGGCCTCCCATAAGGACCCGGCCTCCCTCCTGCCCCATTACCCATGGATCCGGGGCCCACTCTGTTGCCCGCCTGCTCGCTCACCCATGGATCCGGGCTGTTCTCGTATCCGGATCCCGCTTGCTCACCCGCGGGCTCTTTCACCCACGGATCCGAGGCCCCAACTCCACATCGGGTACTGGCAACTCCCGACAAAATCAGAAGTCGCACATGCACCCTGACTTACGGCACCGCACTTGGCCGGCATGCAAGGCCTCTCCTCGCAGCCTCGACCGATCGATTGTTGCCCTCTACCCCACCACTCGAGGTAGGCTGTGATTGATTACCTGGACTGCACTGCACACGGTACGCATGCTCAATTAATCGTTACACTCAACCCCGGCCGGTCACGTGCACTTGATCGATCGTTACCCTCAACTGCACAGCTTGTTGCACACTCGATCAATCGAGCATTATCCTCAACCCGATCGCTCGCTGTAGGCTTCCGACGCCGCTTGCTCCACACTCGGTTGATCGATCCGTACCCTCAACAACGCTGCTTGCGGTACGCTTGATCGATTGATTGTTACGCGGGCTCACTGGAAGATTGCCAATGCCGCTCACCGTACGCTTGCCCCGTCAACAACAACCCTTAACTCCGTCACTCACAAATGCCTACAAGGAGGCACTACTGACATGTCATTCTTCTTTTCCAGGTTTCGGTACTTGAAGATACCATCTGCATCTTCATTGCCGATTACACGTGTCACTCATGTGAAGTATCTGGTGTGAAACCAGATGTTGAATCATCATCTTGCGCCTGGATTCCAGATCTGCCGGTGGCGGTATACCTACTTTAACTATCAATTGAGCATGTATTGATGTTTGCTTGTCCGTCATAGTCAGAGATGCATTTTCAGGATTCGCAATTCCACGCGGCTCAACTCTGAACTCTTTCTCCTTAAGTCATCCATCCACCTCCCTTTTTTGATGCGCACCGAGGGTACCTTGGTGGCGAGAGGACACCTTGGTGGCGCGAGGACCCTGGCGCTGATGCACGAGAACCTGATCCTTGAAGGACATGCGGACCGCGAACAATCACCTTCCCAATTCCCACTCTTGTTGCAGCGCTCGGCGAGGACCTTGTTGGTCCTGCGGAACAATTACCTTCTCAATCCCCACTCCCCGGCTCTTCTTTCTTCCCCACATCTCCATCATCTCCTGAAGCCTTAAAAACCACTACCCTCTCCCGCGGCAATACAATCCACCAGGCCGCATTACACTATGGTCAACCGCCTACACCCCTAACCTCCCATGACTCTCAAGAGGGCCTTATCTTCTACAACACCAGGTACCCCTCACAGGGTGGTTTCCACCCGAGTGCGCCTCAACATCCCTCACAACCCGTACCTCATTTCACCTTTTTCTACGCCTGTCACCACCACCCCCTCTCATTCCACCACCCCCGGCAGCACTGCCATTCAGGTAGGCACATACACCACCACCTTCTCTCATTCCACCACCCCCGGCCGCACCGGCATTCAAGTAGGCACATACAATCCAACACAGGCTATCTGCATTGTCTAGATTTGCATCCATTGCAATGAATCACATGGCACCAAGGATGAAGCCAGGAGCCATGCCAATTCCCAGGACCACGTGTTAAGCCTCCGTCACACAAAACGGATGTCTATAGACCTGAAGCTAGTACTACATTATCTCTATCCTGATGAACCGGCAGATGCGTTTGAATTGAGTTCTGGACCACTTTTCAACCCAGGTCCTATTGCGTCCTTCTCAACCCCAAAACCAGCACTCACGTCTGCACCCACATTTACTCCCGGGTTGCTCAGTTCTGGACCGCTTTTCACTTTAGGTCCTGCTGCGCCCTTCTCAACCACAGATCGACACTGAGAATTAAACACACGCCAGGCAGCAGTCACGATTGAGAATTGAACACACGCCAGGCAGCAGTCACGCCACAGCCATATCTACAGCCACTGTATTCGACACCGAGAATTGAACACACGCCAGGCAGCAGTCACGCCACAGCCGTATCTACAGCCACTGTATTCGACACCGACACGATTGAGAATTGAACACACGCCAGGCAGCAGTCACGCCACAGCCGTATCTACAGCCACTGTATTCGACACCAACACCAGGCAGCAGTCACGCCACAGCCGTATCTACAGCCACTACACTGACACAATTGAGAATTGAACACACGCCAGGCAGCAGTCACGCCACAGCCGTATCTACAGCCACTGTATTCGACACCGACACGATTGAGAATTGAACACACGCCAGGCAGCAGTCACGCCACAGCCGTATCTACAGCCACTGTATTCGACACCGACACGATTGAGAATTGAACACACGCCAGGCAGCAGTCACGCCACAGCCGTATCTACAGCCACTGTATTCGACACCGACACGATTGAGAATTGAACACACACAAGGCAGCAGTCACGCCACAGCCGTATCTACAGCCACTCTATTCGACACCGACACCATGCCCCCTCCCGCCCAGGCCGGCATCAACCCCCTCCTCAACCCCAATCACCTCCCCCCTCTCCTCCCCCTCTAGCCCAACGCCGACGACCGCCTCCACGTCGGCAGCCGCATCGCCATGGGCACCTCCCAACTCCTATGTATAATCCCCGGCGGGATGGGGGGGCCATCCCGCGGTAACCCATACAAAAAGTGGGCTGGGTTACCCTCCCGTGCGCACCGAAAACTACCCATCCCGCAGTCCCATACAAACTCCCACGGGATGGGTAGAAAAACACATACAAATTATGTATAAAAGAGGGGGTTTTAAGTCTGGGGTTAAGGACATGATTTACAGGGTCATTCTGCCGCGCGGCAAGTTGGGGGATCACTCAGCATGTCACCATACCAAAAAGTTTCTCAATAGGATCAGAATTGGTGGAGATAATCGATGTTAACTGAACGGAAATGCATTTATATCGTAAGTCATTTTGTGAGTTGGTGAGCTGCCAAGTAAAGGTTTGCTGTGGGTGTTGGGGGGCCATTCTGCCGCGCGGCGAGTTGGGGGATCACTCAGCATGTCACCATACAAAAAAGTTTCTCAATAGGATCAGAATTAGTGGAGATAATCGATGTTAACTGAACGGAAATGCATTTATATCGCAAGTGATTTTGTGAGTTGGTGAGCTGCCGAGTAGAGGTTTGCTGTGGGTGTTGGGGGGCCATTTTTCCGCGCGGCGAGTTGGGGGATCACCCAGCATGTCACCATACAAAAAAGTTTCTCAATAGGATCAGAATTGGAGGAGATAATCGATGTTAACTGAACGGAAATGCATTTATATCGCAAGTCATTTTGTGAGTTGGTGAGTTGCCGAGTGGAGGTTTGCTGTGGGTGTTGGGGGGCCATTATGTATAAAAGAGGGGGTTTTGAGTCTGGGGTTAGGGATGAGATTTGCAGGGTCATTCTGCCGCGCGGCGAGTTGGGAGATCACTCAGCATGTCACTATACAAAAAAGTTTCTCAATAGGATCAGAATTGGAGGAGATAACCGATGTTAACTGAACGGAAATGCATTTATATCGCAAGTCATTTTGTGAGTTGGTGAGCTGCCGAGTGGAGGTTTGCTGTGGGTGTTGGGGGGCCATTCTGCCGCGCGGCGAGTTGGGGGATCACTATGTATAATCCCCGGCGGGATGGGGGGGCCATCCCGCGGTAACCCATACAAAAAGTGGGCTGGGTTACTCTCCCGTGTGCACCAAAAACTACCCATCCCGCGGTCCCATACAAACTCGCACGGGATGGGTAGAAAAACACATACAAATTGGGGTAACCCGGGTAACCCACTTGTCAAAGCGTTAAAAGTGTTGTGGTCAGACGTGCGAGGGTCTGTGTTAGCTGGTTGCCACTAATCTGAACATTGTCATGAACCAAGTTTCCAGCCTTACTCAAGACTACCCCGCACCTAGCCACCGCCGGCACCAGCCTCGCTATCAGCCACAGTGGATCCATGTTCACCTGATCCTGACCCCAGCCGAGTTCAGCTTACTACTAGCAATACTCCAACTCGCCATGTACCTAGTCCACGTCCTAGTCCGTTCCTGGTAACCGTTGCAACACGACAGCCCGCATCCTTGTCACTGCTCGACTTCCTAGTTCGGAATCCAGAAGAAACCACCAGAAGGTTCTAGCATCACGAAGCTTCACTGCGCAATAGGTTTCCATATGTTTCCGTCAGTTTCTATTAGGTTCTAGTTGTTTCTATTGCGCAGTTGATTTGTAATTCTCTTTGACTCATGTACCTTGCGCAGCCGCCGCGCAGCCACTGCGCAGCCGCGGCGCTGCAATTCTATTCATGTCTTTCTAGTTCCATAGCTCGAGAAGGATCTCTATATAAGGAGTCCTTTCTCCCTCTCGTCTTGTCTTCTTTTCCTTTCCTCTTCACGCAACAACTTGTCTCTTCCCCTCAGTTGTATCTTAACAAGTTGTTATTCGAATATACTTTATACTCTCCTCTTCCGTGGCCTAGACAGCCCCCCCTTGATCCTGCATTGACCAAGTCCCATGCCCAGTACCTTGACCACTCGCCGTTCAGTCATCCTTCCCGGCGGTGCCCCAGAACCTGCTCCCGTGCACCCTCTGGACCAAGTCAATACCTACACTCTCGCCATCCTCAACCGCCTAAGTATAATCCCCGGCGGGATGGGGGGGCCATCCCGCGGTAACCCATACAAAAGGTGGTTTGGGTTACCCCCGGTCTGCACACCAAAAACTACCCATCCCGCGGTCCCATACAAACTCCCACGGGATGGGTAGAAAAACACATACAAATTGGGGTAACCCGGGTAACCCACTTGTCAAAGCGTTAAAAGTGTGGTGGTCAGACGTGCGAGGGTCTGTGTTAGCTGGTTGCCACTAACCTGAACATGTGTTAAGTAATGTGTTGGTGCCTTACTAGTTTGTGACTAGTACGTATCAACCAAATTAGTGGCATGCGGTATTCTACAGGTTAATCGACACACAGAAGGGTAAAGCTTGTATGAAGCGTTTAAGTGCCATCTGTCGCATGAATTAAAATATAGTTATTAAAAATTATTCCTAAGGGAAATAATGATTTTATTTTTCCAACAAGTTAAGATTTGTTTTAAAATAATTGTTAGGACGTGTAAGTAGATACTAATGTTAACTGAATTTATAGTTAAGGTGACTATTCAGTGGAATAGTTAACCTTAATTACACTGGGCAGAGGAGGTAATCCACAAAAAATTCCACGCAATAGAGTGGAAAATCTTGGACAGATAGGGTAATCCACGGTGGGTATATTTAACTGTTCTAGTCAGAACAGCCGTAATTGTGTTAGTAAAGGGGCACTAAAATGGACAGGGTATAGCAGATGAGCTCAACCGTTCCTGGTAGCCGGGTCCTGCAGGTAACGGTGGGCTAGTTTTTGGTACTCGGGTTAAGACGTTACACATATAATAAGCAGTATACAACTGAATTGACTATATGTAGTCTTAATGCATGTTAAGGTTAACTGTATTGACAAAATTAACTTTCAATTAAATTTCTATATATATATACCAGTGTTAAGTTCTTGTTTCTAGTCAGTCATGTTTATGATGCTGTTGCATCTTGCTAATATAACGGTTAACTGATACCTGGAACAGAGTAAATTATTTTTAAATGAAAATAAAACCATATTCCCGGTGGTTAAACTATAGCTGAGTTGCACTTAAATGTGACATTGATGTATGCTAGTTCCAGTTCTGCAGCCAAAATTTCATGCCATAGCTTTGATTTCCCGTTAATATTTTTTGAATATTTTGGACTTTTGAAGCGAGTAAATTATCTTTGAATTAAAATAAAACCACTTTGCCGGTGGATAACCTATTGTTAAATTTCATCTAAATAAGACTTTGATATATGTTAATTCCATTTCTGCAGCCAAAAGTTCATGCCATAGCTTTGATTTCACGTTAACATTTTTTGGATATTTTGGCCCCGGAAGTGTGTAACTTATCTTTGAATTAAAATGCGGGTGGTTAACCTATCGTTAAATTTCATCTAAATAAGACTTTGATATATACTAATTCTATTTCTGCAGCAAAAAGTTCATGCCATAGCCTTAATTTCCCATTAACATTTTTTGGATATTTTGGACCCGGAAGTGTGTAACTTATCTTTAAATTAAAATAAAACCACTTTCCCGATGGTTAACCTATAGCTAAGTTGCACTTAAATGTAACATCGATGTATGTTGATTTCAGGCCTAAGGCCAAAAGTTCATGCCATAGCTTTAATTTCCCGTTAACATTTCTTGAATACTGTGTACCTCGGAAGTGAGTAAATTATCTTTGAATTAAAATAAAACCACTTTGCCGGTGGTTAACCTATTATTAAATTTCATCTAAATAAGACTTTGATATATGCTAGTTCCAGTTCTGCAGCAAAAAGTTAATGCCATAGCTTTAATTTCCCGTTAACATTTCTTGAATATTGTTGACTTGGGAAGTGAGTAAATTATCTTTGAATTAATATAAAGCCACTTTGCAGGTGGTTAACCTATTGTTAAATTTCATCTAAATACAACTTTGATATATGTCAATTCCATTTCTGCAGCCAAAAGTTCAAGCCATAGCTTTGATCTCACGTTAACATTTTTTGGATATTTTGGACCGGGAAGTGTGTAACTTATCTTTAAATTAAAATAAAACCACTTTCCCGATGGTTAACCTATAGCTAAGTTGCATTTAAATGTAATATTGTTGTATGCTAATTCTAGTTCTGCAGCCAAAAGTTCTTGCTATAGCTTTGATTTCCTGTTAACATTTCTTGAATATTTTGGACCGTGTAAGTGAGTAAATTATCTTTGAATTAAAATAAAACCACTTTGCCGGTGGTTAACCTATTGTTAAATTTCATCTAAATAAGACTTTGATATATGTTAATCCCATTTCTGCAGCCAAAAGTTCATGCCATAGCTTTGATCTCACGTTAACATTTTTTGGATATTTTGGACCCGGAAGTGTGTAACTTATCTTTGAATTAAAATAAAACCACTTTCCCGATGGTTAACCTATAGCTAAGTTGCACTTAAATGTGATATTGTTGTATGCTGCGGATCATTATATCCTCAACCTGGGCGGATTGTCATAAAGTTGAAAATCCTCTACTTTCTTGTTATTTGAGCTTCTGTGGGGTGGACAGGAAAGATGGTACTTTAAGGGATGCAAGGACATATACGGGGACATTGGCTGCTATTACCTATGGTATACGATTGTTCAGTGTGCTATGGATTCAGAAAGAGTGTTACACGGATGGTTTAGGTGAAATTGGAACTGTGTTGGATTATCTCAAGAGAACGTCCCTATCCTCAACTAGCAGCACGGTCTCCTCACAAGTACAAATGTTACTTGGCTATGGAATGGCTATTAACAAAAGCACACAAAGCCGCCACACCATTACCTGGACAAAGATGAAGGATGGATTGATCTTCGGAGGAAAGCTCTTGCACATTGAGAGAATCCAGGCAGCCATACGTCACGCTCTGGATAATTGTTGGAGAATATTGGAGATGGATATTCTGGATGGAAGACGATTAAACATTGGTGAATGGGTAGAATCATTAGCCAATGTTGTAGATGATCCAGGAAGGAGAGCTCCGCATTTCTGCTTTTTGGAAGTCAAATGTGGGCCAGAAGAGAGGAGTCCCTTTGAGGATAAGTTCAATTTGGTTCTTAAAGGATGGCTCGAGGGAAGCAGATCCTCGGAGGTTATAGAGGAAAGGGAAGGTAGCGGGAGTGGCAGGTCGAATACAGACTGGTCTCAACGGTTCCTGGCTTGGTGTGAAAGTTTCTTGGAAGGATTGGTCTTTTCAATGCATCTCTCTTCTGGATTACCACACCGTGGGACTGAAATATTGTCATTGGTGTATAGGAATCAACAAGATAGGTTGAGGAATGTTATTATTCTAGAAGGGCAGGTCTTGCTTTTTGCGGATTATAACAAGACGGACAAAAAGACAGGAAGGAACAAGGTTATAACAAGAGTACTCCCAGATGAAGTGGGCTTACTGTTGGTTATCTTCCTAGTCATGTTAGAGCCGGTTCGAAGACATGCATTGAATAGTGTGAGCAGAAAGGAGGATGTTTTGGATGACTCTACAAGCCTTTTGTCTGACGGGAGAAAGATCTGGACAACAGAAAAACTGTCAACGGTTCTTCATAATCACTTTGAAGCTGTTTGTGACTTTGGGCTGGGAGTAAGAGAGTGGCGGCAGGTAGCGGTAGCCTGTTATAGATCCATGACTGGAGAAGGAAAGAGGCTTGAAACGGAAAAGGAGGAAGATATCGGGGATACAGTGGGAGAGTTGCAAGCGGGACATTCTCACACTGTTGCTGTTTTGAATTATGCTGTTATTTCTGATAATCAGCTGGTCCGGATGGTTGATGAAGAGACGTTAAATGTCTTCCGCAGAGCATGTGCTGACTGGCATAACTTTTTAAACTTAGGGGCAGATAGCAACTCACGAGTGCACCAGGCAATCCTCGCTGGCCAGAAAAAGACCAACGTCAAGGGGAAGGGCGTGAGCAAGACATCTCGGTCTACAAATATTGGCAACCAATCCACGATTCAATCCTTCTTTTCTAAGAAGCTGGAGGAACGAGCAAAGGAATGGAGTGAAGCAGGAGTGGAACAGCAAGCTATTATGGCCCATAAACTGATGTTTAAGAAGTTCCCGGATGAGCAGGAGAGGTTTAAATCTCATGGGCAAAAAAGACTTGTGGAGTTGATGTTTCTTGAGCTTGGGCGGAATTCCTGGAAAGGAAAGCCTAAGCTTGTTATTATGCCCACGGGAGAGGGAAAGTCATTGTTGTATCTTCTGCCTGCCTTTCATCCTGAGGCACGGTTAACAATAGTGTTTTGCCCTTATAAAGCTTTGGTTAATGACCAAATTATGAGGGTAAAGGCAGCTGGATTGAAGATCAACGAGAAGGTGGCATTTCAGGACAGGATAGGCAGTAGGCCACAAACTGGAGTGGTGGTGTTGAGCTACGATAGCTTGAGGAAAGATTTTGTCTTGGACTGGTTGAGGGAGAGAGCAGATGCTAATCACATTAGCAAGATTGTTGTCGATGAATGTCATGTTGTCCTGTCTGAATGGGTGCTGACGATTGGGGAGAAGCAGCCGGAGGGGTTTAGGCCCTGCATGGCTAAAATTGCACTGTTATCCAAATTGTCATGTCTGTTGCTTTTCCTGACGGCAACGATGCCTCCCCATTGGACCAAATCATGGGCACAAGCTGTGGGTTTGAAGATGGAAGGGCTGGATATTCACCGTTCCTTGACCTACAGAACCAATATCATTTATGACATTCAGCACAATACTCTGAAGGAGGATAAGGAAAGGGGGTGGAAGAGGAGTATTGTCTGGTTGAGACAATTTGTGGAAGGAGAAGGACGATTGAAGGGGAATGAGCATGGTTTGGTGTTTTTTGGATCCAAGGGATTGTTGGAAGATGCGGCAGTAGCGGTGGAGGAATTGGGGTTGGTGATATTCCGACACCACTCTGACATGACGGAGATAGCGAGAAAGAAGTCATTGAAGAGCTGGGTAGATTGTGGAGCACGATGGCTTTTTGCAACAAAGGGGATTGGAGCAGGTGTGGACTTTGAGGTGGACAGGGTGGTGAATGTGGGATTGCCGGATACAATGGTTGAATATGCACAACAAAGCGGCAGAGGGGGTAGATCGAGTGGGAGTGCGGTAGCAACTTTGGTGTTTGAAGGGACATTGGAACCGGAGAGTTTAAATGGAGCACCTGAAGAAGCCACTGTATATGGAGTAGATGGGGATGAAATGGAGGGAATGGATCAGGCTTACATGTGGAGATGCTTTCTGCGTGCAAGCAAATGTAGGAGAGAGCTGTTGGGGTATTTTTTGGATGGTATGCCGCGATCATGTGAGGGGATACCAAATGGGGAGTTGTGTGACTGTTGCAAGAGAAGGGGGGCTGTGGTAAACAGAATGGAAGCAGGAAAGGCAAGAGATGCTAGAGAGACGTTGGAGGAAATCTTTAGGGCGAAGGCAGTCCTGGTGAAGTTTGAAAGGATGGAGGCTAGAACAGGGGTTCCTGAGGAGGTTGATATGCCTGAAGTGGAGTTAGAGGTGGATGGTGAATTTGAGGAAGTTGGGGATAGTTTAGAGGGTGGGGACAGTGCGGAGGAAGATTATAGGGAGGATCTGACTCAGGTTATGGTAGAGGAGTTAGGAAATAGGCGAGTCCAATGTGGCAGGGGACAGGAGGAACAAGAGGATGATTCTTGGATACAGGACGATTGGAATAGTAGCTTGGAACTACCAACTGTTTCTCAGCTTCAACGAGGTAGCTATAGGGAGGGAAAGTGGTATGGGGGAAATGAAGCCTTAGATACCACGGGAAAAAATAGCAGAGCTTTGGGGAGGAAATTCACTTTGAAAGAAAGGAGGGAGGAAAAGGGAAAGGGTGTTGAAAGACGGGAAACTGATGAGGTGATATACATTTCATCCAAATCTGAGGATGGGATAGATGAGGGGGAGGAAAGGGCTGATGAGGAAGAATACGGGAGTGAAATTGGGGAAGAGGATTGGGAAAAGGCAATGGGGGGATTGGAAAGGGAAAGAGGTGGGAATGATGGCCTTGGGGATATTGCGTCTTCATCAATATTACCTACACCGGCAGAGCAGATGTTGGTGTACAGTGAAGTAAATAGGTGGAGTGAGGATGCTGAGGATGCTGAAGAGGAGGAAGAAGAACGTGAGGGTTGTGGAGTAATGATGGATAGGGGGGCTGATCTTACACACTCGCAACTGTTGGACATTTTCAATACAACAATGCAAAGTAGAAGAGAGAAGGGAGTTGGAGAGGGAGTTTTGGGGATGAATAGCACGGATGGATCAAGAAAAGTGAGGAAGGCAATGGTGTTGAGTCCTATCAATCATTCCTTGAGTAGGGGGAAGGGGAAGCGGGTTAGAAGTGAGTCAATTCTCTCCCAGGCAGTGGTGTCCTCTTCTGCCTTGAATCGATTTATGGAGGAAACAGCGGGGTCAATTCCTGAATCTAGAGATGTGGGTAGAGAGATTGGAAGAAACGCTGTGGAGAAAATGAATACAGTTGGGAGGCGGATAGAGAGGAATGAGGTGCAGATACGGGGAACACAAGAGCAAGAAAGAAGGAGGGTAAAGGATCTATTACTCTGGATTGGAACCAATTGTGTTTGGTGTTGGGGACAGGACGAGGAAGGCTGGGAGGGACGCTGTACATGGAATTGCAATCGGCATGAGGAAGTCAAAGCCAGATTAAAGGCTGCAAAACACCATTTAAAGTTAAAGGCTGGCAAGATTTGTTTCTCTTGCCTGTTGGATCAAGAGACTTGCGGCAAGTGGATGGGAAAAGGAAAGCCAAACGGGGATAGGGAATGTATTGGGGCACGGTGGCCAGCAAGAATTGTGCTTGAGGTGGCGGCTGTGGGTTGGTATTACTTTGGAGGAGAGTTTCAGAAAAGTGTTTGGGCGATGGGTTGTGATATAGATGGAATGTATTTGAGGGATGAGGTTAGAGGGGATTTGGAGTTTTGGAAGGAATTTATATCTTGGGGTAAAGAGAGGGATGGTGCGGTAGATTGGGACAGATTACGCTTTCAAACAATGCTGTCATTTCTATGGTGGAAGGTTCAGGAGCGGGACATAGAGCGGAAGAGGATGGAGGAAGTGTATTAGGGTATTTGATATAGAGCAAAGGAGTTTCATATTTTCTTTTATTATTTATTTAGAGATTTAGGTATATTAAGCTGTAATACAAGATCATTTTCTTTAAGGGGGTGTGGTTTGGCGGTGGACTTGTTTGTGTTTGGAAAGGAGATAGTGCATAACTGTTGAGTTATAATGAATGGATATACATTATGTATAAGAAAGGGGGGTCCAAGTCAGGGGTTAGGGTAAGTATATTTTACATGTATCGATTTAGGTAAGTTATACAGTGCAGACCACTCAGACCCTAAATCGTGTCATCTTAGCGGAACCGTTCCGTACGGAACCGCAAAACTGAGCACTCACAGTTCCGTACAGAACCGCAAAACTGAGCACTTACAGTTCCGTTCGGAACTGCAAAACTGTGAACGAACGGTTCCATACGGAACGGCAAAACTGTGGACTCACGGTTCCGCATGTTGAATTGACTTCCGGGTGGGGTGTCCAGATTCGGTCATTTTTTAATTGAATAATTGGTCATCAATAGGGTGCTGGCCTAGCGATTTGCAGGCAGGCACTGGTATGTGCCAAGCATTTGGCAGAGCCGCCAACCTGGGCATGCAGGCGCACGCTACCGAGATCCGGGGCACACATAGTACCGAGATCCGGGGCACTAAGTTTTCGGATGAGAAGCACATTGTCAACCACCTGCACATTGTCAACCACCTGCATCTGACGCCTCCAAGAGCCTCAACAGCATACCAAATACGCAGCAACATCGCGACATTGACGGTAAGCCACCTTCCCCGCCGCGACATACCTGCGCTAACCCCCGGAGCCCAGGTTGACATACTCGCCACGTGACGACATCGCGCCCCTGACGGTAAGCCACCTCCGCCGCCGCGACATACCTGCGCTGACCCCCGGAGCCCAGGTTGACATACGGGATACGCAGTGACATCGTGCCGCCGATGGTAAGCCACCTCCCCCGCCGTGACTTACCTGCGCTGACCCCCGGATCCCAGGTTGACATACGAGATACGCAGTGACATCGTGCCCTGACGGTAAGCCACCTCCCCCGCCGTGACTTACCTGCGCTGACCCCCGGATCCCAGGTTGACATACGAGATACGCAGTGACATTGTGCCCTGACGGTAAGCCACCTCCCCCGCCGTGACATCCCTGCGCTGACCCCCGGAGCCCAGGTTGACATACGGGATACGCAGTGACATTGTGCCCCCGACGGTAAGCCACCTCCCCCACCGTGACTTACCTGCGCTGACCCCCGGATCCCAGGTTGACATACGAGATACGCAGTGACATTGTGCCCCTGACGGTAAGCCACCTCCCCCACCGTGACATACCTGTGCTGACCCCCGGAGCCCAGGTTGACGTACCAGATACGCAGCGACTTTGCGCCTCATCCAAATCGACCGACTCTTACCTCCAAATCGACCGACTCTTATCTCCACAACGACACTTCCGAGAGCGTCGCATCCAAGGTTCGTCGTCCACCGTTTCTTATAGTTTATTTTTTTTTGGATATACCTGGGGAGGGGGGGGGGGGGGGGGGCGGGAGGCGGTATGTGGTCGGGGGTTGCAAAGAAAGGCCGCGATGTGGTCGTATACACGCTTTGTGACCAGTTGCTCAAGCACGATAACTTGCGTCCAAGGTGATTCCCGAGGGTAGCGTCTAGAGCTTGCTCCTGACCACCCGAGGACAAGAGGCACGGTTTAGGGCTCAGGCTCATCTACCCATCCTGCGGAACTTTGGGGATGTAACATCAAGTTCAGAGCGATCGGTTCGTTGCTACCGGCTCCCCGCGCGTCGCGCGAAAAGGCACAAGAGTGGATAGTGCCTCCCAATAAGCACTTGACTATTGTCACCAATTTGGCTACGACTCGCCGCGAATAGAGTCTTCAAAGAGTGGATAGTGCCTCCCAATAAGCACTTGACTATTGTCACCAATTTGGCTACGACTCGCCGCGAATAGAGTCTTCAAAGAGTGGATAGTGCCTCCCAATAAGCACTTGACTATTGTCACCAATTTGGCTACGACTTGCCGCGAATAGAGTCTTCAAAGAGTGGATAGTGCCTCCCAATAAGCACTTCACTATCGTCACCAACTTGGCTACGACTCGCCGCGAATAGAGTCTTCAAAGAAAGGCAGATATGGGCTTTGAGGCTGTGTAGCCCATGCTATCCCAAAGTAGCAAAACTAATACACCCGACGAGCGTCGGCATGAGGGGCGGCATGAGGGTTGACTTTTGGATTTCTGGCGCGGACTTGGCTGAGCGATTAGCTAACGAGGGACTGGTGACAATTTTTTTAGGCAACTGTATCTCTACTCGACATCGATCAATCGCGCGGGATGCCTCCCAAACGCAAAGCCCCGCCGAGGGTTGACTCCATTGACCCTCTCGACCCCCTCGGCAAGGGACCGCGTGCGCGCAAGGCAACGCGACGCGCAGCGGGTTTGGAGGACTCCCGCGGATCCGCGGGTGTCGTCGCCGATGCGGATGACCTGGAGGACTCCCGCGGATCCGCGGGTGTCGTCGCCGATGGGGATGACCTGGAGGACTCCCGCGGATCCGCGGGTGTCGTCGCCGATGCCGATGACATTGCCGAATATGACGCCGACGATCTTACCGAGGATGACGCCGATGATCTTACCGAGGATGACGCCGATGATCCTGCCGAGGATGACGCCGAGGATGACGACAATGACGCTGCGGATCTTACCGAGGATGACGACAATGACGCCGCGAGGAAGAGTCGGAAAGGGATGATGTCATCGACTCGATCAAGGACATAGCCAGGCTCACCGGAGCGGAGAGGGCCGCTGCCCTTGCCTCCAGATGGGACGCCTCGACAAACCACAGGAAGGCAAGGGTGAGGGGGCTTTGCAAACGACGGACATACAAGAGCGCGGGATCTTGAGCTCACGGAA